>JADLZN010002375.1:51625-203929 GCA_018155175.1 Sinocyclocheilus anophthalmus | reverse complement strand
CTCTGTACAACACTCAGTTCAACAGTGGCAACGTTTTTTTAAAATACGTGATTTTGAACAGATGTAAACAATGGCAGGAGGCTTAAAAGTATAGACGTGATACCAGCTAAATGTAATTATTGTACAAAATCGCAGAAAAGTAGGCTACAGTACGTACTTTAGACTGCTATTCCTCACTCTGTGAAGTAACGTGAGGGAGGAAACTAGTTGACGTTAGCTAGTTAATTAGCCATGTTATCGGCCTCGGTAGCAAGCCATATTTATTTCAACACTGAAACAAACGGCGGGTGGGTCTCTGTCTTGATCGGGGTGAAAGAGTTGATAAAACCGAAGATGACATAGTAGTAGTAGTATACTTTTATTGTCCTCAAGAGGACAATTGTTATGCCCACGCTATATAGTTTATGCTCGACTTGGAAGTATTTATTTAGCAATCGGCGCTAAAACGTCATCTGTACAGAACATCGTGTAGGGAACATGGTTAGTCTATGTTACCCGAAAAATTCCCATACGACAGACTTCGTCTTTTTCGACGGGGGAAAAAGTTCCAGGGATTCATCTTCTTCGGCCATCCTACACACAGGTGACTCCGCTCGCAACAACCGGAGGGGGAGGGGTCGTGTGACTCGCTATGTTCTTCGCTGCACACAACTGAGGGAGTTGCACTTTCAGTCTTCGACGACACGTGTAAAAAAAAAATTAAAAAAAAAACAAAAAAAACACCTGCGCATACCGCAGGAACGGTATAACGGAAAATGTTAGTGGTTTTGAAACGGTGACTTTTCTACACCGCGGTATACCTGAAACCGGTTATCGTCCCATGCCTAGTTGCATCTCCAACAATATATATTGCAACTAAATATTATTTTGATCATTGACTAATCTGTCATTTGATGTCTTTTTTACTAAACATACACCACCCGTTCAACACATACCGTTTTTTTTTTTATTAATACTTTAGCAAGGATGCATTAAATTGATAAAAAAAAAAAATTATATATCAAAAATATTAAGCAGTACAACGGTTTTCAACTTTGATAAGAATTGTTTCTTAAGCACCAAATCAGCATATTAGAATGACTTCTGAAGGATCATGTGTAACTGCAAACTGGAGTCATGTTAAATTCAGCTTTGCCAAAAAATAATTTCACATTAAAATAGAAAAGTTGATTTAAATTGTTTTTTTACTGTATTTCTGATCAAATAAATACATCCTTGTGGCAATAAAAACTTTTTTATAACTATATGTTAGGATATGAAAATGCATCATCTGGTACACTTTAAGAGTTCAAAATTAAGAGCTCCAACCCATTTTCAGTGACCAAATTGAATAGAGTTAAAAAGTCTTGTACCTGGACTTTACAGTGGACTCAGAGATGGAGTTTACTATACGCCAAAAACACTGGATCACGAGCTGATTGAGTGAGCAAATTGATTTCTCTGATTTGAAACAGTGCTACAGATTATATATTTATTCAATTAAATCACTGTCTTTTTCAATTTGATAAAGGCAGTAAGCTGTATTGTGCTCTTGATTTTAGTTTGTTTTGGCAGATGCTTTGCCAAAACAAATGGTGCAAAACACAACATTAGATAACTTATGTTGTTATGAGAAGTGTAAAAATATTTTCGGTTTATGAAACTGTAGCAGGACAGATAAGACTGAAAGTCTAAGAAATTAATGGGAAAACCTTGTGAACGTAATGAATTTCAGTTTCTGTAATGAACTGATGTTGATTCAATAACCGCTCCGAGTGATTCAGAAAGTTCATTCAGAGAACATTCATCTGATGCAAACCAGTAATTCATACGTTTACAAATCTTTCTGATGGCACTTAAATCCATGTGTATTATTCATGGATCTTTCATTCCATCTAAGACACAAGTCTTCTTCGATCATGACTTATTGAGAAAGCAACAGAGCACATATGACTTGCAGATATGTGCTTGTCCTCTGTTGTTATTTCACTGCATTGAAAACAAAAAGGGCAGAATTATTGCACTGACAGAAGCTTTCACAGTTGAGGAAGCGCTCGTACAGCCTCTCTCAATAGCCCACCGATCATGCAAAAGCCACGTTTCAGAAATCCTAAAGATCAAACCTGCAGTCAAAGTGATAATCAAGCTGAACTGCTAAAGGCCTTGCAACGGCATCTCAGCATTAGGCTATGACTCATAGTGGCTAAGGCCCTGCTCTTAAAATCTGCCTCAAATGCACTTTAATCACTCTTGGGTGCCTCCGTACAATCAGACCATTCTCCTGGCTGCAGCATCAAATGTCCAGGTACATTCCTCACTGGTGCTTACTGCTAACTTGTGTCATTTATTTGTAGGGCAAGACCTTATTTCTCTCTGGCTGTGTTTAACTGCATCCCTTAAAGATTCAGAAAAAGAACAGAAGTCCTAAAGACAGTAGGCGTGTTTCCATTACCCTTCAAATTGCGCAAATTGAAAATACGCCTAATGGAAACACGTCAATTTCGCAAAAACGGCCATATCGCAAAAAAGTTTTTCGCTCGCATGAGGTGGTTTTTCAGGCAATGCGAAAAAGGATTAATTCGCAAAACTGCAATGGAAACGGCTTTTTCGCATTTACAGCTCACATGGCATATGTAAAAAGTCATATGATCATTCTTCAATGTACTATAGCCTCCAAGAAACACTTCATAAGCTCCAGTATAAGTGGCTTTCCCTACTATTAATACTTAGAAAATTTACATTGCACACGTCTGCAGTGCAGTGTGGCACTGATACGGCCACTGAATCTGATTGCGGCCACTCTAGTCAATGCTTGTGTTTATACCAGTTCTATGTTTAATTCCAGTTTTTATTCCCCCAACAATGCCATTACAGTACTGCGCAAACCCCCAGCAAAACAACTTCGGACACGTAAGAATAAAAACAATTCAAGTATTTTTTTTTATTACTAGTAATAATATTACATAATACAATATTGAGTTAGTCATAACAGTTAGACATAATAATAAATGCAAAGCTATTTTGCATAAATAATAATAAAATGTTATCGGCCATTTAAAAATAAAATGCTCTGTATCAGTCATATATAAGGCATTGGCCGATTACCGGTTTCAAGGTATACCGCGATTTGAAAATGTCACGTTTCAAAACCGCTAATATTTTCCGTTATACCATTCCTGCGGTATGCACCGTTTTTCAGGTCTCCTCAAAGACTGAAAGTGTAGGAATCCCTCAGGTTAAATGCAGTGTAGAGAGCAGCACGGCCCCTCCTCCTCCTCCTGTTGGTGCGAACGAGCGGTCAGTCGCTTGTGTGTAGGATGGCTTCCCCTGGAACTTGCGCGATCGGCAACCGGCTGTTTTTTTTGTCTTATTGCAAGCAACTTGTCTCTGTTCTGGACTTGCACAAACTGCGTTGCAATGCAATCGTTTTCCAAAATGTCATTTATGTGAAAATATGAAGTTTGTAAACGCCCGTTAACACAGGCCAGAGAAGTTGAAGACAGACACACAGAGAAAAATACTGTATCAGGCAGATCACTCACTGTTCATGATTCGCAAACTATTGGAAGAAAATCCTCAATACTGAATTGCGGGGTTTCTATGAATGCATCTTTGAGGGGAACTGACTGTCTTCAGAAAAGTTTAGATAGTATTTTCTTTTCATCTTGACTCTGTATAATGCATATTAAAGCATTGTTTCAGCGCAGTTCTGCTTTGTTTACAGCTGTAACCAAGAAAACACTGTATCTGGGGCCGGTTGCACCAGCTAGACGTAAAAAAATCTGGGTGTAAATCCTACACTGGGCTTTGCAACGTCCAGCTTTGCGATAAATATTTACATCTGTTGCACCAGCTGAAACTATGATCAGGCGCAACTACGCCCGGCATAGACAATGCGCGTCCAACGCTGACACATTCTCCCGTGGTGATGGCTGAGACGACTTCACGCTGCAATGGCTACATCTACTTATATAAAACTGAATTGCTCAAGACATCATAAGTTAAGTCACCGCGCCATGATTTTATTGAGTAAATATTTTCTAACAAGTCCGTGGTTTTTTATATCTGAAGTCTCCCTGCACATTCCCATGACAGATTTCTTCAAACGAACATTAAAAATGAAGGCAGCAGGTTAGGTAAAATATGTAATACAATGCTTCTCTCTAAAGTTATTTTTTTTCTAGCTGACCATCTAGTTTATGTACAATGAATGTCTTTCCTGAGGTAAGTGTGACTTTACGTGACCTAGTTTTACTGACTCTTACTGTGCTGAGAAAAAAAAAAAAAAAAAAAAAAAAAAAAAAAACCTTTAAGTTGTATTGTGTGCTAAAACCGAGATTTTGAAAGCTGTTACTTTATTTGTAATTAAAAATAACAAAAGGCACAAAACTTACTGCGATTATTGGATGGCAGGCATGCTACAAATAATGAATGGAATTAAAGACGTGAAATATTTACGAGAATTTATACCGTCCTTCCAAGCAAGATGTCGAATGGTACGGTTTCGTTTAATAATCCCAGATCATATGTAATATTTTACTGCATAATTACATGCTGTACAGAATAGTTTTTATTAGGTCAATTACTGTCAGCAGTGTGGTAAAGTCTACACAGAGCTTCGCGATTGATGTCGCTTATCCTGCCCGAAAAGACCATACACTTTACAGTTCACGTCTGCAGTAATAATGAACTAATAGACATGAATCCTAAAAACGAATAATGTCCGAGCAAATCTTGACTTTACACCTACCTCTGACTAGGCGTAATATTTAGTGTCAGACGTAGCACTACGCTGAGATGGTGCAACGGGTATAAATTCTACACACGACTTAAAGCACATTTTACATCCAGCCTAGTCTTACAACCGGGTGTACGTCCAACTGGTGCAACCTGCCCCTGGTGTTTGAGAAGTGCCTCCTGCTGTCAGAGAGTGAATCTGAGTCTCATTCAGAGCTTCTGCTGTTTGCTCCGTTCAGGCATGTAGTATAATTTCACAAAGCTAGTCAGAACAGAACATTCCGTTTTTGCTTCAAATTGGGTTATTATTAAATCAAATTATGTAAATGAATTATATAACTAAATATGATAGAAAATGAATTATATATACTACCTTAATAAACTAATTACCGGATTTGGTAAAATAAAGATGTCATCTTTATTTTTCTTTTTTAGGAACAAATCAAAGAAAAAAAAAAAAAAAAAAAAAAAAATTCTACTGTTCAGAAAAAAAAAAAAAAAAAAAGTCTACTGTTCCAAGCCCAATGTACCTACCGGCCCATGCCTAATATATAAAAAAAAATAATAATAATAATAAATATTTTTAGGAGGCCGAAACTGCCCATTGGTGAAAATTGTTTGGAACAAACTGAGCAGCATTTAGACATTCAGTGACTGTGCAATATAAATATGAATGATGCACAACCGTGCTAAATGCTGGAAAATGCCTCCTTAAGGTGTGTGCTGTGCTTGTGGTCAAACATCTGTTCAGTAAGAGGGCAAACTTTGAGCATTGGTAACATCCTACAAGGGGGTTCTGAGATGTCATGTGACATGCTTCACAGATTCAGAGGTTGTCCTATGCAGGTTGCCATTTCCCCCCTCTTCACTAATGGTTTATTCCTTTTGTATAAGAAGTTATGAAACGGGTTACAAAATGCATGCCGGCCCTTCTATGAGCGGCTGATGTGATTGGTGTACTTTAAGGCCTTGTACTTGTTCTAAAATGAATTACGCGACCGTAGATTCAGCATACAAGCTTAATCGCTGCAAACCTGCAGGTACTGCGCCGCCCAGATTTTGTGACGAGGAGATGGGGCAGCAATGATGTGCCCTCTGTGAAGCTTTCAGGATGTCCCAGCCATGTTAGCCTCGGTTTCATCACCAGGCCCCTGACAAAAACCCTGCATCCCGCTCCTATTTCCACTGGCCATGCTGCTGCCCAATTAGTTAGCCTAAAGAAGCCCCCGCCCTGACAGAAGGGACAATACTTCCAGTCCAATAAATCTACTCTTAAAAACTTTACTCACCAGCTTTAACACAACTTTGAGTCACACTTTCCAAATATTAACACAGAACATAGTAAAACAGGAGAGAAAAAGCAAGAAACCTCAACAGTGAGGCTGAATTTAACAGAAAAAGCCGAGACCATCAAACAGAATACTGCAGCAAAGACCTGTTTGGTCAATTAAGGGCTCTGGGTGTTCAGCCCAAAGCAACCCAAAAGATGGGAAAAATGGTCTTCCCATTAAAGAAAGTGAAAAGTATTAAGTAGTATTTAATATTAAGGATGGGAATTTTGGTAATTTATTATGGAGAACTGCAATGCTATTGCAAAAATAAAAGTGTATTAATTAAAAAAAAAATTAAAATAAATTACTTTACAAATAAATTTAAAGATTTTATAAAAAAAAATTTTTAATTTACTGATTTTGGGTTTAAAACATGTGAAATTGAGGTGGAAAAACATGCTACTGTATTAAACCATTATGACCTGTAAAAAATATATTATTGTTTTCAAAAGTTGTAAACCAAAACATACTACTACTTGCGTGTTTCAGTCTGTGTACTTCAAAATGTAATGTTTAATTCAATTATTAGTAATGTCTTCATAGCAATTTCTAAGTGAATCTTTCTCAAATCCTACACCACTTTTTTTTCCTCTCTCTCTCCAGTGTGCACTTCTGCACATCCCTAGTGACTACATGTCAACAAAACAACTCCTTGTGTTGTGGAACACAGCAGCACACCTCAATATGGAAATCACAACAAACACCCACAAAAAAAAATAATTATCTTTATCGGTATACTTCGAGGTACATTAAAGAACATCAACAAGTCCAGATGCAATTTAACAACTCTTTGAGGATATGTTATCAATATATCAGAAACACAGCCTCAACTCAACTGTAGCCCTTTCTTCAGATTTCGGCTAAATTTCCACTGTGGATTGTTTTCCTCCTCCATATTCACCACTTGAATTACCCTTATATATTTGGAGCATTAATTATGAGCACATGGCTCAAGACTGGGGTAGAGTAAGGACATGAATAGAGCTATGGCTTTCATACTGAGACACACAAAGCTCCTTTGTGTTCTTTATGTGCACCACACCATACAGTAACTTGTAAACTGTATTTACTACTGCTAAAGCTCATTATTCAATCTTCCCTCTGGACTAACTAGTAGTTTCCACCTGACTAGCGGTCCAAGATGTGCTGTACAAGAGGAACAGCCCAGAATATAGGCTACTTGCACACAGGGCTGGGCGACAAACATGAATAATATATTTGTGATGAATTATAGCAACATCATGAATATTGCAGTTATTTAAAAGTGCTTTTCAGTCAATCTAGTTTCCAAAGTACTAGTGTCACAATTCTCTGTTCCTTCCTTCCTTGTCTAGCGACTTCAGACTATGAGAATTAAGAGAAATGAAAACGTAGTAAAATTCAATTCGATCAAATTTAACATTGAAACTGGTAAGTTCCCTTTATTTATATAAATAGTTTGATTTGTTTCAAACTGTCATTTAAATTAGTCAGAACTTTATTGGTATGCAAAAGTAGTGTTACCATTCAAGAATTTTCCACATTGCAATTTGCATGTATGCAAATATCAAAACATTATTAAAAATGACTAATACATATATAAAGAATGTTCATGTAATTGCATTTTGCACGTAATAATTTTAAATATTTTTATTTCAGTGTTTCCCATTCATTAACAAGACTGTGGCGTGCACATTGTGCAGCACACGCGATCGGCTCGTGATCCGGTGTTCAACTTCACAGTGAATGCAGTGAACTCCGTTATTGAATATGCTGTGAGTTTAGCGCGTTTGGGAACGCAACGGCCACCAGTCATGCATAATTTGCACATTTGCCAAAATAAAAGCTCAAAGGGTTTATTTCTTGCAAGCACGGCCTAAAATTAACAGAAGTGCACAGAGAAAATACTGTACAGGTACAGCAAGCTCACTGTTCGGAAGAAATATAAATATTGGGGTTTATATGAATGCATTACTGAGGAACTGACTTCACAAAGTTTTCGATTGCTTTTTCCCCCTCTGATCATTCTGATCCAACCCCACCACCTGCTGTCGAAGAGTGAATTGCATCTCTCTCATCCTGTCTGTTTAGTTTTTCATGCAGGTTTTGTATCTTTGTTTGTGTCGTGATTTAAAATGCAGTGGTTGGTTCTAATTTCAAATGGCTTTTTTTAATTAAATATGTTTATTTGTTGTAGTAGTAGCAACTGCCCGTTTTTTTGCATAAACAGTTTAATGGCAAAAAAATATTTATGGCTGGTCAATTTTCTCAAGTCATTAGCCACTGGCAGATGTGAAAGTTAGTTTTAGGCCCTGCTTGCAAATAATAATCAAACTACAGCACCCGTGTCTCTTATGGGCATATTTATTTAGCCCAATGAACAAATTGAAGTAAATTGACTCGAGATTGAATTCAATCTGACACATCTGCCGCAACAAAGTGCCAGAGAGAAGAACAAAAACACAGCTAAGCCTAACCTTCAACTCTGAATTTGACATCAAATGAGACACCCAATACTCAATGCCACTTTTTGTGTGCCCTGTGGCCAAACTCGTCTCGGTCTGACCAATACAGATTGTGGCACAGGAATCTCTCCACGTCGCAGTAAATGAGCTGGTTGAAAACGTATTAACTGATGCACTGCTCATGTAGACAATGCCATGACCCTAAAACAAGCTGCTAACAAGGATGCAGTGATGCATTCACACTTCTTAAACAACCGGGGTGGCTGACAGGCCAAACATAAGCAGCACCTCGCTGAGTCAGAGAAAAGTTTGTATAAATACTCAAAGCATGTGCTGAATTCAGTTTAACATCCAAATAAGAACAGCTAGTCAAATACCAATGCTCTCAAACGTCATTTCCACATAATCGGTTTATAATGTCTTTCCACATCTGACTTGCGCAGCAGAGTCATTATTAGGAGACAAATATGTGCTTTGAGTCTTTAGGGTATATCTGACTAAGGAGACATAAGCAGTATGTGATTGGCTGTCTCTGAGTGAATCATGCACTAATGCTCCACAGAGGACAGCAGCCCATCATCAGGTCATCTGACGGCTACTCTGAGGTTGGATGGTTAAGCGGTTTTGATGGGTGCTCATTCCTCGCAATATTCAAACTATTTTATATGACACCACGCTGGGCTTGCATTAAAGGGATAGTTCACCCAATATTCTGTCATTTACTCGCATTCAAGTTGTTCCAAACCTGTATGATTTCTTTCCTCTGTTGAACACCAAAAAAATTTATTAAATAAAAATATATTTTTTTTTTTTTTTTTTTTTTTTTTAAGAATTTGGTAAACACACAGTTGACGGTAGCCATTGACTTCAATAGTATTTTTTTTTTTTTTCCCCATACTATGGAAGTCAATGGCTATTTTTTTTTTTCCATACTATAGGAAGTCAATGGCTACTGTCCAGGTGGTTGGTTATCAACTAGGACCCATCTTCAAATATCTTGGTGTTCAACAGAAGCAGCAAGCTCATTCAGGTTTGGAACAAGGTGGAAGGTTGGAAAATGGCAGAATTTTCATTTGAGTGAACTATCCCTTTAATAACTTCAACAGGAAGCCAGGATAATACAAGTGCTTTGATATACAGTAACTGATAACAGCCAACTCTGATTCCGCTGCTATTTACTTCGAGTAATTTTAGTTTGAATTGCAAGCTGTGGTCATTGAACTCACATTAATTTTTTAATTTCTAGGCCTTGACGAAGAAACATAAGGTTCCAATGTGCACGCAACGTGAAAACATACCACAGTAACTCACCAACACTGCAACAGTATTACAGACAAAAGCATGAAAAAGTTATTGTTTTACTTCACAGACTTCAATCCTTTATCATACATATCTATCTATCTCTAATGTTGACAGCCACTGGTTTACATTTTAAGAGAGAGAACATTGTGAATAAATTACTTTGCTAGCAGCTCTTAACCACAAATCTAACACAATGCCTCTGCATGCATCGCTCCATGTTGTTCATGTTAAATTAATCATAATAAAAAAAAAAAAAGTTAAAAAGGCATTTCTTATGTTTTGTACGAGCATTTATTGATTCTTATTAAATTTCCAATACAGTTTCTGAATATCATTTACATGTTATTCATGATTTTGTATAATTAATTTTTACCATTAGTTACATGAGGCAAAAGTTGGAATCAAAGGATAAACTGAAATGCACTGCATTTCAGAACACACCTGATAGATGAGATACGAGCATTAAAACACAACTGCTGTCTTTGGTGACTTGCTTGGTGCCCTTAGTGAAAAGACGACCAAAATAGGAAGAAAAATACAACAAACACTTAAAGATGGGCAAGTGCATAAAACAGGCAAAATGCCTCGGAAGATAAGGCAAAAGCATCCACGTGATTGGCTGATCACGCTGTAAAATAGAGCAGTGCACACCTATAAAAACAGGTGCACTGTTAGCCTGAATGCAACAAACTGGTAAAAATGGACACACTACTTACAAAGTCAACAAATCACCCACTCAGATATCATAATTTGTGCTCACATCCAAATCAAAATGAACCTGAAATGATGTAAAACGCAAAAAGATCTGTGTGTGTACTGGGTTTCAGACACTAAAGCTGCACCTGCTGTCACCATCAATATACACTTGTGGTGTTTACAGAACATTTGAGGACTAATGGTTTAAAAAGAGGACTACTCATAAAAACAGCCAAACACCATGTGGTAATAAACTACACAAAATACTTGTTACTTTGTTAGAGTAGTTATAATTTAGAAAAAAAAAAAAAAAAATAGAAAACAATTTGATGGGACTCCTAAGTGTCTTGGTTGTAGGCCTGGGCAATAAAACGGTATCGATATTTATCGGCGGTACACCTTCTTCGATAACGATATAAAAAATGTTTCGATATAGTGCATGATATAGGCACATGCTCTGAGTGACACAGACAGCACACACAAACACATGCTGAAATGAGTGCTGTGCTGCCTGTGATGAGGAGATTGTGAATAAAGAATTAATGTTAGTCAAATTTAAAAAACATTTGCATTTGAATGCAAAAATAGTACAATCAAATGTTAGGAGTGCATCAGGGAGCGTCATCAGTGGCGCACAAGATGATGTAAGTGACGTTGTTGCATTTTCATGTTTTGTTAGTCTAGCCCACGAGACGCGCCGCTGCTGCGTTATTCATTCAAAATAGAGAAATATAGACGCTCAATGCCTAGAAGATCTTGATTAGGTTAAAACCGAAACCAAGCTATTCACACAGAACGCATATTCAGCGCATTATCTAGATGGACAAATACGACTGCTGCACTCGTGTCTCACACAAGAGATGTAGCCATGCAAAGTTTAGACTTTTAGAAAACACGTCACAAATTTGTGGAGGTTTTTTTCTTTTCACTGCGTCTCATATGTTTTTCAAGGCAATCTGTGTGATTGGCGATTCGGCTCTTTGTATTAAGCAAAGCATAAATACATGATGCTGTTTTGTTATAATTGTTTAGGGTCTGCAATTTAAAACTGACATTGATTTCTGGGGTTAATTTAGATGTAATGCACGTTTTTTTTTTATAGACAGTTACTTCCTTACGTTGACAATTTAATGTGCTGCATTATTTTGCTCATTGCGCCCTCGGGAGACAAGCCAAAAGTTTAACCTATTTAATCTGCATATAAAACATTAGAAATGAGATCTGTTTTTAATTTTTATTTTTGACTGTTAAAACAAAAAAATATTTGTTGTTTGTCTCAATAAATTGAGTAAATTTAAAAATAGTGGTTAAATTTTTTAAAAAAAAAAAGGATCTTGCTCTTTATTTAAAAAAAAAAAAAAAAAAAAAAGGTTATATATATATATATATCTATATATATATATAAAAAAAAGGATCATTATCGATACCGAACGGATGAACCATGATATCGTGATACATTTTTTGCTATATCCCCCACCCACTTGGTTGAATTTCAATTGCCTGTTCATATTAATATTTCCTAAATAAATGACATAACCTAATCCAAAAAAAAAAAAAAAAACTAAATTTTTTAGGCAAATCTTATACTAGTAAAATATTCAACATTGTTAGTTTTCCAAGTAATAACATCTTTTTCAGGGCACTCAAATATGGTTCGGTAAGGTAATTAAGGCTATAGGACAAAAAACAAAATTAAGTCCGTATATACCATACATTAATAGATACATTTTTTAACAGTTTGCAGCTGTCACCTTGCATCTAATCTTCAATAACTGGCACATAGCAGCTTTGACACTGATGACTAATGGACTGAAAAAGATGTGACTATTATTAAAATAACAAAACAACACCAACAACAACAACAACAACAACAACATGTGGTAATAAAGATAAACAATATAGTTGCCTTCTAAATATACGGCACAGAGCAGCTTTGACGTTTTAATAACTCAAAGGGGGTAAAAAAGTCAAACAATGACTGGGTAGCTGATGACAGTTCCTATCTTTGTAATGCAAATGATATGCATAAGGTGCATTGAGACATGTGAATGAATGGGTGATTTACGCCACAGCGCTTCACACAAACACTTTTCACGACAGAAATATTGGAAGTTGCATTCTAAATGCACTTGACTAAAACCGTCGCCTCGGACTCCTGTTTTTTCCCCTCCCAGAACAAGCAATTTCTGCACACAGTCTGGTTAAGCGCGGTTATTCCTCTATCTATAGCTCTCCACCGCGCGCGTTTCCATTGTGCACTGTGGAACTGCATTATGACACGCTCGCTTGCTCCGCTACGGATCAGAGCTGCGGCGATGCATCGCGTTCATTATTACTGTTTCACACTCACTACACGCCCGTTCAGCACTAAACACCATAATGCGCACCTACAGGCAGCGGGGGCGGGTTAACATCTACTGTAGAACAGTTCTGCTTCTATCCCTGTCATATAACCAGACGAACAACTTGCGTCTTGGTCTGAGGAGCTTTCGCATTAAAAAATCCGTTTGCGTTACATAAACACAGCGGGAACACGCGCAAAATATACAGTATCTAAAAATAACACAAGAGTGGAGACGTCAGTACTCACGGGTGTGAATGCGGCGATGGGCACCTCAATACAGATTCAAAGGACCCCCGTCCGCCATTGGAATAAAGTTGAGAGCCCACCTCTAATCTCGATGTTGATCCCGGGAACGGAGTGCATCTGTTTGCTCACGAGCGGCCTAGAATACTCTCGCGGAGTCGCCCGTCTGTAGCGCGCAACGTGGTTTAAGAAACACACTGTGATTGGCTGAAGGAGTGCAGGGACCGCCCATAATCTGTCTGTCAGTGCGGGAGGCTGAACCCAATTCTGATCCTGATTGGCGGAGGACACCAAAGCGAAACAGATTGGCTGTAAACACAACGGATGATTACAATTGTAAGATAAAAATGCAAATGTGTTGTGTTTAATTAATTATGTCTGTAAACGACAGCGTGATGATCATCAGTTGGCTTGGCTGCAGCTATTACAGGGTTGCAGTCTACTAAAATATTTATGTTCGTTTTAAACTATGTCCCATCACTCAGAATCAGAATCAGAACAGAATGAGATTTATTGCCTGGTATGTTTACACATACGAGGAATTTTGTTTTCATGACAGAAGCGCCACATGTAACAAATGACAGTGACAGAAACAAAACACAATATGAACTAGAACAAGTAACTTAAGTAAATAAGGAATAAAAATTTACAAATCGACAATTGTATGTACAGTTATATAACAATAGACAGTTGTATGTACAGGTATATTATGTGCAAATTGAAATGTAGACTGAGTGTGTGTGTGTTAGATAAATAAGTGTATGAGTGATTAAATAGTGTGTGTTCCACAGTTATTGGCAAGTGTTCATGAGATGGATGGCCTGTGGGAAGAAACTGTTCCTGTGTCTGGTCTTTCTGGTGCTCAGTGCTCTTTAGCGTCGACCAGATGGCAACAGTTCACAGAGGAAGTGGCTGGATGTGAGTGGTCCAGAGTGATTCTGCCAGCCCTTTTTGCTCACTCTGGACGAGTACAGTTTTTGGAGAGAAGGGAGGGTTGTACCAATGTTTCGCTCAGCAGTCCGGACTACCCTCTGAATTCTTCTGAGGTCAGATTTGGTATCTGAGCTGAACCAGACAGTTATTGAAGTGCGGAGGACAGATTCAATAATGGCGGAGTAAAACTGTTTCAGCAGCTCCTGTAGCAGGTTGAACTTCCTCAGCTGGCAAAGGAAGTACAACCTCTGCTGGCCTTTTTTGCAATGGAGTCTATGTAAGTGTCCCACTTCAGGTCCTGACAGATTGTGGTGCCCATGAACCTGATGACTCCACGGCCGTCCTGCTGTCCATATGTTTATTGGGGGGGAAAAAAAAAAAGGGTGCAGGGAGTTTTCTTCTCCCTGAAGCCACGGTCAATCTCCACAGTTTTGAGCGTGTTGAGCTTCAGGTTGTTGTGACTGCACCAGACTGCCAGCTGCTCAACCTCTTGTCTGTAAGCAGACTTGTCACCGTCCTGAATGAGGCCGATGATTGTGGTGTCGTCTGCAAACTTCAGGATCTTGACAGAGGGGTCTTTAGAGGTGCAGTCGTTGGTGTACAGGGAGGAGAGCAGTGGAGAGAGAACACAACCCTGTGGAGCTCCAGTGCTGATCGTACGGGTGCTGGATGTGTATTTTCCCAGCCTCACTAGCTGCTGCCTGTCTGTCAGGAAGCTGTTGATCCACTGACAGACGGAGGTTGGCACGGAGAGCTGAGTTAGTTTGGGCAGGAGGAGGTTTTGGATGATAGTGTTAAAGGCCGAGCTGAAGTCCACGAACATGATCCTCACATAAGTCCCTGGTCTGTATAGATGTTGCAGAACATAATGCAGTCACATGTTTACTGCATCGTCCACAGACCTGATTGCTCTGTAGGCAAACTGACGAGGATCCAGCAAGGGTCCAGTAATGTCCTTCAGATAAGCCAACACCTACCTCTCAAATGTCTTCATGACTACAGACGTTAGGGCCACAGGTCTGTATTCATTAAGTCCAGTAATTTTGGGTTTCTTTGGGACGGGGATGATGGTGGAGCGTTTGAAGCATGAAGGGACTTCGCACAGCTCCAGTGATCTGTTGAATATCTGTGTGAAGATGGGGGCCAGCTGGTCAGCACAGGATTTCAGACTCACTACCCTAAATTCATTGGTTTTCCCAACCCTGGTCTTGGAGGCACCCCAACACTGCATGTTTTTGCATGTCTCCTTAATCAAACACACCTGATTCAGGTCATCATCTCATTAGTAGAGACTCCAAGACCTGAAATTTGTGTGTCAGAGAAAGGAGATATGCAAAATGTGCAGTGTTGGGGTGCATCCAGGACCAGGGTTGGGAACGCTGCCCTAATACTACTGCGGGACCAATTGTACTTAAATGTCTGAGGCCTTCCGCTCTCGTTTGATTCACTTATTTTAACTTGTACAAAAATCGCTCCATTATGCTGCTTTTTATTGCAAACTATTAGCCTATGTTATTTTAATGTGTTATCATAATCATAAACACACAGGTTTGTAGCGCATATAGTTGTAATCTTTATTGCACTTTGTTATTCTTATAGTTCTAATATCGCACATTCTAAGAAAATAGCTTCATCCTGAAGCTCCTCTTGCTATATTTCACCTGCAACATCACACAGACTTTCAATTCATCTCATTTAAGTCAATGCTAAATTGATCAATATTTATAATAAATATTATTTTAGCATCTGCCTGTGTTTACCAATATTTAGTGATTTTGTGAGAAAACGAAAGCAGCAGAAGCTTACACCCAACCATATGTGAATATCTCCAAACATATTGAACAGATTAATCAAAAAAAAAAATTGTGATACATAAACGCTCTACACAAGCACTGGCAACGAGCAATATCTAGCCAAATAAATATTTAAATATTTTAAATCATGATTTTCCCTCAACTTTTTAAGATTTCATGAGTTTTCAAATTTAATTTACATAAATTTCCTGGTATTTCCAGGTTTTCTGTGAGTAAACCCATGCAGTTTATAGTTTATACAAGAGCTCAGGGAAACTGCAAACACCTTAACATCCCCCCAAAAAAGTTAAATGAAAATGTTGCTTTTAATCGACACAGACTTTACACCCGTTTTTTTTTACAACGTTTTTTTTATCCTCCCCTTTGCTAATTTGCTAAATTAAGTAAGGCACAAACCAACTGATCTGCAAGTAGTCCATTGAGCTCAGCGTCCAGACCAAATTGGAAGGACAAATGGGGAGAAATCAATAAAGCAAATGTTTTGTTGTTGTTTCTCAGTTCTCAGTCACTTTCATTACATGGACACGTCATATAGCCAAAGTCATATAGCTTTGGAATGACATCATAGTCAGTATAAGCTAAATAATGGCTAAATTGATTTTTGGTGAACTCTTCCTGTAAGAAATTGCACAATTGAAGCACTGTTTTTATTAAAGGCACACAATATGTCAAATGTAGCTAATTTTTATAAATGTATTTTTATTTTCCCTGTCAGTAAATAAAAGACAACCCAGTCCACCCCTCGACTCACCTAATCAAAGCCTGGGTGAATATGTTCAAAATGTTCATATTCCATAATATTGCACAAGATTGCATCAGTGAGAGTTTTGACGGGAAGGGGGAATACATGACCGATTTTGTGAAAAGCAAGAACAGTTGGACCGCCAACTTATCAAATAATAAGAGACCTGTGCTCAAAATCCTCATCAACTAACCTGTATCATTCACTCACAGTGAACAACCAAACCTTCATTAACCTTGATACAACCTGTGTTATGTCTCAACAGTCCTAAACTAGGCTATAGATTATGTCCAAGCACATTATAATATCTATTATATATCATCAAGCCAAGGTAATGTATTACACACACACATATACACACACCCACACACAAACACACACACACACACCCGCACACACACACACACAACACACACACACTATGCATACAGTGGGTACAGAAAGTATTCAGACCCCTTACATTTTTCACTCTTTGTTATATTGCAGCCATTTGCTAAAATCATTAAGTTCATGTTTTTCCTCAATGTAACCACAGCACCCCATATGACAGAAAAAACACAGAATTGTTGACATTTTTGCTGATTTATTAAAAAAGAAAAACTGTAATATCACATGGTCCTAAGTATTCAGACCTTTTGCTGTGGCACTCATATATTTAACTCGGGTGCTGCCCATTTCTTCTGATCATCCTTGAGATGGTTTTACACCTTCATCTGAGTCCAGCTGTGTTTGATTATACTGATTGGACTTGATTAGGAAGCCACACACCTGTCTATATAAGACACCTGTCTATTACAGCTCACAGTGCATGTCAGAGAAAATGAGAATCATAAGGTCAAAGGAACTGCCTGAAGAGCTCAGAGACAGAATTGTGGCAAGGCACAGATCTGGCCAAGGTTACAAAAAAATTTCTGCTGCACTTAAGGTTCCTAGTAGCACAGTGGCCTCCATAATCCTTAATTGGAAGACGTTTGGGACGACCAGAACCTTCCTAGAGCTGGCCGTCCGGACAAACTGAGCTATTGGGTGAGAAGAGCCTTGGTGAGAGAGGTAACGAAGAACCCAAAGATCACTGTGGCTGAACTCCAGAGATGCAGTCAGGAGATGGGAAAAAGTTGTAGAAAGTCAACCATCACTGCAGCCCTCCACCGGTTGGGGCTTTATGGCAGAGTGGCCCGATGGAAGCTTCTCCTTAGTGCAAGACACATGAAAGCCAGCATGGAGTTTGCTAAAAAACACCTGAAGGACTCCAAGAATGGTGAGAAATAAGATTCTCTGGTCTGATGACCAAGATAGAACTTTTTGGCCTTAATTCTATAAGCGGTATGTGTGGAGAAAACCAGAAACTGCACATCACCTGTCCAATACAGTCCCAACAATGAAGCATGGTGGTGGCAGCATCATGCTGTGGGGGTGTTTTTCAGCTGCAGGGAAAGGACGACTGGTTGCAATCGAGGGAAGATGAATGCGGCCAAGTACAGGGATATCCTGGACGAAAACCTCTCCGAGAGATGCTCAGCGACCTCAGACTGGGCCGAAGGTTACTTCCAACAAGACAAGGACCTAAAGCACACAGCGTAAAATAACGAAGAGTGCTTCACAACAAACTACTGTGACTGTTCTTGAAATGGCCCAGCCAGCTCCTGACTTAAACCAATTGAGCAATCGAGAGACCTAAAAATGGCTGCCCCACCGTTTACATCCAAAACATGACAGAACTGAGAGGATCTGCAAGGGAGGAATGGCAGAGATCCCCAATCCAGGTGTTGAAAAATGTTGATCTTTCCCAAAAAGACTCATGGCGTATTAGATCAAACAGGGTTGCTTCTACAAATCTGAGCAAAGGGTCGAAGACTAGGACCATGTGATATTTCATTTTGTTTTTTTGTTTTTTTTGTTTTTTTTTTATAAATCTGCAAAAAGTCCATTCTGTGTGGTTTGTCAAATATATGGGTGTGCGTGGCTTCCTGTGTGTACATTAAGGAGGGAAAAAAATAACTTAAATGATTTTAGCAAAATGGCTGCAATATAACAGAGTGAGAAATTTAAGGGGGTCTGAACACTTTCCGTCCCACTGTACTTTTTTTTTTTTTTTTTTTTAACCAAAGCGACTTAAGTGGGACAACGAAGCAACGATTGTAGTATTAAACAGATCCAAAACTAAAAGCTGGAAATTTTATAAATACTAAGATACATTAAGAAAATTAAATGAAAATCATGCACAATTTCAAAATTAACATTTAAATGGGACAAAAAAACTAAAAATACATTTACAATATAAAGAAAAAAGGTATAAAGAGTTATATATGATTATACATAACACTAAACAATACATCTAGACAGTATATACACATACACATTTGTAAATTCAATATATATATTTCATTTCCATTTAGTTTGTTCCATAACTCAAATTAAATAAAAGACCTATTCAGACATGATTTAACTAAAATTAAAATAAATAACAAATAAAAATAATACAAACCAAATGTAGTTTCAGTAATCCTAAAAAATAATACTGCCAAACACGCATGCTAAACAACAACTTACTTACACATAGCAAGAAATGGTTATAAAAACTGAAACAGAAGTGAAACAAGTAGTAGGAAAGGGGAGAAATAAAAAGCTATATTTATCCTTTGCCGGTATATTAAACAGCAAGCCTTTCTGATTGACTGTGACTTTTTCACATCACACAGGACTTTTGCAGTCGGTGTAGACAGATCATGGAAAGGATTTCAAATCTAGCCTTCAGCACACATCAATCCCTGTTGTTATTTCTCCAATGAAGGCTCTTTACCTCTTTCTGTTCCAGGGGATGTCTAGAGCTGACCTGTGATCTGACCCCTCTGTGCCAGAGTCTGCAGAGAGCAGACATCCTAAACATGAAAAGCAGGTACAGTCTTCAGGTCTGAGATGTTAAGCTGCTTGAGAGCAATATGCTTATGTCTATGTTTTACGAAACGTGATTTTCCATGTGTCCTTTGAGTCATCCATACAGAAAAGCTGGCCAAGGGCTATGACTCTCAGAAATTAAAGTACAAAAGCTATCTCTGGGGCAGTACCTTTTGAAAAAGATTAGATAGATAGATGGATATATAGATTTTGGAAGAAATATAAAAAAAAAAAGTTAATTAAACATATATGAGAAGACTATGAGCAATGACTTTGATTTGTGTCTGGGTTTCCCCAATAAACTTCATAAAAATCATTTCCTCTCAGTACAAACCAACACCGTGTCGTGGTATTGCACTCAGCTGCTAAATATACATCTCTGAGCTTTGCGGGAAGGATGAACGAGGTGAGTGTGGACATATGAACATGCCGAGCATCTCTGGAGATTGCCAAGCCTTCTGCATCATTGATGGAGAGCAGAGACAGGAATGGGGTCAGCAAGAAAAATACATGCCGACCTGTCTGAACACAAAACGCCTTATCCATCTACTGTATTATGGCGGGTCTCTGTATTAGATTGAGGCCAGAAATATCTATTTTCCCTTTTTTGTCTTTGATGATTGGATTACAAGATCAATGGGCCTTTTTCATGAAACGCGCAGACTGACTCTGCGTAAATCTTTCACAAAGTCTTTCGTAAATAAATTGTTACATTCAAATCAATGCAAGAAATTACATAAGAATGGATTTATTAACGATTTAAGCAGAAATTAATTTAGCATGTTTCATGAATAAGGCCCAATGTCAGAAAAAGATTTATATCTCTTTTCCAAGAAAAACATGATTTTTTGAGTTTTTTTACTCTTGTAAAATTCACCACCATGATGCTCGGTTGTTGTAGATGGTTGCCAGGGTGTAGCTAGGTTTTTGCTAAGCTTTAATTGGTTGCTAGTACGTGTGAATATGATTCACGCATATTGTTTCACACTGCAGAAGTTTAACACCGCAAAAAGTTTATGAGAATATAGTGCCACTAGTAGCTTTGTTTAAGGGTCAGGGTTACCCTCTCTGCTTTAGCGCTCAAACACTGTCCCTTTGCCTGAAATTGCCCCCTATACCCTTAAATAGGGCACTATTTGAGGGGACAGCCATTTTTAATGGTGTCCGAAATCATAGTGGACACAATGCACAGCGATAACATGTGTACAACTGATGTATGATTAACGGCTAGAGAATACCCATAATGCAGTCAATAAGAGTCGCATGCTGAATGAATATGCTCTGGTCCCATCCCTGCTTACTGTGGTGATGAGATACATAACAGACTGTCATCACTCAATGGCTGGTTGTCTAAGTGGTGCCTGCAGAATAACAGGTTTCATAGACAATTGGGCAGACCTGACCTGTTGAAAAGAGATGGTCTTCATCTGCGACCTCTCTGGTGAGCGTGATTTGACCAAGTGCAACATGTTCCTGGATCAACATCCTTGTTGATCCTGGAACATCATTCTAATCAACCAATCAGAATTGAGAGAGAACTTTTCAGGAAATGTCAGTTTTAGGCTTACAATCAGGATTAGGCGCTTCTAAACCCTTGTTAATCAGCTATCATTTCCCTCTGATTTTAGGAATAAATTATGGGTAAGTTTAGGTTTAGGAGTAGGGATTGGGATAAGTCTATATTTTTGGACAGTAATGTTGATCCAGGATCAACAAAAGATGTTGATCCAGGAATGTCTTACTTGGCAAAATCACGGCGACCATTTCCTAGGCGGAATAACGGGGGCCCAGGTCGGGAAGCAGACAGACTGGCTAAACCGACCGTCTGCTAGCCGCCTCACATCACAAAAATCAGTTTATTCTCAGCACATAGAGACTCTTTCAGCTAGATATCACATTATAGAGACTGTGTGTGTTCCCCGAACTAGCAAATACAAAAAATTGTCCAAAACCATTTAAGCGTAACAATTTAATTGATGTTCAACAAATAAAAAACAGATATAATACAGATAAACAAATGATAAAGCTTGGCTTAATGAATATTAGGTCCTTTTCTATGAAAGCATTTTTTGTAAATGATATATATGGTCACAGATCATAACCTAGATGTGCTCTGGTTGACAGAAACCTGACTAAAACCAGACAATTACATCTTAAATGGGCTGGGTGTGAGGGTCCAAAGTGATTTTCTTAGCCCTTTTACTCACTCTGAGGTGTAAAGATCTGGAAAGTGGGCAGGGGAGAGGAACCAAAACTTATCAGCGGCGGACTGTCCGTGTAGTCTCTTGATGTTGATTTGGTGGATTGAACAACCAGACAGTTATGGATGAACACAGGACGGACTCAATGATGGCCGAGTAGAACTGTTTCAGCAGCTCCTGTTTTTTTTTTTTTTTTCGGCAGGTTGAACTTCCTCAGCTGGTGAAGGAAGTACAGCCTCTGCTAGGCCTTTTTAACAATGGAGTCTTTGATTGTCCCACTTCAGGTCCTGAGAGACGGTGGTGAGAGGAACCTGAATGACTCTACTGCAGCCACAGTGCTGTCCATGATGGGGAGTGGGGGAGTGCAGGGGGGTTCCTCCTAAGGCTTTTTTTCTGTCAACTGATGGAGTTTTGGTTCCTTGCCACTGTTGCCTTTGGCTTTCTTAGTTGGGGACGCTTAATTTCTGGCAATATTGATTGCACAGATACTATTGGAAGAGAGCTGAATTAGATGATGACATCACTGAATCATCAATGAACTGACTTTAACTGAAAATTTGACTGTCTGTTACTGTCCACTTGCATTATTGACAAACTATTTTCCTGTTTGACACTGTAAAGCTACTTTGACACAATCTGTATTGTATAAAGCACTATATAAAAAAAGGTAATTTGACGACTCCATTAGAATGCGAGGCTGTCAGGCACTGCAATTGGATGAAAGAGAAAGATTAAAGAACACTGGGCCCGGCAGCATGGATAATTAATTCATAATGGATTAACGAGACTACAGAGGCAATGACTAGGGAAGGAGGTGGGAAAGACTGGGAAAAGCCGAGAGATGGAAAGCGTGGTGAGTCCTCTCTAGGGTAGCTGTGTGAAGGCCGGTGGGTAATGCCACTGCGAGATGCCACAATCACACATTTGATGGTTTATAAATGCTATTAGAATGACTATTGCTCTGTGGATACTCAAGTATTGCCTTGAGTGGTGTTTCTCAAATTACGCTTCAAGATCAAACACATCAAGTGGCAACCAAACACAGCATCAAAAGTGTTTGGTTAAAACGTACTCACCCTCAGGCCACTAAAGATGAGTTTAATTATTCATTGGAACATATTTGGAGAAGTTTTGCATTTTATATCACTTAGTCACCAATGGATCCTCTGGAGTGAATGGGTCCAGTCCATCAGTTAATGTCTTGAAGTGAAAAATGTACATGTTTGTAAACAGCATTTTGGGTTCTTATTACACTTGTAAGCAAGTGGTGTGATGCTAAATTTCTCAAAAGCCGATGAAGAAACATCTTCATCTTGGATGGCCTAAAGGTGAATACATTTTCAGCAACTTTTCATTTTTGGGTGAACTTTGATGTAGGAAAATTTGTTCCTATAATGTAAAATGTAGGCGTCTAAATGTCTTTTGAAAATGGTTTCAGCCAATAATTCAGTACAAAATACATTATGCTGTTTTTAACTAACTTTTACAAAATAAAAGATGGGTTTATGCTAAAATACTCTTGATTTGAATGGATGACTCATGTCAACAACAAAATACATGGGAATAATTTTCTGAACGCTTTCAAAAGACAATTTGATTTGCCATCTTATCATTTCACAATTATACGATTAGCTGAATTTTGTTAATGACATTTGATCCCGAACAAACCTGGGCTACTTTTTGGGTTGTGGCCCACCATTTGAGATTCATCATCTTGATGAAGACAAATTTAGAGGAGACGCTTTTCTAAGATATATGGTGGTCCAAAAGTCTGAGACTGTTAAACCTAGTGAAAATGCATCTACTTAATAAAATTTTTTTTAATCCCAAATGACAGTGTCAACATGATAATGTGAGTGTAAAGTTAAACTATTAAAGTTAAGCTAATAGTGTGTAACGAATCAGCTCATGAGGAAATATGAATACTTAATCATAACTAGTTATAATTAATTATGAATATTTAGATCCGCTGTAGATATTTAGCTGACCTCTCAGGGTCAACTGTCTTGTCAATTCTAAGAACGTTAATTTCCTGGTTAAGGGAAATAACTTTCTTACTGTACAATTCTACAAAAGCTTGTAGCATAAATCTGCATGATTAAGTGACTCCAGTTATGAGCAAACAATGAACAACGTCAAGTGTGATACAAGTAAGGTTTTATTAACTACATAAACACTTAACCTAGTCTAACATACTACATAAACACTTAAACTGGTCTAACACACCACACACACAAGTTGTATAGGAAATGGTGAAAGCTTAACTCAGTACAGAGAAGAGATATAAGGAATGAAATTTATGGAACCATTTGCATATTCAGCAGATCTACACCTGAGGGAAACGTCAGATTCTTAGTTCAAACACACCTTGGTAAAAATGATACCTAATGTATCAATTAATAAGACTAAGTTTGATACTTGCAAGTCTCGTCTGTCTGAAAGAGATTCCTGATGCAATCTTAAGGCCCAAGATCTGACTGAAGTTGGTTGATGAGAAAGAACCAATTTTGAGTCAGAGAATCTTGATTAATGGAAAGGTCGAGGCCGAAGCCTGACACGAGCTTAGGGTTTCCGGGTGCGTTTTTCTACATCTTCTCAGAATCTAACAGAACCACCGACTCTGGGAGGGTCCCTGTTGTGGGCCTTTAAGGTCGGAGAAGAGTCCCGCCTCTCAAGGCGGGCCTGTTCAATGAGAAAGGAAGAAATTCCAAACGGGAGGTTGCAATTGCTGGAGGGTTTTACGACCCTTTGTTCGAGGGCATGATAATTTGCATATGTAATTCGCTTGGGGTGTGGATGCACAAACTAGTAAAAGATTCTTAGAACACTAATATGTTGCATAGGTATAAACATACAATATACACTCTCAATTAGATCATCCGAATACTAATTCATAGATACTAAACAAGGTAGAGTCCATTCCTACTGTGCCTTGGGGATTTTCCTTATGAAGCTTTTCCCTGCTCACATTCCATGAGGTCATAAAAGTATCTGGTGTCAGGGTTGCCATGGTTTGGTGTCATTTGCAGACATCCTGGCATCCAGTTTATTGGGTGAGGGGACTGTGGCGATTTGTTAATCTAATGAAGAACTGATTTGTTAAATCAAATGAAAAATTGTGTGTTTGATTGGTCCAGACGCTACAGTGTAAAGGTAAAACTATTAGTGACAAGTTAAAACTATAAAACTATTTGCTTTAATGACAGCAGCACTGGAGCTGACAGGAACATAACCTGATGATTATGATCTCCAACATGATTTGAGATGTTACAAAGAGCATCTTGTGCTTCAATGGACCATCTGTACAAAAGTCCCATGATCACTGTCACTAATTTACCTAATTTTTAGTGACCTAGAAATTGTATGTTACATTTTAGTTTTTTTATTTAAAAATTTTTTTTCTGAAATCTTAACTAAATATTTATTTATTATTTATAGTTTTTCTCAGACTTTGCCAAATGTATACAACTTTGCAACTACATTGGGACTGCTGACAGAAATGGCATTTAGGGACATCTAACCTACATGAAGCTGAATGGTATTTTTTAAAATAAATGTTAAAATTTCAAAGGTCTTGTAAGGTCATAGTAAGTCTCTTCATATCAACATTAATGTCTCCTCACATACACTATCAGCTGTTGTGTAGAAAAACTGCTGTTCAATTCAGGAATTGAAAACGGTTTGCAAACAGGTAATGTTTATTCAACCCTTACTTGCATAACTTCATAATTCAACCATGGCATGAGCAAAAAGTCCCCTGGATGTCTCTGACATTTGATTTAGGGAGAAAAATATAAATTATGCAATCATAAGGGAAGAGTTTCTGTCTTGTTTTGCGCCTTTGTAATGCGCCTTTGTTGCTCCCTGTTTCTCAATGTCAGCTCAATCAATCAAGAGCGCTCTCAGGCCAGAATCCTCATTTTCCAGGTTCTGCTTTTCAACAGACGGAAAATGGAGCTTTGCCTTACCGATTCACCTTGAACACAGGTGAAACCTCAGGGGATCCAGTGACACTTTCTGCTGTCTTGCGTGTCTCTCACTGTCCCAGCTGTCTGCTGAGACACACGATACGTATTTTGGAGATTCGGAGTGGTTTAGTGAATTAGTTTAACCCTGTACGTAGAGATCACGTGAAGCATTAAATTTCACGCAGAGACAGAGATTGCCCTGACTGTGACAACATCAGCGGGTCCATTTGTCAGCGCGGTGGATGTTCAATAACCGCTCAATAGCCTGAATTACTATTGATAAACAGATCTGTGGCGTGGGCCAACCAGCGACTTGAAAAGTAGGTTAGTGTTGTTTAATGGCCTAGTTTGTAATGTGTGTGCCTGTACACTTGCATCTATGTGTATGTATTATAACAATAGTTCACTTAAATATGTAAATTATGACATTTACTCACTCTTATGACACAAATTAAGATGTTTTGAACTGCTTTTTATGATCAAGGATATCAAGGCATTCCTGCCAAATGCATAAATAAAGCATTCTAAAGTCTTGTGCACTATATTCCAAGTCTTCTGAAGTCATACGATGGCTTTATTTTGAGGATCATGCTCAAATTTAAGGCTTTATTCAATGATAATTCTATGCCAGAGCTCTTACATCTTATTTGTGATTGTTTAAAGTTGCATTTTGAATTTTAAAATGGAATTTTTAAATGTTGTGGCACATTTGATATCATTCATGCAAATGCCATTGGTACTTGTGTTTCAAACAAGGGTTGAAAAATGCAAATGCAAATGCAAACGAGATTTGAGAGTTACAGCAGACAAAGATTATCAAGTCACCATTCATTGCAATGAACCATTCATTCTGTGTTTTTCTCACACAACCTCTGTAATAATTCCAGAGCAAATTACCTACTGTTTTTTTTTTTGGCAAGCTCAGTGATCCTCTGAGAAATCAAATCCCATCCGAATGCGAAATGTCTGTGATTGCCGACAATATTTTTTTCACAACGCATTTCCTAGTGTGTTTTGGCCAACATAAAACACATAAAGTCTTACTACTGCGCTTATTTTCTACGTGTTTGCTTCCCGGCAAAGATATAAAAAATAAAATCAAGAGCCAGATTGCGTAAACTGTTAAGCCTGGCTACTGTAATATCAGTGTCAGGTAAGATTTCTCACCTTCATTTTCTGCACTCAATTACATAATGTTTTAATTGCATATGTAGTTGAATTAAGGTAGCCACAAATGAACCATGGTTTTGCTATACTAAACATAGCTTAATCATGGTATTTGTAGTAAAACTGGTTATACTAATGGTAATCAATCTGCATGACTATACGCAATGCACGCATACAGAGCACAAATTATTCTTTGAAATAGTGTTTTTGTGGGTTTGTTTGACTAACCTAAAGAGCAATTTCAGGACACAAGGTGGCAAAGAAGACCAAGCAGTCTGCCGTTCCTCATGGTTGGCGAACTGAACCTCCTGGCAGGCCTGGCACAGTGGGGAGAAACATAGACACAAAACTTGCCTTTCCTTCAACTTCAGTTACACTACAGACTGTCACAAAGCTGGTAAACAACAAGACTCAAAGTGGCAATATGCCACTATATAAACACTTCTCCTTCACTCGCTTCAACAAAGCTGCCGAAACGTCTGGCTTACATGCAAGGAACGATTCAAAAACATCTAATTTTGGCAAGTGTGACTGTGGTCTGTCAGCCATGATGCCAATGTAAAGAAAGAGAAAGGAAGAGAGGTATTGTGAAGAACCCCTGGTGAAGAAAATTAACTACGGGGCTTTTGAGACTTTGCTCAAAAAACAAGTAAATTGTCAAATATTTTTATATAAATATATTTTTTAAATCAAATAATTTAGCCTAACCTGAAGCTGTGAAAAAATGCAGTTTTCACCCTCATGGTCTCGCACTAATTAACTACTTTCTCAATGTGTTTCACAGAACATGATGCTGCAGGCTAGGTGTTTCCAAGGATAGAAAACACCGTTAAACAATGAATAATGCTACTTTACAAGCAGTGAGGCTTGCTTTTTGTCAGCTTCATTAGTCAGAACAAGTGAGAATTCATCACTTCTTAGTGCAGACATCATGCTTGTGCGGACCTCCATAGTGCAGTGTTATAGTCTTAAAGGGATAGTTCACCACAAAAATGAAAATTCTCTCATCATTTACTCACCCTCAGGCCATCCAAGATGTAGGTGACTTTGTTTCTTCAGTAGAACACAAACTAAGATTTTTAACTCAAACCATTGCAGTTTATCAGTCCATGGCTTTGAGAGTTAAAAAAAACATACACAGACAAAACCAAATTAAACCCTGCGGCTCGTGACGATACATTGAGGTTAAGACACGAAACGATCGTTCTGTGCAAGAAACTGAACAGTATTTATATAATTTTTTACATCTGTCTCCCCCCCCACACCGCCCCCACTGTCCAATGTCCTGCTGAACGCCACCGCCAGAACAACATCCGGCGCATGACGAGTGTACGTGCTCTGGCATAGTAGACATAGATATATATAAGTAGATTCCCGCGGCACATAGAAACAGTCACTAATGAGGCATCTACATATACAGTATATATTTGTCTAATATGCCCACGAGAATGTCAAAGCCGTGGAGCCCATTGACTGCCATTATTAGACTGATAGACTGCAACGGTTTGAGTTAAAAATCTTCGTTTGTGTTCTACTGAAGAAATAAATTCACCTACATCTTGGATGCCCTGGGGGTAAGCAGATAAACATCACATTTTCATTTTTGGGTGAACTATCCCTTTAAAGAGACATTTAAACTGAAAAAAAAAACATTCTGTCATCATACTCACCCTCATGTCCTTCCAAACCCCTGTTATTTTCTTACATGTTAGGCAGATTGTCCAGGCAACTGAAATGGATGGCTATTTATACTGTCAAGCTCTGAAAAAAAGACAAAAAGGCATTATGGGACTTTCAAAGCCTTCTGAAATCATGTTAACTATGTGTGGGTAAAAATGACAAAGTTTAAGTTCACTGACGATCTTTCCTATCTTCTGTAGCTTTCAAATCTCAATTTTGCCTGTGTTTTTCAACTGACAAGCAAGAACCGTGCCATATGTTTGAAGGTGTTACTTTAAATACAAAACTGCACAAAATGTCATTTTAAAAAAGCATGAATGAGGTCTGAAAACTCTGGCAAGAGGTTGTCAGATGAAATTTCAGTTGTAGAACTTCTGAAAACTTGGAATATAGTGCACAAGTTGTATGGACTACTTTTATCAAATTTTCTATCGGGTGAAAAAGGAGCAGCTCATTTTGTGTTTTAAGGATGAAAGAAAATGAGATGATGTCAGAATAACATGAGGTTAAGACATTTTTAGGTGATCTGATTTATTTTTCATCCACCATATCTGTTTATATTCATATACTAACTTCAAAGAGAACTTCAATGGCACCAAATAGGGATTTTAGGGAGATTCAGGCAATTAATCATTTTTTAAAACTTGTATGGCACACGACATTGTCTTGAAATAACCTAAGAAAAATGTTTGAGTAAATTACAACCATCCCGCATGATGCCATTATTGGCTGTACACTAAACACAGACTCAGACTCAACATTCTGTAAAAATCATCTGACCGTAATCATGTCATTTGAGTATTTAATTAATTCCCGCAGTTGAGACCAACCCATGTGTCTTTTCTAAATTAGATTTCAACATGAAGGTATGCCCTCCGTTGTGTAATTCCAATTTCCCCATTAGCATCTAACAATAACTACATGAAGGAAAAATAATCCATTTCACATTTGACATCCATCATATTCGTAACATGTTGAGTCTGTCCTCAGCGCAGCGTAGATTTCTAATGAATACCATACCATGTACTGCAAAAAGTGGAAAGCATGCCAATACAGAGAGTGGGATGATTCAGACAAAGACATTCCCTAGCACACAGCCCCAAACCCTTCTTTTGCTTCTTAAGAGCTTTCAGATGGTCCCGTACAAACCATAATAGAATTTTTTTTATTTCAAAGTGCATGATGCACATTAGAAAAGTAGATGATAAGCTACAGATCAAAATTTCTAATACAGGTAAAAAATTTAAACATTATTACATTATTACATATATGTGATCCTGGAGCACAAAAGCAGTCTTAAGTCACTGGGGGATATTTGTAGCAATAGCCAAAAATACATTGTATGGGTCAAAATTATAGATTTTTCTTTTATGCCAAAAATCATTAGGATATTAAGTAAAGATCATGTTCCATGAAGATATTTTGTAAATTTCCTACCGTAAATATATCAAAACTTAATTTTTTATTACTTATGCATTGCTAAGGACTTCGTTTGGATAACTTTAAAGGCAATTTTCTCAATATTTAGATTTTTTTTCACCCTCAGATTCCAGATTTTCAAATAATTGTATCTCGACCAAATATTGTCTTATCCTAACAAACCATACATCAATGGAAAGCTATTGAATTTTGAAAAATTGACACTTAAGTCTGGTTTTGTGGCCCAGGGTCACATATTGATATTACTCAAACTTTCTTCATTCCACACTGCAAAAATAAATGTTCTGGCTACATTTTAGTTTAGTTTTTCAATTAAAAATACCTAAATATCCGTAAAATTAGATACAAAGATACATTTACTTGAGAAACAAAACTGCATAAGAAATTGACTTGTTTTCATGTCTGTGTAACCACTGGACTGACAAATATCAGATCTGAGTTTATGTATAAATTTAATATTTATGGTCCCTTGATTTCTTTTTGTACTTTTTGTTCTATAACCATTTATAAATTAAAAGGGGAGAAAATAAATAAATAAATAAATATTTTCTTATCCAACTGACAAAATGTTGTTTCATGGTTTAAGCATAAACCTCATTAGATTTAGTTAAATTCATGCTTATAAAAATATTTGCCAATGGGGCAAAATAAAACAAACAAACAAACAAACAAACAAAATAAAAACTAAATAAATTCAAGATGTAGTCACTGAAAACAAGTCTTAATTTCTAATGTAGTTTAAGGCCGTTTAAATATTTTACAGTAAAATTTGGGATTATGAGTATTGCCATAGAATCAAATAATTTCTGTGTCCAATGACATGAACCGATCCAAATAGCTTTACGGAGTAGATTTATCTTATAATTACAGCAATTCAAACATGACGTAAATGTGATGTGATGTGACATGTGGCCAAGTATGGTGACCCATACTAGGAATTAGTGCTCTGCATTTTAAACATCCAAGTGCACCAAACAGCATGTGAACCCCCACACACACACACTGAACAACCCCGGGCAGTGGGCAGCCATATTATTGCTGCGGCACCAGGGGAGCAGTTGGGGGTTCTGTGCCTTGCTCAAAGGTCTCACCTCAGTCATGGTATTGAAGGTGGGAGAGAGCGCTGGACATTCACACCCCCCACCTACAATCCCTGCTGGTACAAGACTCGAACGCGCAACCTTTGGGTTACGAGTCCGACTCTCTAACCATTAGGCCACGACTTCCCCATCGTGGCCTAAATGCATCATTAGGCAGAAAAAATACTTTATGAGGCAGATGCCAATGCACGGATATATGTTCCTTATGCACTGCAATCCAACACACTTTTGAAGGGAACAGCACATGTAATCAAGTTAAAAAAACTAAAAGTGTTTATATTCATGTACTTGCATGGAATACTTTTAGGCCTTACACTGCAAAGATGTCATCATAACAGAAGCAAGGACTGCTATTTCCTTCAGGAAATGCAAATCTAGTGCTGCTTGTCATCATAAGTGCTGTTGTGGAAAACTTTCTGTCAATATGTTCCACCTTGTCTCGACACATCGTAGAAGTTGATATCCATCCGACACTGTTTAATCAGAACGCCAACCGCTTGAGGGTACAGCCATAAACAACCCAACCGGCAAGTCAACGCAGTAAATGAGCTGTTATTTGCGTTTTTATAAGGAAAACAGAACATCGGGTGTGCCTGTTCTTGCCAGGTGCCGTACCAGTCATGCAACAATGCCTTTATTTGGATAAGAACTGCTGCAGCGTGTCTCTGAGGTTCATATCAGGATTCATAGCTACCACTGCAAAACAACAACATTTTATGGTCGTTGCTATGGAAGTGACCTCAAAGTAATCTCTAGTCCTTCAGCAAGCTAGCAGCTTCGAAAACTGCACTGTTATGTACGTGTATATATACATATAATATCTCAGCACATGGTTATTTTGAGGTCATTCTGTCTGATGGCCAAGTGCACAATTACAGGAATTATGAGTACCTTCTCTAGCAACACCGCAAGCTCTGTTCTGTTGCCTTGTAAGGTCTCTAATGTCTGATAGCTTATGCAACACATCAGACCTGTAGAACCGGCGCAAACGTTTTATTTGCCCCCTCAGTTTCCTTTTAAAAATCCACCGATGGCACTGATTTCCTCATGAGAGAAAATCCGAGACTGGTTGTATTTTTCAATAATGGCTTCTTAAACCCAATAGAGATGTCAACAGAAGCAAATTATATCATTATTCCCCATGAGCGAATCGTGCACACACACATTTTCCAGTTTATTTGTTTAGTTCACTTCATCTCATCTATATTGGCCGCGTCCTACTTAACCTGGGGAAATGCAATCCCTCATCAGGCTTGCAGTCAATCTAGCTGCGGAAAGCTTACCTCGGCAGTCAAACCGAGTGTTTATCAATGACTCCCACAGGTTCTGCAAAAAGAAGCCGCAAAAAAAGAAGCCGCCTCCGTCACCTGTCAATCAACCGCGTTATGAGGATAAAGCGGCCTGGAACACTGGAAGAGTAAGACTGACACTTCGGCATGGATGGTTGATCGACACGACCTGCGCTCATTGTTTCCATCGTTAAAACATGAAAATTCATGCCTGTGAATTTTACGACCCAAACCGCACCAAACAAAGATATTTTCAGGTGCAGACTCGATGCACAGAGATCACTCATATGGAAAAAACAACTGCAAATGAGTTCTAGTTAATATTAGAATTGTTTCTCTTATACATCTTTGAACTTTTAAAAGCAAATGGAGACTTATCAGGAGATGTTTCACCTGGGAAAAAAATCTGTGCTAAGAGTTATCAAGACACTAAAGATCTCAAGTGTTTCTTATAATATTCGTACACTTATGCTATCTGCATTTTATAGCTCTTCCTGCAAGTCAACAACTGCCTCATTTCTGTCTATTTTTATTCCTCTTAAAGAATTTTAGGAGACACATCTGAGACAAAGCAATAATATTTTGCTCTTGCAAGGCAACCTGCATGACAGACTAACCTCAGGAATGAGAAAAATCACTATGATCGTTGTAATATTCCAGTGAAGAAACTTCCCTTTTCTTTTAAAGGCAACTAATTACAGAGGAAGTTTTACATTAGTGAGCATACACCACGTTCCCACCATTTTTTTGCTGTTGTTTACTGCAACACAACCTAGTACCAATTAGCAGTCCAGATCCGGACCCAAGATTGGTTCCATACGGATGACAAAAAGTCTCTTCTGTTCAACAAGGCTGCATTTATTTGATCAAAAAAATACAGTAAAAACAACAAGTCTATTGTGAATATTAAAATTTACAAGAAATGTTTGATATATTATATTATGTATAATTTTTTTATTCCTGTGATGCAAAAGCTGAATTTGCAGCATCATTACTCCAGTCTCCAGTGTCACAAAATCCTTCACAAATCATTCTAATATGCAGATTTACTGCTCAAGAAGCATTTCTTAATATTATCCAGTTTAAAATATTGTTGTTGCTTAAAGTGCCCCTATTATGGATTTTTTTTAAATTACCTTTCATGCAGTGTCTAACACAGCTCTAAGTGAATGAAAACATCCAGCAAAGTTTTAAATCTGAAAAACGTCTATAAAGTTATTGTCTCTCAAAAGAAAGAGTAGACTCTGAATAATTGAAACGAGTCGTTTTAAAACGAACCAAAGCCGTTATGTTGACGTCAAAATGAATCATTTGCGAGCCCACTTGTTGGTCTTCGCTTTGGTATGAATGAAATGAAATTCATTCTTTGCCACTAGGTGCCGCTTTTAGAGCTTAAAGTAGCTGTTTCCCCAGTAACTCTGTACACAAAGCAGCACTGTGCTCACAAAAACACTGCCTTTACGGCTTACAGACATAATGAAATGAACATGAGACCAATCGAACAATCACGCAGATTAGCGTCACGCAAAGGAGGGGTTTGGAAAAATTAATCATTAAACGAATCGTTTGGGAGTCGTTGAGCAAATAAGGTAAAAAATAAATGCATATTATAAGAAAATAAAAGTGTTTTTTGACCTTGCATGCATGTCAACCTGTTGTTGGGGACTCCCAAAACCAAAATATGAACCTTTCATTAACCATAATAGGGGCACTTTAATATATTTGAGGAAACTGTGATATGTTTCTTTATCAGATTTCTTTTTAGTAAATAGAAAGTTCAAACAGCACTTTTTTTGTGCCAATGTAAAAGTCTTTTCTGTCAATTTAATGTGTCCTTGCTAAATACATAAATAAATATATAAATAAAAAAAACTTACTGACTCCAATCTTCAAATACTGAAATATTTTAGTTAATATAATTTATGAAGTTTTGGTGGAAAGAACATTTAGAAACTAGAACTCTTGGAACTTTAATAGAATAACCCTTTTCTTGAGTGCTAAACATTTCATTTCGGTCAGTGTATTTATGGAACAATGATATGTAACAATCACATGAAATATGTAATCACCTCATGACCTGTCCTTATAAAAAGCTTTCAACATCTCCGCTCATTCTCTGCAAGAAATCCAAAAACGTGCTGTCTGTATTATAGTGTTTTCTGCTGTTTCCTTGGAGACAGACACAAACCAGCTTGAGAGTGTATTTATGTTGACTGATTAATCACAGTGAGGTGGCCACAGCGCAACCGAATCTAAACTAGTCGTGTCTCATAAACCATCTTCTATGGATCACCAGGAAGGAGAGGTGTGGTGACAGCAAAATATCACAAATGCATAATTTCTCTGTAGTTTCCCAGATACACAGGCAATTAGGTACAATAATTCAGCCTAATGACTTGTTTAACAGAACAGTTCACCCAAAACTGAAAATTCTGTCAGTATTTACTCACCCTCATATCAATCCAAATTTGCAGGCGGTTATTTTTCCTGTGGAACACCAAATGAGGAACTCTGAAGAATGTTCATGCAGCTCTTTTCTTTAATTTTTTTTTAAAAACAAACACAATAGAAAAAAAATAAAATTCACCATAAATGTATTATACATGTTTAGAACAGCATTGAGGGTGAGAAAATAATGACATAATCTTTATTTGGGTTGAACTTCTTTAAATGAATAGTTCACCAAAAATGAAATTTCTTGACAATGTGTACTATCCTCAGGCCATCCAAGCTGTTGATGAGTTTTTCTTCATCGGAACAGATTTGGAGAAATGTAGCATTACATCACTTGCTCACCAACGGATCCTCTGCAGTGAATGGGTGCCGTCAGAATGAGAGTCCAAACAGTTGATAAAAAACACGATAATCCACATGACTCCAGTCCATCAATTAGCATCTTGTGAAGCGAAAAATTTGGTGTTTTTAACTTCAAACTGTTGATTTCTCCAGTGAAAAAGTTGTCTCATCTGAATCGGGAGAGAAATACGCACAGATCAAGCACTGTTTACAAGAAAAACAGTCCAAAACAGTTCTAAACAAATATATTGATGGATTTTGATGCGAGGTGACAACAGGGGATGAATTTTTTCATTGGAGGAAGTGCTATTATGAAATATGGACTCGTATTTTAGAAACAAGTGATGGTTAAAACACCTTAATGATGAATTTGTTTCTTACAAGCATGCAGATTTTCGCTTCACTTGATGGACTGGAGTCATGTGGATTCCTTGTGGATTACTGTGATGTTTTATCAGCTGTTTAGACTCTCATTCTGACGGCACCCATTCACTGCAGAGGATCCATTGGTGAGTAAATGTAATGCTAAATTTCTCCAAATCGGTTCCTATGAAGAAACAAACTCATCTACATCTTGGATGGCCTGAGAGTGAGTACATTTTATTTTCAGTTGAGTAGTGAAACTATCCTTAAAAGTCACTAGCATCTATGCCTATGCAAAACTGCAGCACATTTCTGCACTGATCTTATAGCTCTCTGTTTTACAAGAGGCTTATAGTCTCAGCACAGTGAAGATCTGTGTTAACTACCCAGACAGCATTTCTTTCTATGCCCTCCCGTTTCCCTGGAGAGACGAGCGCAAAGTCCACTTTATCAGTGTCAACCTCACTGCAGCAAACAGAGCAAGCACCAGCAATCTCTGCACCAACCGCCACAGACACCAACAAGACCCAATCCTCTGCATATCTCCTCGCTGAATTTCCAGACCGTTGGATCTGAATGCCAAAGTCTAGATGCCAGAAGGCAAAACAGCATGCTAGTCCTGATTTAGGGGTTGTGGATTGCATGTGTCTGATGGAGGTTTTCATCTGCTGAATTCACAATCGGGACAGAGAGGTTCTAGCTGTTTACATCTGTATCGGTTTATCACAAATGGTCTTTTGAGACACATTACAGATTAAACTTTGTATTAATGCGTCTCTAAAAAACGTCTCCTATGACTACTTATCATCAAATTTTGTTGAGTGGAGGGCTTAATTCGTCCAAGAATATTGAAAAGAAGTAGAATATTGTAAAAACAGAGATAAAAAGGAAGTAGCCATTCTTCTAAAGAAATGTGGTTCTGTTATAGTTTATGTGATGAAAACACACATATTCACCGGCAAGTGAGCACATATACACACTGGTTAAAAGTTTAGGGTTGTTTGGTTTGGGCTGCATTTATTCGGTCCAATACGTAAACGAAAGAGTGTCAAATATTATTACAAATTAAAATACCTGTTTCCATTTGAATATATTTTAAAATGTAATTTATTCCTGTGATGGCAAAGCTGCATTTTCAGCATCATTACTCCAGTTTTCAGTGCCATATGACCCTTCGGAATTCATTCTAATATGCTGCTCAAGAAACATTATTATTATTATCAATGTTGAAAAAAGTTTTTTGTGAAATCTATTTTTTTTAACAAATAGAAAGAAAGAAGAGCATTTACTTGAAATAATAATTATAATTTTTTTTGTGCAAAATTATAAATGTCTTTACTGTCACTTTACATCAATTTAACACATCCTTGCTGAATAAAAACATTAAATTCTTTAAAAAAAATGAAAACAAGTATTGAAAATTGTAGCGAATCAACTCATGGGGAATTATGAATAATTAATCATAACTAGTTATTTAATTATGAATATTTTAGATCCGCTGTTGATATTTAGCTGACCTCTCAGGGTCATCTGTTTTGTCAATTCTAAGAACGTTAATTTCATGGTTAAGGGAAATAACTTCCTTACTATACAATTCTACAAAAGCTTATAGCATAAATCTGCACGATTAAGTGACTCCAATTATGAGCAAACAATGAACAAATGTCAAGTGTGATACAAGTAAGACTTTAATAACTACATAAACACTTAAACTAGTCAAACATACTACATAAACACATTAAGCTGGTACTAACACAACTACACAAACACACACACACACAAAGACAGTGGTATAGGAGAGGGTTAAAGTTTAACTCAGCATAGAAAAAGGCATAAAGAATGGATTTTATGGAACACTTTGCATGTATATTCAACAGATCAAAGCATTCAGGGATACGTCAGATTCTGAGTTAAAACACACCTTTGTAAAAAGGTGCAAAATATACCTAATGTATCAATTAATAAGAATAAGTTTGATACTTAGCGAGTCTCGGCGGTCTGAAAGAGATCCCTGATGCAAATCTTAAAGCTTCCCGTAGATCTTTTCTGAATTCGGGTCGATGAAAAGAACCAGTTTGAGTCAGGGTCACTTGATGAATGGAAAGGACTAGCCCGAAGAAAAGGCCTGGCACAAATGCTTTGGTATCCTGAAGCGTTTTTCTCACATCTTTGCTTCTGACCGAACCACCGACTGGGGAGGGTCCCTGGAGCCGGGCCTTTTAGGGTCGGAGAAGATCCCCACCTTTCAAGATGGGCTTGTCCAATGAAAAAGACAGAAATTCCAAGCGCGAGGTTGCAATTGCTGGAGGGTTCGACCTGTGTTCTCTAAGCATGTATTGCAATGAATTCGCTGGGTGTGAATGCACCAAATTAGAAAGATTCTTAGAACATCAAGATGTGAAAGGTTCATGCATGTAATATGCAAGACTATTAGCAGTACCCTAAACATCCATCGAAAAACTATTTTTTCGTTTTTGGTGAGGTTTATAGAAAGACTGGTCTATGATAAACATGCATTAAAACAGCATACACTACAACAGACAATATACAAAACAGTAATGGTATACACAATGACCAGGAGTTTCTCTGCCCGCATTCCTTTAGTCCATAAAACCAGTGATATCAGCCTTGGTTGCCATGGCTCCGGAGGCCTGTTCTGCCTTTCTGAGGTCTTAGATGCTTTTCGGGGGAAGGGTCCATAGACCCTTGTAATTGGCCATTTGGTTAAGTGAGGGGGAGTTAGATATTATTTGTTAAATATAACAAAAAGTTATATCTTTTTGTTAGTGTCTGATTGGTCCAAATGCTACAAAATAAATTTATATTTTCATTTATAAATTCACTAACCCCAAACCTCACATTAGTGCATTATATGCATATTTTGGACATTTTATTTGCATCTTGGTGTTTCCCTCCCACATCCAGCAAAATTTTCATAAAATTATGTGGATGAAAAACCTTACTGAACCGCTGCATGTTGATAAAGTGCAAGAAAGACAAAAAACTCATCACAGTGCTATCAAATATAGCCTATTTGAATGCATACTTGTTTGATGTTTCAAGCTAAGCACCTTGCTATTTCAGTCAAGTACCTGTATTAAAGTAAATTTATGATTTAGTTCAGTTCATGTCACTGCATACAGAATACTGAAGATGTTCAGTGAAGTCTTTTTTGAGCTTGTTTTAATGAATTGGTTCACTGATGGTTGAATGGGATGCATCAAATATGGTAAGCATTTACAGTACACTACAAATGTGTGTCAGCAGCAGCAGTTAGTGTGAAATCGCATAAGACATTGTGTATGGCATACCATACCATCAAACTCACCACAAGTGGCAAAGTGCACTCTAAAAGGAGCTCTCTTCTTTCAGATGAAGAGGTGATCCTGTAGAAGAGGGAGAGTTTAGAATCATAGAAGCACAGTATTGATTAGTCTTGCAACTGTAAATCCCTGGGACATGTGGATCAGCGCTGAACTGGCAGTGAATCTGCAGCTGGGAGGGACGGGGCTTTGAAATAAGGGCCAGAGTGAACGGCACTAATCTTCTCACAGCAGACCCTTCCCCTCCAGGTCTGGCACCCTGCAGTCAGGCAAGAAGCTCCTTTTCGCAGTGCAGAGAAACCCCTTTTGGCCAAACTGCACTCTGGCCAGAAAATGTATAAACTTCTCTCAAATTATCCAGCTCGCACCTTTTCTTCTGTGGAAAAAAGCAGAGCTGTCAAAATTGTGGTTGTAATATGCTTAATGCAATGGAGAAAGTGCGTCTCAAAATTTGTAATTTATATTGAGACACATTTTATATAGTGTTCATCATCCACACTGAGTCAGATCTGCCAATCAATCCTGACAGAAGTACAAGAATAATTGAAGAAATGGATGGAAGATATGGACGGCCATTTCTATTTTTGTTCATTTTGCCTAATGAATCATTGCCTTTGAGCTTGTCATGGGAAAGTCTTACAGAGCTGTGTGTCATGATTCCTCTGGGTTCTGTTGAATAAACTTGTACTAGGCAACAGAATTAAGGAGTAGACAATTGTTGTAGGAGCTTTGGGATGCATGACCACATATATGTATAGTCCAAAAGAGTCATTCTCAAAACATGTTGACTTTTTGAATTCAGTTCAGTTTTTTCCCCATAAAAGCAGATTTATTAATACCTTGACAAAATGAATACTACTTTTTAATGTTGACAAGACCAATGGCTTGGAAAAAAGGGACACAAATACAATTATTTGCATTATTATTTTGTTTTTTGCACACCTTTACCCTCCTTATACTAATGCTAGCCTTAACCTAAACAAATGAGTACAAATAAAATAAAATAATAAATAAATGAAATAACACAGGTAGTTCGAAATAAATCAATAATATATGAATCAATACAGAGTCAAACTTTTTCATATTTTAGAAAATATTAGGTTGTATAATTTTATTATTTGCATTTTTTATTTTTGTTTTTGGAAGTAGGTATGAAAGTAGATTGGTTAAATAAATAAACAAATAAACATACATACATACAGAGTCAAGTCATTTCATATTTTATAAAAATGTTAGGTTATAGAATTGTATTATTCATATTATTTTTTGTACTAATGTTTGATTTTTTTCCTTTTATTTAAGCAGGTAGGTAAGAAGATAAATAAATGTGTTTGTGTAAATCACATGTACAAATAATATAAATACAACTCTGTAAGCTCTGAAAGTTTATAGAATTGTATTATTTGTATTATTTTTTATTGCTTATTTGATAGATTGATTATAGAATTGTGCCTTTTTTGGGTTTCCTGAATATTCTATACCTTTTTTCATGACTGAAAAGTCAAGGGACAAGAGCTTTTATTTCTCTAGTTCTTTAGAAAACCATTACACCTTCACTGATCTAAAGAACCTTTAATACAACTTCGATAACATTTTAGTCCCCAAAGAACCCATATAGCAACATAAGAATCCTGTAGAGCAAAAATAGGTATTGATAAGAAAAGGGTGCATTGCAGCTGGTTAATTTGCTATGAGTTCCTCATAAAGAAGCTTCTGTAACATCATTGCACTTGGAGAAATCTCAGCTAGAAGAAAAGCAATGCACATTCCAGTCAAGTCAATCAGAGCAGCATGCCTGTCTGAATGACCATCATTCACTGTGCAATCAAAGATGCATGCTGCAAAACAAGCTCATAAAGATCTTTCACCAGTCGACAACACTGTGAGCGAATGCTGCATCCTGTTATTGAGACGTCAAACTCTTCTATAAAAGTCACTCTCAGTCTCACACACACCAACACAAGCACACACCTTTTGGATGGCCTGTTCCTTTCTCCCTAAGTGCCAAACAGGCATTGTGCAAGATTTGTTTTTCTCTGGCATGTTCACACCAGTATTAATTTCATTTTTTTCACTGACGACAACGAGACGATAACAAACTAAAACTCTTTTTGAATGACAAAAACGATGACGTAAATCTAATGACATTTTTGTCAACGAATAAAAACGAGACGAAAATGTTAGGGAGTGATGATTTGGGAAGAGATTCATTCAGAACGAATCTGCTGCGTGGTTCGGAGGTTAGATGAGAACAAATGAACCGGCGGGACATAAGCTAACATACACTTGCTGCACGTCACATAAACCGTTCAAAAATACATGTCAATATTGGAGAAGAAAGAGCGACATATGATACATCTGACATGCAAGAGTGAACGTGTATCAGTACATTGCATCCATTGCATCGTTTTAAAGGTATAGCAGCCTAATTTAGTTGCTATTGTCCGAGTCATTGATGTTAATCAAGCAACAAAAGAAAGAGAGAAAATCACTCTGTGCTCTTGACTGAATGACTTTAGTAACACTAATAAGGATTTATCTAAATTTATTTATATAAATAAATTTGTCTGCTTGAAAGAATGAAGAATATGTAAACAAACAAGTTGCTATAAAGAATGCATACTTAGCTTATATAACCATTGGTATTTCATTGAAAAGAAGACCATGTTCTTGTTCTGTATGAGAAGTGGTTTTATTTAATTTTAACATAAGGCATGTTGTGTGTCACCGCAATTAAATCAGTGTCTATCATGATAAAGACTTAATGTCAAACCTATATAATGAGTTTGGAAATTTTAGAGAAATGCTTAATAAATGCACTGTAAATAAACCCATTAGATTTTAGCCGACTAAAATTACTGTAGATTTAGTCGACTAAAATCTTATGATATTTAGTCTACTAAAACTAGACTAAAACTAAAAACTATTCAGATGACTAAAATATGACTAAACCTAAATGACATTTTAGTCAAAAGACGATGAGTAAAACTAAATCAAAATTTGCTGTCAAAATTAACCTGGTTCACACACACACAACACCCACACACACCCACACACACACACACACACACACACACACACACACACCCACACAACACACAGGTTTGTTTTTAATGGTTGATGTACTCTTCATAGGTTATGGTTTTTATACTGTACAGACTGTATATTCTATTGCCCTGCCTACACCAACCCTACACCTAAACCTACCCTTTACAGGAAGCTTTTTGCATTTTTAGATTAAAAAAAAAAACAATTCTGAATTATTTATAAGCCTTTTGAATTACGGGGACACTGAAAATGTCCTCATAAATCACCTTCTCGTTGTAATACCTATGTCATACCTATATTATTATACAAATTTGTGTCCTCATAAACCACAAACATGCGCACACACACACACACACAAAAAAAAACACACACACACACAAAACACACACACACACACTGTTGTGTGTGTGTGTGGTTGTTTTTGTGAATTGTGGGACATTCCATAGGCAAAATGGTTTTTATACTGTACAAACTGTATGTGCTATTGCCCTACCCAACCATAACCCCTAAACCTACCCCTTACAAGAAACTTTGTGCATCTTTACTTTCTCAAAAAAACTCTGTATGATTTATAAGCGTTTTGAAAAATGGGGACATGAGGTACTGTCCTCATAAGTCACCTTCTCCTTGTAATACCTATGTCATACCCATGTCATTATACAAATCTGTGTCCTCATATGTCACAAAACCCTGTGCGCACACACACACACACACACACACAGACACACACGCACGCACACACACACACAGATTGTTCTGCTGCTGAACGTCTCGTCCCGTGTGAGTCACAGCGGGGCATGCGGGAGGCGGCGGGCGAAGCAGCCAAGCGTGTGGTGGCTGCTGCCCCAGATAGTGACAACAAAGCACCCTGAGTATTGAGCTGCAATGCTGCTCATTTGGAGACAAGCGATTAATTCAGTTTCAGCACAAAGGGGAAAATGTTCTCCACAACGTCCTCAATTTGTCTCCAGTGCCTCTGTGTGAACACAAATCATCTTCATCTGGCAATGCCTGTACTGAGGATCTGGAGAGGGTTGATGTCCAAGCATTCATCTCTAACACTTGTCTATATCAGCTATTGACATATCCTTTAACTACTTCAAACTGGCAGTGACATCAACTCGCTCTCATTTCGATGCAAAAGGAAAAAGTGAAGATTCCTTTGTCCCTGCAGTTACCATGAACGAATGAGCTTTCAAGCTTCAAAAAAGGAGCACAAATGTATAATAAAAATATTTAATATGACTTCAACACTAAATTAAAAATCTTTTGAAGTCACACAATAGTTTTGTGTAATGAAAAAGATTTAAGTCATTGAGCTGTTAAATGCGGCGAGAGTCAGATGAACTTGAGAATCAGATCAGCTTTGTGCACTTTAGTTGGAAAAGATTTGGTTAAAAAGAACAAATGGACACTGCTGCTCTTATAAACTCCCAAGAACATGCTAGTTTTCAGTGAATATTTTAATGACTTACATTTCAATATTTACCAGTGTTATTTTAATATTAATTTTAATTTAAGGTTTAGTAATTTTATGTAGCTTTTTTCGTAATTTTTTTATTTATTACTTAAAAAATAGGTATGGTAAAAAAATATCATTATGGTAATTTTTTTATTTTATTTTAGTTTTTTTAGCACTTCAAATTAAACTAAACCAAACAAAAAATGAAAAAAAATAAAATAATAATATTATAAAAAAACCAAACAACTACCTTTTTTTTTTCATCTACAGAATAAAACGCAGAGAACCTGAGGTTTGACAACAACAATCTGCTACTCACATCTTTAAAAAAGCTTGGGTGCAATTTGACTAAGTAAAAAATTAATGGTGGTACAAACTCTTGTATTGGTGAATTTGTTCAACACAAGACTGTGTCATTTGTTCTCAGTATTTGAGCTAAAACCCCTGCTTAAAACAGGAATTAAAGCAGACGTGCACTAAAGACAATTAATTATCATCATTTACTCACCCTCATTTTGTTCCAAACTAGTGTGTTGTCATTTTTCTGCAAACACAAAAGGAAAAATCTGCACGATTAATACGAAATAAATAATGACTAATTATTAATATTTATAAATAAAATTTATTTATTTATTCTTTGAATATAAAAATTACATCTATTTTAATGAATACATTGCTTTTTATTTTAAATTAATTTAATTTTGAATCAAATTTTAATTTTAGAATTATACCTTTAAACACAGGATGGGTTTTGTCACTTGTAGGCTGCCTACAACAGCTCTTGAAGATTCGACAACCGCTACCCTATCAAAAGAGTAAAAGTTCTTCTTAAAAGTGGACACACAAACAGTACATTGTGATTAATATTTAAGCTTCTTATGAGACACTCATAATGCTTATATGATTATGCAAGTTGCATAAGCTCATTAGTAACAAGACACACTGGCATTAGAGGAATACTCCTTCAAAGCATAAATAAATCATCTACTGTATACAAAAACGTGACTTTGATCTCTATTCTATAGATGAGTCACAGAATATCTTCAAAAGAGTGGACTCACTGTCATTTCTCTCTCACAGCAAAACACCACCATTAGGGAGCGTATGTGTCATTTGTATGATTTAATGGGCCAAAACAGATTTGGCCTTTCCTTTGTTCAATTCAATTCTGTTCTCTAAAAAATAATTTGTGAGATCTGTCGTTGGTTATGCTGCGACACATTTTCTGATTGCGCCGGTCGCCAACCTCAATCTGTCTCAATATTAAGACCAATCCACACGGGAAACCACAGGTACATGTGAACTCCCCTGGATCAACCTTTTAAAGAGACAGACCCGCATCACCTTCTGCCACCATCAATCTGTCTGAAATCTCACCGGCTTTGTCAGTAACTATAGGGAGAGAAATTAATTAACAGAATGCATATTCACTGAGTAATGAGAAGCTTCAGTCTGACTGTGAGCAAAGTGATGTTTCATCAGTTATCAACTCCCCTGAAAGACTCAAATGAGAATATGGTTGAGAATCATCCTCAATCAAACTATCATTCAGCTCAAATGAGCTAAATAGATAGAATGACAGACTGCTAAAATGATAGATACACAGACAAACCGATAAATCGAGAGATAGAACGAGAGATAGAACGATAGAACAATACATAGAACAAAGAATGACAGAGAGAATGATAGACAGAACGATAGAATTACAGAAAAATAGACAGACAGACAGACAGACAGACAGACATATAGAGAGATAGATAGATAGATAGATAGATAGATAGATAGAAAGATAGATAGATAGATAGATAGATAGATAGATAGATAGAACAATAAAACCGTAAATAGAACGATAAAATATGGAACAATAATATGGTAGATAGAACAATAAGACTAGAATAAAACAGATAAAAAACAGATTATTAATAATCTTTTAGGACAACATAATAATTATGTAATTTAAGAAAACAAAAAAATATTTATAATAATTGTCGAACCTTCAAGCCGGAAGTCGTGGCCTAATAGTTAGAGAGTCGGACTTGTAACCCAAAGGTTGTGGGTTTGAGTCTCGTACCCTCAGGGATTGTAGGTGTGGGGAGTGAATGTACAGTGCTCTCTTCCACCTTCAATACCACGACTGAGGTGCCCTTGAGCAAGGCACTGAACCCCCAACTGTTCCCCGGGCGCTGCAGCATAAATGGCTGCCCACTGCTCCGGGTGTGTGTTCACTGCTGTGTGTGTGCACTTTGGATGGGTAAATGCAGAGCACTAATTCCGAGTATGGGTCACCATACTTGGCCACATGTCACGTCACGTCACTTTAGTTACTGAAAAAGGATCATAAAGCAATACTTTTTCCATTTCAAGCATTTTTTGCTTCCTTAATGGATTGTTTTGACTAACAGTTCTTCCCACTAACTCTTCCTTCACAAAACTGACATGCTGTTTAGTTAGATTGTTTGTCAGAACATGCTAATTGTGTTTACAGCATACATTTGCCAAAAACATACATTTGCCAAAAACTATATCAGCTGTTTAAAGAAAAATCTAACTTAGAGCATTTAAACAGTGTTCTGGCTTCATCCCAGCAGATATACTTCTCTTATTCTGCTAAATGTAAATTTTTTATGAAAAGCTTTCTTTAATTAGTCAACTTTATTAGATGTAATTGATCTATTATGGCGATTACACTAATTTAAGACATTGCAGGATTTTTTTTTTTTTAGCAACTCAAATGTCAATAGCTTACTGCTCATGCAGTGATGATGGTAATCTCCTTTGTCAAGTCGAGACTTGAATTGAGGATCCATTTCTTGTTTTGGATCTGTATGTACCAAAAGCTAAACACAGCAGCTTAAAAACATGTACTTAGAATCATTTGAAGTCATATTTCAATGCAGCTAAAGCCAACATCTAAGCTTTCACTGCACACTAAATCTTTGACAGATCTATCTGGAGGATTCTAAGAGCATTTCTGTGGTTTTATGTCATATATCTTGTAGCGTCTGGACCAATCAAACACACAATATACAGTGGGTACGGAAAGTATTCAGACCCCCTTAAATTTTTCACTCTTTGTTATATTGCAGCCATTTGCTAAATCATTTAAGTTAATTTTTTTTCCTCATTAATGTAACCACAGCACCCCATATTTTACAGAAAAACCCAGAATTGTTGACATTTTTTGCAGATTTATTAAAAAAGAAAAACTGAAATATCACATGGTCCTAAGTATTCAGACCCTTTGCTCAGTATTTAGTAGAAGCACCCTTTTGATCTAATACAGCCATGAGTCTTTTTGGGAAATTGCAACAAGTTTTTCACACCTGGATTTGTGGATCTCTCTGCCATTCCTCCTTGCAGATCCTCTCCATTTCTGCAGGTTGGATGGTAACGTTGGTGGACAGCCATTTTTAGGTCTCTCTAGAGATGCTCAATTGGGTTTAAGTCAGGGCTCTGGCTGGGCCATTCAAGAACAGTCACAGAGTTGTTGTGAAGCCACTTCTTCGTTATTTTAGCTGTGTGCTTAGGGTCATTGTCTTGTTGGAAGTTAAACCTTCGGCCCAGTCTGAGGTCCCTAGCACTCTGGAGAAGGTTTTCGTCCAGTATATCCCTGTACTTGGCCACATTCATCTTTTCCTCGATTGCAACCAGTCGTCCTGTCCCTTCAACTGAAAAACACCCCCACAGCATGCTGCTGCCACCACCATGCTTCACTGTTGGGAGTGTATTGGACAGGTGATGAGCAGTGCCTGTTTTTCTCCACACATACCGCTTAGAATTAAGGCCAAAAAGTTCTATCTTGGTCTCATCAGACCAGAGAATCTTATTTCTCACCATCTTGGAGTCCTTCAGGTGTTTTTTAGCAAACTCCATGCGGGCTTTCATGTGTCTTGCACTGAGGAGAGGCTTCCGTCGGGCCACTCTGCCATAAAGCCCCGACTGGTGGAGGGCTGCAGTGATGGTTGACTTTCTACAACTTTCTCCCATCTCCCCGACTGCATCTCTGGAGCTCAGCCACAGTGATCTTGGGTTCTTCTTTACCTCTCTCACCAAGGCTCAGTTTGGCCGGACGGCCAGCTCTAGGTAGGGTTCTGGTCGTCCCAAACGTCTTTGGAGATTATGGAGGCCACTGTGCTCTTAGGAACCTTAAGTGCAGCGAAATTTTTTTTGTAACCTTGGCCAGATATGTGCCTTGCCACAGTTCTGTCTCTGGGTTCTTCAGGCAGTTCCTTTGACCTCATGTTTCTCATTTGCTCTGACATGCACTGTTAGCTGTAAGGTCTTATATAGACAGGTTTGTGGCTTTCCTAATCAAGTCCAATCGGTTTAATCAAACACAGCTGGACTCAAATGTAGGTGTAGAACCATCTCAAGGATGGATCAGAAGAAATGGACAGCACCTGATTAAATATATGAGTGTCACAGCAAAGGGTCTGAATACTTAGACCATGTGATATTTCAGTTTTTCTTTTTAAAAATCTGCAAAAATGTCAACATTCTGTGTTTTTCTGTCAATATGGGGTGCTGTGTGTACATTAATGAGTAAAAAAATGTAACTTAAATGATTTTAGCAAATGGCTGCAATATAACAAAGAGTGAAAAATTTAAGGGGGTCTGAATACTTTCCGTACCCCTTATCTTTTGTTAGCTATATTAAACACATACTCCTCTGTAACACCCCCTCATTAACAAGCCATATAGGACCTTAGGACCCTTCCCGCCGAAAAATGCGTTAACCCCCTCGGAGGGCATAACAGGTCTTCTGGTTCCATGGCAACCCATGCTGATACACTGGGTTTTATTGCCTATTGCTAAGTCGGGAAATCCTGCATTTCCCATAGCATCACAATGCACCATAGAAATTTACTTTTCTACTAAGTAATTCATAGGAAAACCTTTCTTTGATGAACACACATATCCTTCAGTTCATGGTGTATGTTGTCTTAGATATTTTTAGACTTCCAATTTTCGAATTGCGCTTCCATCCCAAGATTCTCTGAACAACTGTGTTCTTTTTCATCAACCAACTTTAGCAAAGATCAACTTGAACCTTTGGATTGCATCAAGCCTTTCTTTCAGACAGACTAGACGTGCAAGTATTCAAACTTAGTCTTATTTAATTGATACATTAGGTATAATTTGCTCCTTTTTACAAAGGTGTGTTTGAACTTAGAATCTGACGTATCCCTAAAGGTGTATATCTGCTGAATATGCAAATGGTTTCATCAATTCCATTCCTTATGTCTCTCTGCCTCTTTAACGGCTTAAATCTTCAACCCTTTCCTATACAACTGTATGGTGTGTGTGTGTGTGTGTGTGTTGTGTTGTGTAGTTTAACCATTTTAAAGTGTTTTTGTGTATGTTCGACCAGTTCAGTGTTTATGTAGTATGTTGGACTAGTTTAAGTGTTTATGTATTTAATAAAGTCTTACTTGTATCACACCTGAAGTTGTTCATTGTTTGCTCATAACTGGAGTCAATAATCATGCAGATTTATGTTACAAACTTATAGAATTGTACAGTTAGAAGGTTATTTCCTTTAACCAGGAAATTAACGTTCTTAGAATTGACAGACAGTTGACCCTGAGAGGTCAAGTAAATATCTACAGCGGATCTAAATATTTATAATTAATTATAACTAGTTATGATTAATTATTCATATTTCCTTTTGAGATGGTTCGCTACAATCTCACTTGCTGAGGTTCTTATTCTGCACTGTTTGTGCAGACATGAGTGACACCTCAGATCAGGCTTGTTGGTGAGAGCTGTGATAATTTTTCTAAGCGAAAGATTTTAGTCTGACAGACTATAAAATGAGTGACTTACACTGGAGGGACCTGAACCGTAGACTAGAAGATGGTCTGGATTCTTTTGACTTGGGTCATAAAAAAATGACAACTGCACGCAAGCATATACACCCTAAAATTACAGTAATTTTTTCACTGGAAAAGCACCACTAATAGCACGCAAAAGTGTAGTTGCATAAATATAATTTTTTTCTTACATTTGTCTTTCATATGTCTCTTGGAAATGTTTCAGTTAAAAGTGATTTTATCTCTGTGTACTCTAGAGCTTTTTTTCACTACCGGAGTGCTTGGCCTCAATGTTAACCCTTCCTGATTCTCGTAAGATGAATGTGACTTTGATAGCTTTTATTCTTTCTTATCAAAGCAATGACCTTTTTCCTTAATCCATTCCATGTCTCAAGATATTAATTTCAATATCAATCCTATTATGTTTCAATTCATTAATGCATTTAAAACTTTTTTTAATGGCTTAACACAGATTTGCAGGGAAACCAATTTCCTAAACTTCCATCTATATGTCACGAATCCGGTCAGTGGTTTCCCGTCTGCTCACACCACCAGATGTTGCCTTCCAATTACAATGACTCTCACACTACCCAAACTGTTGCATGTCACCCCGGACTACATTTCCCATCATCCATTGCACTGATTACACACACAGCTGTCACCAATCAAACACCCTACATAAACCATGGACTTCTTCTTCCTCACTGCCGAGTATTGTATTGCGTTTATCACTCTTCAAGCGATAGCTACATTATGGAGCCATTCCGAGTTTCCTGATTCTAGTTTAGTCTTTTTCATAGTCTAGTTACCCGAGTCTGTATTCTAGTCTGTTTATCTCATCCTGTCTGTCTGTTGCCTGCCCTGGAATTATAGTCTGTCTTGGATTACCTCTTTGTATTGTTGCTTCGGACTCTGTATGTACCTTATCGTCTGTCTGCCTGGATTACACGTTTGCCTCGCCCTATGGATTACGTTCGCTGTTGATTGACCCACGCCTGTTTACTGGACTTCTCTTGTGTCTTGCCTGTGCTATATCTGTTTGCTGGTGTAGACCCTGCCTGTTTCTGACCATGTCTTCAAATAAAGCCTTGCATATGGATCCGCACGTTTCCTTTGCTCACTCCGTAACAGAATACTCGGCCACATGAGGATCCAGCGGCTTTTCTAAAGGACTCTGGCCAGGTATGGACCCAGTCAACCAACTATTGCATCTTCGTTGAGGAGGCCGAGTATGTTCACCGGTTCTGTGAGTTATCATATCAAGTTCCTCTGTATGATGAAGTTTTGTTTAAGGACTTGTTCCGTTTTGGACTGAATGAACCCACGGAATCATGGTTACCTGGAGGGGAATGTAACTGTAGTTTAGGGGACCTTATGGATTATGCTCTGTTGTCTGTTGGCTCTTTATTTACTGTGCGTGTCGTGGAGGAGGAACGTGACATTGTGTCCATGCCGGTAATGGCGGCCGCAAAATTTTGTCAGCCACAAGCTCCGAGACATTCGAGTTTACTTATCATTACTCCAGTGATTCAACCCGCTCGTGAAATGGCAGCCACACCAGAGCGCACTCACATAATGGCGGCAACAGCTGAGCCCATTCGCAAAGTGGCAGCCACAACAACTCTCTCTCATGTCACTACTGCCCTGCCCCTTTTTTAAATTCACCTGAGTCAGGCAAAGTCACCGCTGATCTTCATGAGTCTCGTCACTTCACAGCTGATCGTCCAGAGTCTCGTCACTTCGCAGCTGATCGTCCAGAGTCTCGTCACGTCACAGCTGATCTTCCAGAGTCTCGTCACGTCTCAGCTGTTCGTCCAGAGCCTTGTCACGTCTCAGCTGATTTCCCAGAGTCTCGTCACGTCTCAGCTGATCTTTCACAGTCTTGTCACATCTTGTCTGTTCGTCCAGAGTTCTGTCACTTCCTATCTGTTGCATCTTCGAGGTCAGTTCTTCAGTATCCCAGACTGGCATCCAGCATGGAGGATCCACCGCTGGTGTCAGCACGTGCAGCTGGTATCCCTAAACCAGCGCTCTTAAGCCTTCCTGTTTTAGAACTGATTCCCCTGTCTGTAGCGCTTCCCACAATGGGGATCGCCTTATGGTGTATTTGGGCTGCACACACCACCACTGAAACTCGAGAAACAGTGGCGCCCACTATGATGTCTCCAGAGGTGGTGGCTAATGCTGCAGAACCTCCTGAGGCAGCGGCGCTCACTTCAGCTCCTTGCATGGTGGTTGCACCCAGCAATGCACTCTCAGCATGTAATGTCGCGGTCAACGGAACCTTCCGGTCAGTGGTTTTCCGTCTGTTCGCCAGCAGATGTTGCCTTCCAATTACATTGACTCTCACACTACACAAACTGTTGCATGTCACCCCAATCAAACACCCTACACAAACCATGGACTTCCTCTTCCTCACTGCCGAGTATTGTATTGCATTTATCACTCTTCAAGCGATAGCTACATTACGGAGCCATTCCGAGTTTCCTGATTCTAGTTTAGTCTTGTTCATAGTCTAGTTACCTGAGTCTGTATTCTTGTCTGTTTATCTCGTCCTGTCTGTCTGTTGCCTGCCCTGGAATTATAGTCTGTCTTGGATTACCTCATTGTATTGCCGTTTCGGACTCTGTATAAACCTCGCCTGGATTATCGTCTGTCTGCCTGGATTACCCGTTTGCCTCGCCCTCTGGATTATGTTAGCTGTTGATTGACCCACGCCTGTTTACCGGACATCTCTTGTGTCTTGCCTCTGCTATATCTGTTTGCTGGTGTTAGACCCTGCCTGTTTCTGACCATGTCTTCAAATAAAGCCTTGCATATGGATCCGCACGTTTCCTCTGCTTACTCCGTAACACTATTGATATGACAGCATGGGAGAGAGAAAACAAATAAACAAACACTGAAACCATACAATACTCTTCAAAAGTACTAAAAGAATCATTAATAGAATTGTTAAGGAACCAAAACTGACCATGTGAAATCAAAATTAGAGTTCTGTGGCCTGTAATTCATGCTTTGTTAAAGCTTTTTTAATGTTCCTGAAGGTCTCTTATGTTCACAAAGGCTGCATTTCTTGATGCAGCTTAATACAGTAATAACAGAAATATTGTAATATATTATTACAATTTAAAATAATTGTTAAAATAGTTTACAAATTTTGAAAACAGCTGTGTGCTTTCATGGAAACCCTGATACTTTAATATAAAGATCAAGAACAGCATTTATTTAAATTTTATTTTACAGCATTTAGAGATGTTTTTTTGGGGGGGGATGAGATGTAAAAATTTAGGTTCAAGTTGAATTAATCCTTTCGAAGAAATTTTAATTCATATATACAAAAAAAATATTAGATATATTATATATATATATATATATCTAGTATAAAATAATAATATAATCATAATCAAAGAGAGAGAGATTACCAAAATAATGTGTTTGGAGCAAAAAAACACAGAACCACCGAAAATCATAAAAATACCCCAGATATTTAAAATAATAAGAAAACTTGTTTGGTGCAAAAATACTAAAATACTGCTAATAATAAGAACCAATATTAGATAACCAAATGTTTGCCACAAAAATAACAAAACACCGATAATTCTATACAATATTTGATATTTAACCAAAATAAACATGTTTAACATGCAAAAATACCACAGAAAATCTGATTTTTTTTTTATTTTAAATGTAGGGTAAAAATATCTTGTGAACTTTAACATAAATGCATGGCATGCTTTGTTTTTTGTAAGTTCAGAAAAACTATATTCCACTCACATTAGTGGAAACTCATTTCCAGTCTCCACTTATTGAAAGAAAGCTAATTTTGGCACACATTTTTGCCAACAAACCAAACCGTTTCAGTACAGAAAACGGCACTCCTTAAAGAGATAGTTTACCCCAAAAAATGAAAATTAGCCTGTTTTTTACTCACCCTCGAGCCATCCTAGGTGTATATGACATTCTTCTTTCAGACGAATCCAATCGGAGTTATATTGAAAAAATGTCCTGGCTCTTCCAAGCTTTATAATGGCAGTGAATGGGTGTTATTTTTCAATAGTCCAAAAGACGTCAAATAAAGCGCATCCATCCATAATAAAAAAGTGTCCCACACTGCTCTGGGGATGTAAATAAAAGGCCTCATGTAGCGAATCAATGCGTTTTTGTAAGAAAATATCCATATTTAAAACTTTATAAACCATAATCTCTAGCTTCTGCTAACTGTCGTACGCGCATTCACAATAACACTGTTCCGGCAGATGTGTAGGTGTAACGTAAGCTCCGGTGAGAAGTGACGAATGCGGAAGCGCAGCAGAGAAAGCAAAACAAAACACTGGTAATGAATTAGAAGTACAAAACAAAGATTTGTAAAGAAAAATGTCGGAAGATTGCGATATAAGCCAAGAGAAGACTGGTTTTCCTTTGCTAAAGTAAGGAAACTTTGCTTCCTTTGCTCCTGTGAACAAATGTTGGTTCTCGCAAGACTAGCGTATTCTCACCGGAACTTACGCTATGCCTGTGTCCTGCATCATCCGCTGGACAGCCCTTCTATCGTGAACTTTCATACAACAGTTAGCGGAAGCTAGAGATTACGGTTTATACAATCTTATATATGGATCTTTTTCTTACAAAAATGCATCGATTTGCTATAGGAGGCCTTTATTCACCCCCCGGAGCCGTGTGGGACACTTTTTATGATGGATGGATGTGCTTTATTGGACTTCTTTTGGACTATTGAAAAATAACACCCATTCACTGCCATTATAAAGCTTGGAAGATCCAGGACATTTTTAAATATAACTCAGACTGGGTTCGTCTGAAAGAAGAAAGTCATATACACCTAGGATGGCTTGAGGGTGAGTAAATCATAATTTTCATTTTTGGGTGAACTATCCCTTTAAGAGCTTTCATGTGGTCTTTAAATGAAACTGGAATCAGAGTTAGTTAGATTCCATAAAATTTGCATCCCTAGTGAAGACCTAAGCACCCATAATTCCTTCTTCATTTTTACCTCTTCTGTTCTGATTAGCCTTTTTGAGACCCATACTCTGAGCTTTGACTCTGAGAAGAGAGTGTCAGTGCTCTAGATAAATTTCATCCCTTCACAATGAGTAACAAGAGTTTTAAAGCAGAAACGGTAAAACATATCTCTGTTACACAAGGTCAGTGGATTTGTCAGACTAAAGTATCTATCAGCTTGCTGTAATCAGCTGCCCAAGATGATGGGGCCTCTGTGTTTTATTTGAGATGCATAGTACAATTAGTCATGTTGATGATTATGTACGGTGTGTTCTTAGAGACATTAACTTAAAATGGATTAAATTATAGCCCCGCACGGTTTTAATATAATAGGGAGGAGATCGATACAGGTCTTAATTGCAGCAGGAGTGAAGATCTGCCTGCTATGAGACTTTATTTCTATTTAGAGATTCAATAAGAGCCACAGGCCACATGGTGTTACCCATTTTCCTTGTGTTTATCTTTATATCACGGACCACGGATCTGAAATACTTCTTTTGTGCAATTACATTTTAATGGAATTTTAATTGCTCTATATCACATTATAAGAAACCCAATTTAGGGCTAAAATTGCATGACACTGAGCTAGATCTTTTTTAAAATAGTGCTAATTACTGTAGCAGTGATATATTTATATATAGATATATAATATGATATATTGGATATATATATATATATTATTATGAGAGAGAGAGAGAGAGAGAGAGAGAGAGAGAGAGAGATAGAGAGAGATTAGCGAAGAATACTAGTATCGAATAGATTAAGATGGAACACAATGAATGATAAGTGTCTTGCTTTCTTTATGATATTATATATAAAATACATAAAAATACATATATAAAATTATAAAATGTAATAAAAAATGGGGCTAAAGCAATATTTATAGGTTTGGGTAAGTAAATTTAATAATAATAATAATAATAATAATCATATAAAATGCTTGTTATTCAGTCCAGATGCATTTAATTGACCGAAAATGACAATAAGACATTTTATAATGTGTAAAAAATGCTATTTCCACACGCTGCTCTTCTGAACTTTCTATTAACCAAAGAATCTTGAAAAAAATGCATTCCAAAAACTATGTGCATCAAAAACTGTTTCCACATTGCCTATAATAAAGCCATTATTAACTTGAGCCCCAATAATAACTGATAATAATTAGCACCTAATCAGCAATTAAAATGATTTCTGGAAGCATTGTGACCCGGCTGCTAAAAATGCGTAATATTGTAATAATATTTCACAGTATAATTTTTTTTATTGTAGTTTTGATTAAAAAATGCAGCCTTGGTGAACATAAAGACTACTGTCAAAAACATAAACAATGATTTTAATGGTTATCCTAGGTTATTCTATTTTTTTTTAATTAAAATACAATTACATTACATTTGAATTATTCCAAACTTTTGACCATTAATGTAATATGTCATATAAAATGACATATTATAATAATTATATATATAATAAAATACTAAAGAATAAAACATATAGTATAGTATAAGATATAATAAAAAAAATTCATTAAGAAACATGCAATTTTGATAATGTCAGAATTTTTTTTATTGTTATTGCTTACCAAATTATTTGCAGAATTTCTCATCCTGTAGAAAACACTGAAGCAACCCAACAATATTTTGTGCTTGCTGGGTTAAATTAATTTACAGTTCAACCTTCCCCTGCTTCTTTCCTAACCTTGTTGTTTCTCTGTCTAGTGCGCTCTCCTCCAAAGGCAAGGTGAATTCAGCCCACTGCACAGCATGAGGATTTGACGACACCTGCGTGAGGGGCTTGCTAATGGGCCTCCACGATCTCTGTCTTACCCAGAGGAAGTCCACTCCACGGATCTGAGAAAACCGCAGGGCAGGTGTGATTAGAGCTGCGGTGAGTGGGAGGTTATCAATCAACCTTACCAGCATGCTCTCTGTGCCTGGGCAGTGAACACACCTCGGGGTACTACCAAGAAAGCAAGAGAAAGAAAATAATGGATCTCACATATATTACGTTCAGATTTAGCATTGATTTGCCAAGGTTAAAATAAAATACAATTTCAGAGATGCAAGACGTGTTGTTTTGACCTTCATAGGGAGCATACCTGACTTTCTGAAACCTACAAGCTGCCACTCTAGACAGGGTATCAAGCAATCAAGCAGTTTCATATGGAAGGCCTTTTGATGCCTTCTGAGATACCTAATTTTTGCCAAATTCTAAGGCTACATCATAGGTATTTTTCATGAATGAGGTCATGCCAGAATACTATTATAGTTTTTATTAATATTTTAAATCAGTTTTTATTTTCCATTTTATTTATTTCAATTTTAAAGTTTTAGTAATTTTTTAGTTTTTTAAAACATGTCTATATATATGTCACATAATCACATAATCACTTACTTACTGTATTGTAAAAAAAAAAAATTAAGCTAACAAGTGCCTGCATTCAAATTTCACAGAACATGTTCCAAATCCATCACTTATGAGGTTTCATTTCTTTTAACATGTTGTGTGAGAAGGACAACAGTAGCAGCTCACTCAGTTCTGGAACAGAGCTAAATGGACTGAACTGAAGTCATTTATTGCGAGTTTATTCATTCGGCTCGTGGCTGGAGGTGCACATTTGCATTGGCAGAGCCCCTAAGGGGGAAAGGCAGGAAAGAGGAAGGTGAGCTTGGCATCCTGCATACTGAGCTGCATACAAGAGCTCCTTTCTGCTGGGTCAGCCTCCGCCTCAGCTTTTAAACAAACAACACACTGCCCCTGTGAATGCAGTCCGGCCCTCTAAACAGCCACAATAGAGGGCCTCCCTGACAGCCAAAGAGAAAAAGGGGGGAAAAAAAGAGAAGAAACAAGAGAGAAATGACCCCTGTTCACCTGAGATAGCGCTGAATCCCACTGCACTGACAGCTAAGTCAGGAATGTTTAAATGCACAGTTGCACATCAAAAGCAAAGGACAAAATGAAGGTCACAGTTAAAACAAGGGCAAAAGTCAGGTGCAAGGCATGCTGGAGCACAATGCCATGCTGGAGCACAATGCCATGCCTGAAGCAATTTGCTTGCCTCTTTGAATATGTAATTAACTACAACATAATTTTGCATAAATACATACAAACAGCAATTCAGCAGGTATGGGAAACTGTTGAAAAGAAGCAGATGAAATGGGTTTAAAATAAAAGAATAATTTTATACCTGATAGACCTGATAGTTACCCACTGTAGTTGGCATAACAACACCATCTGGTTACAAAATGCCTATTTTTCTATCCACCTCATTTTTAACGGAAGAGAGGGTGCAGCCATTTGTAACGTGCAATGCAATATTATGGACAGAGGACTTGGATTTTGTCCAGAAGAAATGGTTTGGAAGTTATAAAAATGTCTAAATGATGGATTTGTTTATTACATGTAGCTTTTTGTTTCACAAGATGTTAATTGATGGACTATGTGGATTACCTAGATTACTGTGATGTTTTTATCAGCTGTTTGGAATCTGACGGCACCCATTCACTGCAGAGGATCAATTAGTGAGCAAATGATGTTATGCTACATTTCTCCAAATCTGTTCTGATTTATAAAGTAAATGTTCAGCAATTTAAAATGTTTGGGTTAACTATTCCTTTAATAATTGCAGCTAATGAATCAGAAGTCTCGCACATTCAAAGAAAATAACTTACTTCAGCATGGCAAAATAAGGTCAATAGACATACAAAAGTTATCAAGCTTTCTGAGCGTGACATGTATAAAAAAATCTCAGATCCACTGATCCTTGAGGCAAACTGTAACCCTATGACTCCCTATGTTTCTAGACTCTAGACGTTTTGAATATTGCAAATGTAACCTAGTTGCTAGGCAACAATAAATCCCATACATCCAAAAATGACTAGAATTCCCAATTGTTTTTCCACATAAAGCTATCGTATATTTAATTTTTTATGATGTTTTTGGAGTTTGACAGCTGCATGTGGTCACTTTGAATTATCATTGTATGCAAAACAGCTGTGAAAAGAAAAACGTCTTCTCTAGTAGTGTTTCATGGATAGCATATGGGTTTAGAACAACATCAAAGTGAGTAAATAACAGAATTTAATTTTTGCGTGAAATATTCTATTAAAATTTGAAAGAATAAATTAGGCAAGTTGTTTACTCAATGCATGACCAGAGATAATATTTCCCTTCATTGGTTGGAGATTAGAATAGAAGGGATTTCATTTAAAATGCTTCTTTATATGATTGATGCCTTGCTTTAAGAAAAAAGAGTGTCAAACATACACAAATGTATTGCAAACCTCATCAAAATGTCTGACAGTCTTGAGTTACCAGGAAATTAGTTGTCTAAGTAATAAACAGAATGCAAAAAAGTAAAAAAAAGACAAGACAAGACATTTAAATACATCTATTGAAAATCATTCCTTTTGGGATTTTTTAGCCTCTTTTATTATCCGTCAGGCACCAATTGTTCAAGAATCGGTTAGAAAAATAATAGCCTACGTCTCCTGAACAAGTTGCATAATTTCATTCAAGTCCATAGCAGTAAGGGTGCAGAGTGAGTTACAGCTGCAACGGTGAAATAGTTCTAGATACAAATCTAAAGTGTGAAGGAATAGCTGGATGATTCTTCTACTGAGAATACCTGACCTTGAAGCACACTGCTGTCCTTGATCGATGTTTGTTGAAGGCCTTTCAAGAGGCAGTTTACTTGATTGTGATTCAGATGTTATATAACAGCAAAATTTAGTGCAGGCATCTGATTTGGGGACCCCTGTTAGCACTACAGGATGACAGCAGACAGAGCCACTGGGTATACGTCATGCATATATGTCATGCTCTAATAACATTTAATAGCATTAGTGTGTTGATAAGTTGATAAATCTACTCCTGGCTTCTCCTGGCGTAGTGGGCGGAACACAATGAGAGTCTAATATGACTCATGACAGATGCCTTTTTGCATATAAGATTGAATCACACAAACACTTTCCCAGGTTCAAAACAAGATATAATGTTTAGTATAAAGAAAATAAAGCGGTCTATATAATATAATATACAAACCCGATTCCAAAAAAGTTGGGACACTGTACAAATTGTGAATAAAAACAGAATGCAATGATGTGGAAGTTTCAAATTTCAATATATATTATTCAGAATACAACATAGATGACATATCAAATTTTTAAACTGAGAAAATGTATCATTTTAAGGGGAAAAAAAGTTCTCACCATCAACACATCTCAAAAAAGTTGGGACAAGGCCATGTTTACCACTGTGTGGCATCCCCTCTTCTTTTTATAACAGTCTGCAAACGTCTGGGGACTGAGGAGACAAGTTGCTCAAGTTTAGGAATAGGAATGTTGTCCCATTCTTGTCTAATACAGGCTTCTAGTTGCTCAACTGTCTTAGGTCTTCTTTGTCGCATCTTCCTCTTTATGATGCACCAAATATTTTCTATGGGTGAAAGATCTGGACTGCAGGCTGGCCATTCAGTACCCGGATCCTTCTTCTACACAGCCATGATCTTGTAATTGATGCAGTATGTGGTCTGACATTGTCATGTTGGAAAATGCAAGGTCTTCCCTGAAAGAGACGACGTCTGGATTGGAGCATATGTTGTTATAAAACTTGGATATACCTTTCAGCATTGATGGTGCCTTTCCAGATGTGTAAGCTGCCCATGCAACACGCACTCATGCAACCCCATACCAACAGAGATGCAGGCTTCTGAACTGAGCGATGATAACAACTTGGGTTGTCCTTGTCCTATTTAGTCCGGATGACATGGCGTCCCAGTTTTCCAAAAAGAAAATTGATTCGTCTGACCACAGAACAGTTATCCACTTTGCCACAGTCCATTTTAAAATGATTCTTGGCCCAGAGAAAACGCCTGCGCTTCTGGAACATGTTTAGATATGGCTTCTTTTTGACCTATAGAGTTTTAGCCGGCAACTGCGAATGGCACGGTGGATTGTGTTCACTGACAATGTTTTCTGGAAGTATTTCTGAGCCCATGTTGTGATTTCCATTAGAGTAGCATTCTTGTATGTGATGCAGTGCTGTCTAAGGGCCCGAAGATCACGGCATCCAGTATTGTTTTTCTGGCCTTGACCCTTACGCACAGCGATTGTTCCAGATTCTCTGAATCTTTAATGATATTATGCACTGTAGATGATGAAAACTTCAAACTCTTTGCAATTTTTCTATGAGAAACTCCTTTCTGATATTGCTCCACTATTTTTCTGCCGCAGCATTGGGGGAATTGGTGATTCTCTGCCCATCTTGACTTCTGAGAGATACTGCCACTCTGAGAGGCTCTTTTTTTTACCCAATCATGTTGCCAATTGACCTACTAAGTTGCAAATTGGTCCTCCAGCTGTTCCTTATATGTACATTTAAATTTTCCGTCCTCTTATTGCTACCTGTCCCAACTTATTTTGGAATGTGTAGCTCTCATGAAATCCAAAAAGAACCAATATTTGGCATGGCATTTTCAAAATGTCTCACTTTCAACATTTGATATTTGTTATCTATATTCTATTGTGAATAAATTATAAGTTTATGAGATTTGTAAATTAGTCCATTCCTTTTTTACTCACAATTTGAACAGTGTCCCAACTTTTTTGGAATCGGGTTCGTAATAAAGCATATAATATAAATAAAATAAAGTTTAATAATAATAATTAATAATAATCTAAATAATAATTTATACATTTCTTTAATATTATTTTAATTCTCTAAGCAATATAATACAACAGCTTTATGTACTTACTTATTTAGTTTTTCTCTTTCTTTAAGGTTTTGTGTGAAATTACCTAGATTGTTCTTGACAGGTATCATGAGGGATACTTACTAACATAGTAACATTAATACTATCAAGAAACTATTTTCCACTTAGCACTGATATCAAACTGTGTAAATTGGACCAATACAACAAAAAAAAAATAAGTCAATCACAACATACAATGGGAAATAAAACAGCACGTGCCATCCTTCTCATTTGACACTCAAGCATATCTTTGTGGTGTCGGTTTAAACATCTTATAAAGTGCATTTGCTCAGGCCCTCCTGCTGTGTGCCCATCATGCTGATGAGAGCGTACACCAAGAGGAACAGACAGCTCTTTGAAACATACTGACAGTATAACAGAGCCAAATAAAGACAGACGTATGGATCAAAACTCAATTACCTTCAAAGACGGGAGAGGCATGTTTGCAGGTGAAAGCCATCACACATTCCAGTTTCATTGCAGTTTTCATTCATTCATTGCTTCATGTTAAAGTGTCAGAGCCTAAGGAGGCTGAAGTTCTCTGACTTCTACTGATGACAGGTCATGCCTATTAAACCAGACACCGAGAGAACGGTGTGTGTCAGTCATCACATATTCTTCACATGCCACTCTTTTCAGCAGCTGGGATCATTACTGGAGATTCACAAAGCAAATGAACACCTTTCAACAAGAAAAATGACAGAATGAGAAACTACAGAGCTTCACGTCTCATTGACCTCCTAACAAATGATGGAAGCACTTCCAGCTTAGACTAAACACTGTGAAAATCTCAAAATGACTTGACCTTACTTTTTAATGCATGCTTATTGTGCATGATTCATTTGTGCACATTTTCCGAATAAAAAACATTTGTAATCTTTTGTCAAAATAACTTGCGCTGTCTCTGAAAAACATTCATTTTCAACTGTTGCCACAAATCCATGTTACTTTACTTAGTATTTTACAGTTGAAAACAAATGCACTTATCCTTTTAAGTTGTTAAAAACACACTACCTTAATAAAACTAAAGTATTATTACCGGTATTACGTTTTTGAGAAAACTATTGGTAACACTTTATTTCGATAGTCCACTTTAGACATTCTATTAACAGTAAGTAACTTTGCAACTACATGTCAACTAGCAGTTAGTAAAGTATTAGTAGACTGTCTGCTTAATATCTTCTAACACTTTCTTTGTCAACATTCTACTAACCCTAAACCTACCCTAACAGTCTACTCTGAGAGTTAGTAGACATGTAGATGCAAATGAATGAGAATTAGTTGACATGTAGTTGACATGTAGTTACAAAGTTACTTATAGTTAGTAGAATGTCTAAAGTGGACTATCAAAATAAAGTGTAACCAAACTATTTAAGCTAAACTATTAAAATAAAGCAAGCGGTTTTAAACTTCAAGAAGATGTTATCTATCAAACTTGTGCAATCAAGTTGATATTGTCTGTATTTTATGTATTAACTTACTAATTTGGGTTGATTGAACTAATTACCAGTAGACCTGACTTTCACTGTAAAACAAATCCTGTTAAAATGATGGTCGAAATTTTATTTAAAAAATACTGTAGCAATGTTTCCGGTATTATAGGATGGCATATTGGTGACTATCTATTTTACAAATTACAACCGTATATTTCTTTAAGTGATAAAATGTTAATATATCAATCTACTGTACTTGAACTTCCAAAATCCTCAAACATTGGGCATATCAGAAACCCACAATGAATCAAGGTTTACAGAAAGTTGCCTGTCCACAAAACATGGGCAATACTTATAATACTTCAGAATTTTGTTTGAACAAATGAAAGTTTGTCTGTTAAAGTGAATAGTGAATGGTGTGTCTAAAAAAATGGTGTGGTTTGCTGAAGTCTCTCCCAAAGACACTGGATTAAAGCATATGGCCATCATTGATTGTTGAGAGATCACCCACAGCAAGTGTGTCTATTATGGGGCAGGTGAGTTATAAAGCATTTTGCCTTTTAGAAGCTAACAGCACTTCACCATCACAAGGAATCGGGCCTTTCTCGCACATATCACGCAGTTTTGACAGCCTCGCTGTGTCTGAGCTCTCTATACGACATATGCTGGCAGTTTCGTCTTCTGGCTCTCCACCTTCTCTGTCAGCCCTCCCAGGTGCATCACTACAGCTATTTCTGCATGCCATCTGCTAATTTGTTTGCTATTCCCTGAGAGACTCTGACAATACGATCCCTTTTCTTTCCAAGCTGAGTCTGTACCTTGTTCCAGTGTTGTTTTTAATTAGGTGCAGGCAACAACGCTAAAGTGAAGGACTGAAAGGCAACGTGACACTGTGTGGCATTAATCTACAATTATAGTAGTGTGTGAGTGCATTTCAACTTATTTATAGATGCAGGTACCTTCTTTACACCCACTCATCATATTTCTTTATTTTACACCTCTTCTGCTCAAGGGTGCATATTAGTTGAAGGAACAATTCACCCAAAAATAAAAATGTCATCATTTACTCACCCTCAAGTCATTCCAAACTTGTATGACTTTCTTGTATGAAAAAACACAAAAGTTTTTCAAGAATATCCTGGACACACTTTTCAGTATAATGAAAGTAAATGAAGACTGGAGCTGCCAGATTACAAAATGACAAAAAAAAAAAAAACAGCACCAGTAAGTATCACACATATGTTTCTTACTGTGAAATTGAAGTCGTTATTCACTGAAAAAAATCTGACATCGATTCTACTTCTTGTTCTTAGCAATGGTCACGAACAATCATTTGCGTGCGAGTCCGATCTTTGTCATGGATCATTTTATCAGTTCCAAACCTTCACAATCCAACAATCCAGTCACTGACAGCTATCGTAGTGCTCATTACTGGGTAGAATACATTTTTAATGGTAAAAGACTAAAAATGCTAGAGTAAAAAATGTAAATTGGTTAATGGCACGTTCCCTTTCTATATATGGTGAAAAACTGTAATAGTTGGGAATCATTTCAAGGTATTTGCGCTGAATATGTTAATACGTTCATAACATCACTACTTCTCTTTTTTACGGTAAAGTTCTGGCAACCACAGGTGCCATTTTTTTTAAGTGTGGAGATAACTGACATGATTATTATAATAACATCTTAAACAGCTATCATATGACTTCAGAGGGCAAGTTTCAAAGTCTTTTTGAAATGTGAAATCTCCAGTGCACATTGTGATTAAATGGAAAAGGAGTGACCAGCACATTAAAGCTTTTCCTGTTGTGTTTTGCAGAAGAAAAAAAGGTTTGCAACGACATGAGGGCAAGTAAATGATGACAGAATTTTCATTTATGGGTGAACTATTCCTATAAACCCCGTAGACCCATTTCCAAGAAATAATCTAAGGCAGGAGGACACAGGCTTCCAGATCAGGATGGGCTGCCTGTGTGTGTGTGTTTGTGTGTTGTGTGTGTGTCACAGACAGGTAATGATGTAAGAAAATGCAAACAGTGAAGGCAGCTGTCCCAGAACTTCCAGACTGATTGATGAATTGGGGCGGTGGCTGTCTCAGAAGTTTCCAGAGATCTAATCACTGACTGTGGACAGTTTGTTAGCAAAGTTAGTTTGTTCCGTCTCTGAAAGTTTAGATATAGAAAAGTAGAGGAGGATGCTGGGACAGTGTGCCATTTGAGTCATCACTTGGTAAGTGAGATATGCCTGGGTGTTTAGGGATTCAATTACAGAGGCTTTCTGCAGTTGGGATCAAGAGTAAATTAACTGAGAATTAAAGGGATAGTTCTGAGCAAATTCTGTCATCATTTACTCACCTTCATGTCATTCCAAATCCATATGACTTTCTTTCTTCAGTGGTATGAGGTAGCAAACCAGGCTGCGAATGTGCAAGCCGAATTAAATGGATGAAATCCAAATATTCATACCTGCTGTAAATTGAGTTTTTTTTAAATACATTTTACATATTAATATATTTTCAGTATGAATGTTTCATAAACATGTTATCATTAACAATTTTGGAAAATAAATAATTAAACAAACAGTTTTCTAGTGGAATTATTCAGACCTGTTTCTGAAAGGTACAGAAAATAATAATTTAGAAAAAATGTATTCAGTAGAAAAATTTCTAGGATTTTATTACTTTGTCCTAACGTACTCAGTCATGGAAAGCACTAACTAACCAATTAACTAACGTAACTATACAACTAACTAGATAATGAACAAATAAATAAAAGTAATATAGTACAAAAAATTTCCATATTACTCAAGAATACTTACTCGCATTAATATTTTTTAACTACATTTTATCACCTTCATATATAGTTCAGTAGACGTGCTTATAACTGCTGTCATACCATTTGGAACATTGCTATAAACATAGAATCAAAACAGCTAATAATTTAACAGACTACATATTTTAAAAAATTCCCATTAGCAATATCGTTTTTACTTTTCTAAATAACTACAAAACTATTTAGAAATTTAGATTTTTTACGATTTATAAATTTACATGACTTTTCCGGACCTGGAAATCAATCAATCAATCAATCATCAGTCAATCGACTAATAAACATACATTCATATCATATAATTTATATCATTTTGTTTAATTCATTTACAGAATTTTAATATATCATTAGTGTATTTGTTAATACTTTCCAATAAACATGTTATCATTTCTATAAATAAATAAATATGTCACCTAAAATGTTTTCTGTGTCCCTTGTCTATTTTGTTTTTGCGTTGGACTAATGAAATTTCTTTATTATTGAATCGTGGACGATTCTATTCACATCATGAACTGAAAGAGAGCTGAGTGAGAATTCACAAACTTATAATCTTCCCCTCCTTGTTCTCCTTTACCATCTCCTATCATCTACTTCTCGGTTCCATCGCTCCCTCCTTATTCTCCTTCCTGTCACACCTCTTATAATGAACATCCTGAGCACAGGGATTTGTGGGTACCCTGTATGACCGCTTGTTAAAGCAGAGTTTATTTGACTGCATGTGAGGAAGAGTGAAAAGGACACATGGACAGAGAGGCAGTCCTTCCCTCCACACACTTGTTTCATCTGGACCAGCTCACAAAGGACTCCACCGTAATGATTTATAGAAGCACAGAGCTATACTCAGCCCCTTTAATAAACACTTGCAGACATGCGCAAGCCAATAAAAAATTTAACTGACCATAGGGACTCACCCCCAGCCGTATAAGACCAACCAAGACATGGTAAACACAGTAAGTCACGACATCAGACAGCTAACATACGGGGAAGCTGATGGGAAAGGGTTTGCCTGGGAATTTTAAGGTGCTCAGGCAGAGCACTTTTGTTTATTGCAGTTTCTGCAGGGCATTACTGTAATAATATTCATCAAATAATTTATTTTTAGAGGTGCTTTGTAACCCATTACCCTACGTAGTAACCTTCAGCATCTAAAACATCAGCATGAGAAAAGGCATGCTATAATGATTTTAATTATATGGAATTTAATTTTAAATGGAAACCAAGAATGATAACTATATGTACAACTATAAAGTAGATATAGACAGACAATGGATCGATGTTCAACGTTCCAGATTAGGTGACACCTAACTGGCTTCTCTCTATGACTGCTGCGATGGAGTGGTATAAACGGTAGGAAGCCATAATCGCCAGCATCACAGAGGGATTTGAACAAACTCAGGGTTAATCGGTATTGCCACATTAGCCATTAAGCTCTGTGAACTCTGGGTTAGATGCTGAGTTTATGATTAGTCCACATGCACACAACAGTATGAAGCCATACAATTCACTTTATGAGAGGAACACAATGCAATGTAATTTAAAAGTTTGGAGTCGTTAAGATTTTTTAAGATGTCTGAAAGAAGTCTCATATGCTCACCAAGGCTGTTTATTTGACCAAAATACATTAAAAACAGTATACTGGGAAATATTATTACAATTTAAAATAACTGTTTTCTGTTTGAATATATTAAAATGTAATTAAAGGTGCATTCACGCCATAAGCGGAATTCCCGTAATTACGAGATTCCAACTTGTAAAAAGCATTCACGTCTTCGTAGAACTCGTAATTACAACTTGTGAACTGGGAGTTTTCTGAGAGCTCCGACTTGTACCACGTGACCGCTGTACCACCTGACCGCCGCAGGCTCTGATTAAAGGGGTCATATGATACGATTTCAATTTTTCCTTTCTCTTTGGAGTGTTACAAGCTCTTGGTGCATAAAGAAGATCTGGTAAAGTTGCAAAGACTAAGTCTCAAATCCAAAGACATATTCTCTATAAAAGTTAAGAGTCAGCCACGCCTACCTAAAACGACTCGTTCTAACACGCCCCCACATATCTACCTCACTATGTGGGAAGATTTGCATAATGTGTTTGTAATGGGTTTTAATGTTTTTGTCTCGTCGCTCCAGCCGGACACGGCAAGAGCAGTATGGTGAGGGGCGTAACATTTCCGTCACACGCTTGAGGTATTCGGCCAATCACAATGCACTAGATAGCTGGCCAATCAGAGCATACCTCGCTTTTCAGACCTATGAGCTTTTCAGAAAGGCGAGGCATAGAGGAGAAAAAATAATGTACAATATGTTGAAAATAATGTGTTTTTTTAACTTTAACCCGCATAAACACATTCGCATTACCCACCAAATACACCAAATAAATTTCTTTTTAGCAAAATCATATGACCCCTTTAGAGTCCCCGACTGCATTAGAAACACGCAGCGTTACTCTATGTGTTGACGTTATTTTAACTGAAACAGGAAGACAGGGCGGGACTTATCAAGCCACGCCCCTTTTTAAAATAGCCAATAGCATCCGTTTATATCACAGCTTGGGCTAGAGACATTCAGAGTTGTTGAGCTCCGTAAAGCCGCATTTGAAAGAGTATGCCAGCCACAATCTCATCCAAAATATAACATTGTGTCGAATTCAAGTAGCTCCGATACATTGTGTGGTCTGCGCCGACTCACACATGTGATCCGCTCCGTGCTATCGTGTATCTGGACCGGAGCAGAGTGTGTGTGCAGTGCGGTGGTTAGCATGACACAGCGCGAAACCAGACTTCTTTGTTTCCTCAATGGAAAGCATATTTACACAGTTCGAATCGTTCCCTGTCCCTATATAGTGCACTACGTGCCATTAACTGTACAGAAAATACTAATTCTGTGGACAAGTGACAGATTTCAGCCGCGGCTTCAGTGTCTACTTTATAGTGTAGGGGGCGGGCGCTTCGGATTCTAAAAAGCATTTGATTGGACAGAAAATTTGATGAGAACCTGAAGTACGATGTGACGTCAAAAAAAAAAATCGTTGAGCCGTTTTGGGCGGAAGTGACGAACTGCAAGCTTTGAATGTTATATCTTATAAATGCGAATTTTGTCACTGTTTTGAAGCACACTGCCTTAAAGATAACCTTAAGACTAACATATTGATACTAACACCCTATAAACTTTCATTTTGATTACATGGGGACTTTAAGCATTGATAGTGTTGCCATAGAAAAGCATAATTCCGAGAACGTGAACAGCTTCGAGTCGGAGAGAACGTCACGTGCTTCATCTCGAAATTACGGTAAGTACGAGTATGGTGAAACGCAGCATTATTCCTGTGATGGAAAAGCTGGATTTTCAGCAGTCATTACTCCGGTCTTTAGTGTCACATGATTCTTCAAAAATCATTTCTAATATGCTGATTTGTTGCTCAAAATTTTTTTTTTATTATCATCAACATAGAAAACAGTTGTGCTCCTTAATATTGTAGTGCAAACCATTATACTTTTTTCAGGATTCTTTGATGAACAGAACAAGAACAGCATTTATTTAAAAAAAAAAATTTTTTTGATTAGCTTAATGTGTCCTTGCTGAATAATTCTATTATTTTCTTTCAAAAACACATAGTGCTCAGTATGCACACCACATAATGCAAAAATAGTGAGCACAGTATGATATACAACACCCACCCGATCCCCGCCCAAGTGCTCACAGCTTTTGTGTTCGCCGAACTCGAAGATCGCGCACCACCACAAGATATATGTACATCACTCATCCAACGACAAGACGTGTATAGAAATACCAATAACCTTGCGACATGAAAAGTCAACCACAAAAATCTCTGAGCAGTACAAAAACGCTTGTTTGCACACAGATTTACAAATATATTTAGAGGTGGTGTTAGCATTACTAAACCGAATTGCAAAAATTTAAAAACGGGATATTCGAAACATAACTTGACTGCCCCAAAATCTAATGGAGCTAAATAGGGCAATTTGAAAGAGCACTAATAGGGAATCTGGTAGTCGTTGTGCGCAGCGATTATCTGAGTTGAACTTTGAAACAACTCAGTTGTGTTTAGGGTGTAGTCATTATATCGGCCGTGTAGACGGATGAGATTTGCGAGAGCCAACATCAAAGTAGCTTACTTGTAGATGTCTCTGTTATTAAGAAGATAAGAAGTAATATGATGAGCGCCTTATGTAAAGACAGATAATCGGTCTGAAGCGAGAGGAATAATGTTGGAAAAGATCGAGATATGAGGAAAACTACAGAAACATGTAACTGATTAATCAAACAGTCTAAGGGTGGACAACATGTTGTGAGCAGTCCAGTGACTGTTCGTGTTACAAAGGACCCATTGGGGCCAGAACGGACTGTTGGTTTACTTACACATCGGTGAATGCAAGAAACCAATATCAATTTAAGGAAACATATGACGCCAGGAGCAAGACGTCCAACATACTGCCTGAAGTAGAGCATAGGGGACAACGACGCAGTTTGAGGCAGCGGGGTGTCTGTGTGTTCACCAGCACCCACAGCCAGAACATACAGGGTATAGATAATGACACAGGTACATGGTGAAAATACAGCATTTTGTTGTCTGTGGGACAAACGATCTCAGACATGATCCAGCCTTTGTTATTCAAGATGTTTTAATGAGTTTGGGTTCGGGCCTGCATCATAATTAAAAGCGCAGCCGGTACATCTGTCAGGCTACGCTAAGTTGACTCACAGGGACCAAACACATGCTAGAAATAGAGCAAGGCTTGTTCTGTGGAAAACACATGATCTAAATGCAGTTTGCTTTCATTAAAACTTCAAGTCTCGCTTGCAAATATTCACCGTTTATTACCTCTTTAAAACCGTCATGAGAGAAACTATGCATTCCGCTGAGTCTCCTTGGCAGCTGAAAAGGGCTTGCGGATTTGAAATATTGCATGCTGTTCTTTCAGCCACCATGAAAAGTTTACTGGGAGAGAATGAATAGCTCCCAAGTCTCCCAAGAACACGAGAATGCTAACAGTGTACATGGGCCAAATGTAAATACAGTCACTAATTCAGGCCCCAGAACCCTGGGCCGGCACCCACAGTTGACTGCTCTAGTTCACTGTAAAATCGAATTAGTTGGGCTTACTTAAAAAAAGCATGCAAACCGATTGCCTTGAAAAAACTAAGTAAAGTGAAATAGGAATAGTATGTTGTACTGACAAATGCTTAGTTAGTTTACGTACAAGAGAGTTCTAATAACTAAAAAAGAACTCTAGGGGGTACGTGATCCTTTCATTGAGGTTTACTCATGACTTAGTATAGCTACTCACTGACTCCCAGAGTGCATTGCGGCATGAATAAATTATGCAGTTGCTTTGTTTTACAGTTGTTGATTTTATTTGCCAATTTTATTTGCTGTCTTGTGTCAGAAGTAGCACAACAAAAAGAACAAATAGAATGGTTATTGTTACAGTTAATGAAAATACATGAAACTGAATTGTTATCATTGTTTGTGATTCACGTGCTGAATGTTTAAGTCTGTGTGTGACATTAACATATTACCACAGATGATTTAAGAATTATATAAACCCAATTAAAAGCATCTCAAGGTTTTTATGAAAAATGAAACTTGAAAAAGTTTATAAACACACAAAAAAATACACTAATGCTTTAGTTAGAAGATAGGTCACTCTCTAAAAGCAACCTAATTATTACTTTTCTTCCTTTGAAGTCAAATAACTCATGATGCATTGCTGCATTTAGAGGAAGAAAATTATAGTAATATAAACGAAGTTCCAAGTGCCCAACCAAAGGGAATGCTACTCACTATAATGGTGATTTAAAAAAAACACATTTTAGGAAAATCAACATAAATTTATGAAGGTAGCCTATGTGATGTTCTCTCAAATATTTCGGTTGTATTGAAAATTCAACATTCAAGATGAATTTGGGAAATGAGTATGAATGCAACTAGTAAGACATGGAGGAAATGGATGAAAAGTTTAGTAAGACTCTTTTTCTTTTCTTCTTCTTCTGTTGTTTTGTTGCACATTAGCAACATATTAATGCACTGCTGCCTCTCACTGGTTTATTAATATCATTGGTTCCTTTGTGGCTACTTGAATATTTTAAGTAAGTGTCACTCAAAACAGTAAGTAAATTGTTTTATTTGCCTTGAAAGTAGCTGTAACTTAATAAAACCTAGTAAGTATAACAACTAAGTAAAGATAACTAATTAAATCTAAGTAAGGTAAACTATTGGATCTTACAGTGTTGTTCCTGCAACGCTTCAGCTGCAGTAAGGAGAAAAAATGTGTCACGCGCCAAGGACTACAGCATGCAGGAGGTGGATACAGAGAAGGATGGACAAAAGATGCATCTTACCTAACAATGCTGCATTTATTTTTTACAAATCAGACGTTGTGACAAAAGATACTCTTAATGAGCATGGCAACAAACAGAGTATGAATATAGCGGAAGACAGATGGCACGACCTTCTGCTTTCAGCTGATATTCAGGAGAATAAGATGATAACTAATGATTTATGCTTGCTGTTGTTTTTTTTCTTTTTTTCGCTCACTGGCGCTGGTATGAAATTAAATTTGACCAATCATTAAAATAAGTGTCATGAGGAAATCACACCAGTCCTGGGGCTCTGAATTTGTTCCAAAACCTAGTGAGCCACCTTCCTGCATGCTCGCAAAATTATGCGACCTGGTTGTTGAATCATTGGGCAGTTGTAAATGTCCTGTGACTAATCACTGGAGCTGCTGAAAAATAACATTGACTTTGCTGATTAGTGAATGGCACTACAAGAACATAAACAGTCCTAACCGTTCTAGCAGCTATCCTGCATCAAAGTCCATTCCACACTTTTAAGAGGGCACTTTTAAAACATCTACTACAACATAATGAAATATTAGTGGTTTATTTATTCTGCTGTGGTGGATCCCCCTGTCTAATATTGTCTGTTTAATATCTGCTTTGAGTTTAAATGCACCAGTTGGTAACTGAACAAGACAGCTATGGCTTGCCGGTATAGCTTCAGAGACCATTAGAGCACTCCAGTTTGTCTTTGATTACATTCTTTTGCTGAAGAATAGCAATTAAATCTAACAAGTTTAAACTACAGCCACTCAGTTGTCAACACATGGTTATTGACTGCTGCAGGCTCCAAGAAGTTGAGCTGTGCTTTAAATCAAGGCTTCGAATAAATGCAGTGATCAAAGCCAGATATTCAAACCAGATGCTGAATAGAAATGCGGCCTTATAACAGGTGCAAATGAGACTCATAAAACTTTACATGCAGGCACAGATTGAATTTCTGTTCAATATGAGGTTGGGTTGGAGAAACGGCAGTATGGCTATATATTAATGCCATATAGATCATCTTGTTACAGCACTGACAACCTCCTGGGACCCAGTAATTCAGTTTTGTCTTCTAGTAGAGGGCATTGTTTTTTTAGTTTTTTCCCACATATTTGCCACAGTCCTGGTGTAGCCTGAAGAAGTTTGGCAATGACAACTTCCTCTGTTTTGTTTTTGTCTGACATGAAAATTCAGCAAAGGGTGTGTTGAAAGCACACGACCACAGAAAGAGCAGCTGTGAACAACCTTCTGAATCATAAAATGACAAATTGGAAACCTACAGTGGGGAAAAAAAGTATTTAGTCAGCCACCAATTGTGCAAGTTCTCCCACTTAAAAAGATGAGAGAGGCCTGTAATTTTCATCATAGTTGAGGTATACCTATGATGAAAGACAAAATGAGAAAAAAAAAAAATCCAAAAAATCACATTGTAGGATTTTTAAAGAATTTATTTGCAAATTATGGTGGAAAATAAGTATTTGGTCAATAACAAAATTTCATCTCAATACTTTGTTATATACCCTTTGTTGGCAATGACAGAGGTCAAACGTTTTCTGTAAGTCTTCACAAGGTTTTCACACACTGTTGCTGGTATTTTGGCCCATTCCTCCATGCAGATCTCCTCTAGAGCAGTAATGTTTTGGGGCTGTCGCTGGGCAACACAGATTTTCAACTCCCTCCAAAGATTTTCTATGGGGTTGAGATCTGGAGACTGGCTAGGCCACTCCAGGACCTTGAAATGCTTCTTACGAAGCCACTCCTTCGTTGCCCGGGCGGTGTGTTTGGGATCATTGTCATGCTGAAAGACACAGCCATGTTTCATCTTCAATGCCCTTGCTGATGGAAGGAGGTTTCACTCAAAATCTCACGATACATGCCCCATTCATTCTTTCGTTTACACAAATACCTGGTCCCTTTGCAGAAAAACAGCCCCAAAGCATGATGTTTCCACCCCCATGCTTCACAGTAGGTATGGTGTTCTTTGGATGCAACTCAGCATTCTTTCTCCTCCAAACACGACAAGTTGAGTTTTTACCAAAAAGTTCTATTTTGGTTTCATCTGACCATATGACATTCTCCCAATCCTCTTCTGGATCATCCAAATGCTCTCTAGCAAACTTCAGACGGGCCTGGACATGTACTGGCTTCAGCAGGGGGACACGTCTGGCACTGCAGGATTGAGTCCCTGGCGGCGCAGTGTGTTACTGAGGTTAGCCTTTGTTACTTTGGTCCCAGCTCTCTGCAGGTCATTCACTAGGTCCCCCCGTGTGGTTCTGGGATTTTTGCTCACAGTTCTTGTGATCATTTTGACCCCATGGGGTGAGATCTTGCGTGGAGCCCCAGATCGAGGGAGATTATCAGTGGTCTTGTATGTCTTCCATTTTCTAATAATTGCTCCCACAGTTGATTTCTTCACACCAAGCTGCTTACCTATTGCAGATTCAGTCTTCACAGCCTGCTGCAGGTCTACAATTTTGTTTCTGGTGCCCTTTGACAGCTCTTTGGTCTTGGCCATGGTGGAGTTGGAGTGTGACTGTTTGAGGTTGTGGACAGGTGTCTTTTATACTGATAACGAATTCAAACAGATGCCATTAATACAGGTAACCAGTGGAGGACAGAGGAGCCTCTTAAAGAAGAAGTTACAGGTCTGTGAGAGCCAGAAATCTTGCTTGTTTGTAGGTGACCAAATACTTATTTTACCGAGGAATTTACCAATTAATTCTTTAAAAATCCTACAATGTGATTTACTGTGATTCTCATTTTGTCTCTCATAGTTGAGGATACCTATGATGAAAATTACAGGCCTCTCTCATCTTTTTAAGTGAGAGAACTTGCACAATTGGTGGCTGACTAAATACTTTTTTGCCCCACTGTAAATGCTCCTAGACTTCACTGATGCATATAAGTGAAGGCCACAAGACTGCAAGTCCAGAAGATTTCTACATAGTTTTTCATACAATATATCATTATACTTTGGAGTACAAGAAAACACATGTTTTATATGTATGTAAAAACTGTAAAATAGAAAAATAGGAAAACAAACATTTTTTTTTTAATTTTATAATATAATTATATTTTTATTGTTCTTATTTCATGATTTTTTTTTTACATAATATACATTTTCTAAAAAAGGATAAAAAAAAGGGAAACATGTGTTAATGAATGCAATAAAAAAAACAAACAGTAAATAATTGGGAAAACAATAAATAATAACAATATAGTTATAACACTATAGAAAAAGACATATACACAAAAAATTTTATTTTTATTTTTATTTTAATACATTTGTAATTAAAAGATAATATATATTTAACTTTTTTTCATTAAACATACATGTGCAATGCAAATGCAAAGAAAAACTAAATATTGTATATTGTAAGTATATTGTACTGGGTGCCAGGAGAGGGATTTTCAGAAGCATTGTTATTTCAAAGAAATAAAGGACTGTTACATTATATATGAATTGCATCAAAAATATTATGAAAAGAATCAGAGTGCTTTTACCATAAATGAATAAACCAATAAAAACCATATAGGATCTTGATTCAAATTCCTTTTAAGTTACACCGCCACAGAGATGCGAATGTCTCTTGAGAACAGCACTTTCACAGGCAAACAAGCTGATTCAACCCTGAGAGAAAGTGCATTCGCATCGCTATGTTTATTTATTTATTACTTTTATTTGAGATAATTCCTCGGGCAGAAGAATCTGTTGAAAAGAGGAGCACAGACACAGCTGGGAACATGAGATGCCAGTGGGAAAGCAGTATATTTAGGAATGTAGAATTCATTCATGATAGTAGACACTGATCAGGGACACATACTAGTCTCTCATGGTTTATGATCAAACAGCATGTATGAATGCTGTACTTTAATTAATATCAGCCGCTATGTGTTTTTCAATATTTGTAGAGAAGCAAAAAACTGTTTAACAAAACCATAACAGTCAAATATTGATCAGACTACTGTCAAAAGCAACATACTTCTGAGAAACAAGAAAGTGGAAGAAAGATAAACTTAGGTTTTCATATGAAATGTTCTATGACTCCTTAAAGCATTATCAAATTGCTGTCAAGACTGCAAAATCGAATTATTTCTCTGAAGTAATTGCTGAAAATGGCCATAGGCCCAAGGTCATTTTTAAAACAATCGCTTATATCCTGAACCCTACTACAGTAGGCTACCCTATTGCAACACCTGAGATTTGTGAAAAGTTTCTTGCATTTTTTTGTGCATAAAATTCAGGATATTAGAGCACAAATATTGCCACCAGTTGTGTTTCGCTCTGAATCCTTGTTGCCATCCAGTTCTTTCATGCATTTCAACCCTGTTTTGCTCATCCAGCTGTCAGATATTGTTTCTTAATTGAAACCTACAAATTATCCTATGGGTGTTATTCCATCACGTTTTCTTAAAGAAATTTTTAATTCTGTTGCCCCCATCATACAGCCCATAATAAATAGTTCTCTGATCAGCAGAGTGGTTCCCACAAGCTTCAAACATGCTGTGGTGCAGCCTCTCCTGAAAAAAAAACTCATTTGGACCCTGACATTTTAAATAATCCTGGAAAAGTTAATTTATTTACAGCTTTCTTCTTATCTGACTGACTATAACATGCTCGATAAATTTCAATCAGGATTTAGGGCATTTCATAGTACTGAGACTGCTTTGCTAAAAGTGACAAATTATATATTGTGCTCCTTGGATTCTGGAGACGGGGTCATTTTAATTCTTTTAGATCTCAGCGCAGCATTTGACACAATAGATCACTCCATGTTATTAAATAGCTTGGAGAGAGTGGTTGGTATCCAGGGGGTTGCGTTAAGTTGATTCTCCTCATATCTCCTCATATTTTCACTTAATATTGGTAAGCACAACTCATCTTCAACATTGATCACACGTGGTGTTCCACAAGGCTCCATTTTGAGTCCTCTGCTTTTCTCTCTATACATGCTTCCTCTTGGCACTATCTTTCAGAAATATGATGTCTCTTATCACTGTTATGCTGACGATACACAATTTTATCTTCCTGTCAAGTCCAGTCTCCTGCCTGGTGGAATTTTAAATGTGGTTGTCAGAAAACTTCCTAAAGCTAAATGGGGACAAAACTGAGGCCATTGCTTTTGTATCTTCATTGTGTGTTGCTAATATTGAAAATCAATTAGGGTCCCTGTCTAGGCGAACCTAGGCATTATCTTTGATTCTGACTTATTTAATAAGCAGATAAATTTTGTTGTCAAAGGAAGCTTATTTCATCTCCGGTTCATCGCCCAATTAAAACAGTTCCTCTCAAAGAAGGACCTAGAAGTAGTGATCCATGCACTTTTTACATCCCGGCTTGATTACTGCAATTCATTATATATAGGTCTATCTCATTCCTCTAATGCATCGTCTGCAATTGTTCCAAAATGTCAGTCAGATACAGGGTTGATTTTAATGTTCTGCTGTATGATTATAAAGCTTTGCATGGGCTAGCACCACAGTATATTGCCAATCTCCTTCAACCATATTCTACCAAGATCTCTCTGTTCATGTAACCAATTGCTCCTTTCTGTTCCTCGGTCTCACTTAAAGACTAAAGGTGACCGAGCTGACTTGGCACTTTTTACCATATATTCTGAGGCACACTAAAAAAACCTATGTAATCTGTGCCTCTATCTCCAGTCTCATGGAGGAAAGTTTTACATTTAGTTAGGCAGTGATTATTTCCTTTAACAAGGGCCCTGATCCTTTCAGGCTGACCTTCACAGTCTGGGTGGCACATTTCAGCACAGATTGTTTTGTGATCCTGTCACAATGTAATACAGGCTCTAAAAAGAGCCTGTTATTGTCGGTTTGGCCAGTTACAGAGGGTCATATCATGACAAATCAAATTTCCCTTGATCTTTCGAGATAAAAGAGCTTGATGTACCATGAAAACATACTGTAACTTTCCGAAGTCAAAACTTCCTCCCTAGAAAGGCCATTTATTGAAACTGAATTATAGAAAAACTTTATCGTGTTACACAATGTGGCCCGGAATGTTTTGTTAATCTGTCACAATACAAAGCGACTGTTTCTGAAGAACGGCTGAGTTAACTATTTTGTTTGAAAGCTTATTTCCACCAATGAATGAATGAAGTAGAATATATATATATATATATATAATATTCTAATATATACTATATATAATATATATATATATATATATATATATATCCACACACAATACCTTTCAAAAGTTTGGGATCAGTAAGACTGTAATGTTTTTAAAGAAGCCTCTTCTGCTCACCAAGCCTGCATTTACTTGATCAAAAATACAGAAAAAACAGTAATCTTGCAAAATGTTAATACAATATAAAATAATGGTTTCTATTTTAATATCCTTTAAAATATGATTTATTTCTGTGATGCAATGCTGAATTTCCATCAGCCATTACTCCCGTCTAAATGTCACATGATCCTCAGAAATCATTTAATAAGCTGAGTTATTATCAGGGCCTGGAAACTGTTGGGCGCTTAATATTTTTTTGACACCTGTGATACATTTTGTTTAGGATTTCTTTGATGAATAAAAAGTTAATAAAGAACAGGATTTATTCAAAATAGAAATCATGACACTTAGGACTGAGTAAGCCTGATAAATTCAGCTTTGCATCACAGGAATAGATTATATTTTAAATTATAGTAAAATAGAAAACCATTATTTTAAATTATAATACCCCAAGTTGGAAGATTACTTTTTTTCTGTATTTTGATCAAATAACTGCAGCTGTGGTGAGCATAAGAGACTCGTTTTAAAAACATTACAGTTTACTGATCCCAAACTTTTGAGGGTAGTGTTTGGGTTATATATAGATATATATATATAGTATATTTATATATAACTTAAATTTATATATATATAATATATATATGACATATTGGATTTCTGAGGAAAAACAAACTTTGGAATTGAGAGAATTTCTGATTTAAAAAAATGAATTAATAATTTTTTCTTCTGTCTTAATCAGAAGAAAAATATGCATACAAGTATGAAATGACATAAGGATGAGTAAAAGATGAACTACTGCTTTAACACTATGATTGAGACCTGAAAAACGCATGACAAACTCTCCAACACAAAGGTTTTTTTTGTGGCTCATTCACAGAGTCACTACTCAGGGCCAGGACCAGGCTGGGACTAAAGGTTTTATTCCTGTTACACTGTTCCTCTCTAAAGCCAGAAAACCCCCTTCACCCCAATCTACAGCTCTTGATCTTGATACTTTCATTGATCTTGCTTTTTGGCAGGATAACATCTCTCAAGCAGGAAAGCAGAGAAGAAAAGTGGCATTAATCTTGATCTATCTATCTATCTATCTATCTATCGATCTATCTATCTATCTATCTATCTATCTATCTATCTATCTACACTGAACAAAATTATAAATGCAAGTGGTATTTGGCCAAAAACAGCTGAGTAGAATTTTTTTCAGGATTCTTTGACAAAAAGAAAGTTCAAAAGAACAGCATTTATTATATATTTATTGTATTAAAGTCTTTACTGACACTGCCCATGCTGAATGAAAATATTAATTTGTTTAGAAAAATAACATCTATTTTACAGAAAATCTAAATTACAGACTGCACACATTTAAACAGTAGCGTATATATTGTAATATGTTGGAAACAAGGAGAGATTAAGATTGAATAAGGAAACTTGTATTCTGGAACGCACACTGATCAAGACTGAGTTTAACACATGCTTCACAAAACACCCCATTAAAGGCACTACATTTCTGCAAGAGGGTGGGAACAGAATGCGCCCATAATGCTTTGCAGCTTGAACTTGATTACTATGTATACAATAAAACTCACTATTCTATTTTGGGTGCATGCATTACAAAAACAAAGCAAAAACTTGAACATCGTCACAAGCTCAGTAAAACTAAAAGATTACTTGTTACCTTGTATGATGGGTTTCTTTCCTGCTGCCCTGAAAGAAAAGTCTTCCAAATTAAATTTTGCCCTCCACTAATACTGGCACCCTTGGTAAATATGAGCAAAGGAGGCTGTGAAAATAAATCTGCATCGTTTATCTTTTTGATCTTTCATTCAAAAAAATTCACAAAACTCTAACCTTTCAATGAAGTAAAACAATTGAAAGTGGTGGGAAAACTCACATTCTGAAAAAAAGAAAAAGTTTTTATTTGCACCCCTAGAAATTCTTATGAGTAAAATATATCTGAAAAATATTCCCATTCATGTTTACATTTTTTAAGCACACCAGGGTGACTAGAAGCATGAAATTGTCCAGCCATGACTTCCTGTTCCACAGCATTATAAATATGAAGAACACAAAGGCCAAATTCCCTTAATCACCCATCACAAGGAGTAAAAAACAAATAATATATTTCTGATGTGCAGCAAAAAACTTCACAATTCAGAAAGTGGCTTTAAGAAAATAGCTAAAGCATTGACAATCCCCATTTCCACCATCAGGGCAATAATTAAGAAGTTACAACCAATTAAAGATATTACAAATCTGCCTGGAAGAAAATGTGTGTCCATATCATCCTATGCACAGTGAGGAGAGTTTGAGTGGCCAAAGACTCTCCAAGGATCACAGCAAGAGAACTGCAGAGATTAGTTGAGTCTTGGGGTCAGAAAGCCTAAAAAAAACACACCAATGTTGTTCGGGAGGGTTTCAAGAAAAATTCTCCTCGCTCATCCAAAAACAAACTCCAGCATATTCAGTTGTCAGAAATGATTGGAACTTCAGAGGAACTGGCTTCTATGGTCAGATGAAACTAAAAAAAAAACCAGATGGGTTTTGTGCAAACAGGAATAAAAAGTACCCCATGCCCAGAGTTAAATATAATGCTGGATCTTTAATTTTGTGGGCCTATTTTTCTGCCGGAGGTCCTGGACATCTTAATCAGATACATGGCATCATGGATTCTATCAAATAGCTACAGATAAAATACCTAAACCTGACTGCCTCTGTTAGAAATCTTATAATGGGAAGTGGTTGGATCTTTCATCAGGACAATGATCCAAAACAAACATAAAAATCAACACAAAAATGTGTCACTGAGCACAAAATGAAGCTTCTGCCATGGCCGCCCCAGTTCCCTGACAATGAATGGGGTGAACTGAAGAGAAGAAGCACCAACACAGAGCTGGAAATCTGAAGGATCTGGAGAGATTCTGTATGAAGGAATGGTCAGGCATTAGGAGAAAACTCAGAGCTGTTTCTTGGGAAAAGGACGTTGCAAAAATTGGGTGCCAATAATTGTGGTCAATGTGAACTAGAGAAAAACATTTATTTCATAATGATGATCCCTCCCCCCCACCTTAAAATTTTTTTTAAATTAGAATCCAATTTTTTTAATGAAAAATCGAAAGGATAAACGATGCAGATTTATTTTCACAGCCACCTTTGCTTACATGTTTCTTACATGCTTTACTTACATGTTTGCCTTTTAATATATCCACTTGGATGTGGTTTTTAAATTCATTGTCTTTTGTTGAGTTTATTTCAGGTTGTATAAAATAAAATAGACAGTAAAAAATAAAACACACAATTCTAGTCATTGTTGATCTGCATGTAGGCCCATGCTTTAATCCATCCATGCCACATTTAGTTGGAAAAAAGTAGCTTAATGTTGAAAAAGTGGAACTGTTTAGAAAACCCTCAAAATTCTTCTTTCTAAGTGGTTTTACTGGTAGGACTGTTGTAACTTAAGTACATACTGTCACCTACTGGACTGGAGTTTGATATTAAATGAGTCTAAGCTTACATGATTTAATAGCCTATGCATAAAGCCACTATTTTTATCATTTTGTTTTTATCATCTAACATGCTCCTGGTCTGATATTTTATGTTCTGGGTTTTGTGAATTATATACATTCTGAAGCTTGTTATTTTAGTTTAATCCTTTCCCATTTATATCTGAAACATATTATTAATTAATGTTCAACAGTTTCCATTTCCTGACATGTATCATATAAACTTGTATTACGTTGCTTGATAATCAGTGTCATCCATTTTGTCTGCTTTTTAATTTTCTAGACATTTCTTTAATTTGCATTTTATTATTTTCTTTTGTACTGGAAGCCATATAAAATGAATTATGCCAACACGTTCTCGCCTGTATAATATGACCAGTATTTCAGTCATAATGGCATGTCTGAAATAAGAGAAGGCTATAAAGAGTTTTGCTAACTTATGAGATTTTGCTCATTTCAACCACAAATTTCCTCCAAATATAGACTTTTTTTTGTTGCTGTTTTAGAGAGCCCAGGGCTGTCAGAGACTGATGTGATTTACACATATTTTGGTGACATCTTTCAGGTACTGTGGACATATTATGGGTTCTCTTCCAAAAGAATTGCTTGCAGTAAAAAAAATTGAACTCTACTTTAAGTAAAACAATATTGCTGACTGTCAAACGTCTTGTCGAATCTCTGCTAATACATGCTAAAAGGTTTTGTGAAAAACCATTATGCAAAGCATTCATTAGATGCTTGATCATTTTCAAGCTTAAATTAATAATAAAAATGTGCTCAAAGTGACTGATTTATGGCACTTTTCCACTGCGTGGTATATCACGGCTCGGTTTGCATTTCCACTGCAGTTTAGTATTGCTTTAGAGTGGGTGGGATTAATCACATGTCGTTATTGTTGGACCGCCTCTACTGCTTCGACTCCTGAAAAAAAATTTCATTCCGCGTCACCCCATCAAGCTCTCACTGGATCCGCTCCTCTGCTATCAACGAGAGGAACGTCTGTACTTCCTCAACAGACCACGAAACAGCCATTTTTTGGTTGTTAAAAAAGGTGCGCTTGTTCAAAACAGTTGTGTTCAATCCTTCGCTGGCTGTGCTGATTTAAATCTAGTGGTTCTCTTGTGTTTGTCTCGCAAGTTCAGTGACGCAGGTAGCGACGATTCTTTCCGGCCAGTCAGTGATCAGCAGAGTTCCACATCATGTTTTGGTAACGGTACGGTTCGCTTAGAACCTCAACCGAGGTGGTAGTAAAAAAAGTACCAGGTACCAGGTACTGTACCCAGTGGAACCCCCCACCCATTTATTATAGAGAATCCTGCTGGAACTAACATCGGCCTGTCTGCATTTGTCTTGAGGAAGACAAATGGAATCAATACCTCAGCATTTCCATGACTTTGTAAAATGAAGTGTCAGGGCTCCAGTGAGCCTATTTTGGGACATTGATGGGATTGCTTTTGTAATTAGTCATGCCAGAGTCCTTGACGGCCACGTCTGGGTATTCAGGGTGAATGAAACCTCATCAGCTGAAGGACGATACCCTGTTTCCCACACGTCTCTTCTCTGTTTAAAAACCGAGCAGCTAAGAGCAGTCAACTCTTCGTTTTATCAAAAGCCCAAAAGGTCCATTAGTATTCACCTTGCTTGAGTGAAAGGCTGGTATTGTCCTGCTCCTGGTCTCTCTAGGCTGCCGTTTAGAGCGGTGGTGATGGAATAAGAGGGGCAGAGTTTCACTGCCGCATCTCTAGAGATGTCCTGCCTCATATCCATTACGTTGATTGATGGCTTCAGTGGGGGACTCATTTTCACTCACGGTTGTGTGCTAAAAAGATTAAAAACAATACATTTGTGAATGTTCCCTCCAAAGTTGGGACATATCATTCTTATACATCTAGTCGGGTTGCTGCAGATATAATTAAAGAGAACGGTTACCCACGCATGTTGTGGAGGCAGATGCTTTTTTGAGGACATTATGCTGATTAATAACAAGGTAACATTTCAATGTAGGCGAAATTAGTTTGCCAATGAGCAATATAACAAACTTCATAGCTAAAACCTGCTGTCTTGGAGCAAAGGATTTGTAGGAGGTAAACAACAAAATGATGGGCTCTCTACTGACACCTGTGGTTGAAACATAAAACTGCAAGTTTCTTGTAGAGACGTGTCTGTCAAACCCAACAACTCTGAATATAAATCATGATTGTATGCTTACCATAGTACAAAGCACTGAAGGGAACATGGTGATGGGAGAAAAAGAGATATGAAGAAAAATCATATTTTAATGCTTCTGCATTCACTTGCAGTATGGCGTTCCCAGAGAAACGTTACATTCTCTCACAAAACATTTGCGATCTCTCACAAAACTATTGTGTTCACCCAAAAAAACTTCACATTATCTTTCAAAACATTTGCTATCTATGGCAAAGGTATTGCATTTTCCTAAGAAACTTTGAGTTCTCTCGTAAAACATTTGCGTTATCTCAGAAAACCTATTGTGTTCTCCAATAAACATCGCATAGCTCTCGAAAGCACTAAAACATTTTTTTCCTCCCACATCAAATATTTCCATCCCATAATACAAAGTTTCTCGGGGGAAATACAAAAGTCTTGAGAGAAAATGCAAAAACACAAATATAATTTAAAATTTCCTCCCATCTATTGTTTTACCATCTCATAGGGGCTCTGTACCACTGTGACCTTAGGTAAGACACTTTCGTTTTAAATCATACTGATGCATGAATTTTAAATGAATAGTTTACCCAGAAATTAGAAATAAAAAAGTACTCATTCTCTACCCCAGCTAATAGTAAAATTTCTCAGAACGTTCTGGCAAGATTCTTTTGAAATTATGAACACTCTTCCAGTAACATTAATAGAATGTTTGTTCAGAGTTATCTGGTCTTTAATAATTTTCTAAAAATGTTACTTATATGGAACATTTTCTCTGAAACATTTTAGTTGGACATTTTTAGTAACATTGCCATAATGTTTGGTAAAATTATGTTTGATAAAATTATAAAATGGAATGCTTCCTTACCGTTTGCATAACCAAGAAGTAAAATGTTAGAATACATTTTTATTTTATGGGGCCATAGCTCTCAAATCTAATTCTTCATTCTGCATGGGAAGTTGTGTTCAGCTATGTTTCATACAAAAACTAATGCCTTTCTGCATCTTTGACATCAAACCTGGTGCAATTGTGAGTGCAAATGAGATTTATCATTGATTGAATAAAGACTTACATTTCTGGCTGTTTCTAGAAAACGCATTTGCGACTATCATATCCAAAAGACATGTTTTTTGGTACAGTAACATGAAAGGTTATCAACCTCAATCCTCAAATGAGAGTAATCGAGGGCAAAAGGATACATTATACAAATCTGCCTTAAAAAAGGCAAGAGAAAATGTGTTATTTGGTTTTGTATAGAAATGTCTAAGATTGTTCTCTCGTTCATTAGACTAGTATCATGGTGGAACAGCAGATTGAGGAGAGTAAGTAAACTAAATAAGCTACCTGAACAACAACATATCTGGTTAAATTCTGGTAATTCAAGAATGCATTTAAGTGTGTTCAAAAGAACCACAGACTTGCAATTCCTTGACCAAGCATACTCATACATGAATATTTCTGGCCAAAATTTCTCCAGACGTCAACAAAATGATCTGAAGGAGCTTCATGCTAGATTCTCAAATCCCTGCGTATTTCACTGCGCTTAATAACTGACAGATCAGACGGTGAATCCTCTGCCCTGCATTTTACCTCTTCAATTAGTCCAAATATCCTCCAAACAGCGTTGAGATGCATCTGTCTAGCCAAAAATCCTCAGGTCTCAAATGACTGAGAGATGAAGTGATACTTCCTCTGTGCAACTGTTCAGGCTTGAGCAGGGCTCAACACAGCTACAAAAGATATGTCTTAATACTTGAGACTTTATAAGCCTCTCTCAGCATGATCTCCCTGCTCAGACATAAGGTTTAGATCAAATCTAAGATGTTTCATGAGGTTTTTTATGGAGGACCACCCTGTGTGATGTTCTCATTGCGCTGTTCTGTTGATGTTGGCATGGTATGCTACATGTTACGCATGAAATGTGCATCAGCTTAAGTGCGATTTTAGGCCTGAGGTCAAGCTGAAGTGGAGGAGAGCCAGAAAAACCACAGAAGAAAGTAGAAAGCATCCTCAAAAACAAACTCAGAAAACTATTTTCCCATTCCCACTGCAGGAATTCTGATTATGCACCAGCATCTAAACTGATCAGCACTGTGAGTTTTAATGCAGCAACAGCAATCACAGCTTTACCGCCACAAAATTCTTCCAGCAGAGTTTGGTTTTCAGCCTCAAAGCACATTGGATGAATTTAGAAAAAAGGAATCATTTGTTTCAAATGTTAACAAAAAACATGCATGTAACTTTGAAAATATTAAAAATTAAAAGAATCAATAATTAGAATAAATAAAATAGTAATATAAATAGTAATTTATGTGTACAGACAACAATTCTTCTGTAAAATCATAATTATATTGTTAAATACACACACCATATTATATATGCAGTGTATATTTTTTACATTTGAAACATCAATATCTCAACATGATATTGATTGTCTGATTATTTAATGTTTGTATTTAATCCCATAAAAGCCTACAGTATCATATTTGATATTTGAATGTTCATGGTCTCTAAATACTTTTTAGCAAATAAAAAAGGCCTTTCAGTATAACTGTAAAACTTCAGGCAGTGGTGCATGCGTCTTTTAGCTGTAAAATCTTTATTGATGTTTATAAACTATGTTAAAGTGACTTTTGTATTGTTCGTAATAATTCAGGATAACTTTTTTTTTTTGATTTTTACAAATATTTTGTCTGCATGCACAGTTCAATAAACCTTTTTATTTAAGAAATGTATATATTTTTTTCTGATTACTATTTCATGTGTCATGTTTACAGGGTTAATAAACAAAAAACATGTTTGAAGTTTGTTTGGTATTTTTAGAGGCCACTTCTCAAAAACAAATTTATTATGATACATAAATTGACATTGTTATATTTTGAAACAGAGACATAATAATCATATCACTCAAAAGCACTCCATTCAGTGCATTAAACTAAAAATGTGTATCTGTGTCAAAATAATGAAGCTGTTCTCATATATAATGTTAAAGATGAAGTTTGCACTTTCTGCACCACTATAGCAGCACCAAACAGAATCACAAAATAAATTTCAAACTCTTCCTCCCTCTCCATTGTTAGACCAAACAGGTAGTCCGGGTCCCAAATTAATTCCATTGGCTGAGCCAATAGTGGTGCCAGTCAGGCTCCTCAAGTGAAGGTTTGGCTGGTTAGCATGATTGTATGATTGCTGTCAATATTGGCAATTTTTTTGCAAGCATCACATAAATCAAATCGTACAACAGACTGTAATTCATTACTTTTCTGCCACTGGTAGAGAAATAACACACTTTACGTTAAGAAAAATTAAATACAACCTGAGAAGAAGAAACTGAAGGAGCTGTTGAAAATCCAGAAAAGCTTTGAGTATTTCTAGTTTATAAGTTGGAAAGAAAAGACAGGATATGTGAATTGGTTTGTTGATGTGGTGCACAGCACCAAACACAATCTACCCACATATCCAGGAATGTCTGGAAAATGCAGTATATTTCAGATAATATGACAGATAAGTTTACCACCTGTTGGTTATTACTGGTCGTATCTTCACGGTAAACCTCAGAAAATGCCATGGCCTCTGATTATTTTCCTAAACAAATATAAAATATTGAGTCTAATAAGAATCATTTTATGTGCCTTGGCCTGAGTTTGAGGAAGTCTGGTGTTTATTTGGGCTTTTGGACGCCTGTAGTATGATGGTTTCTGAAGCATATCATTACAGTCAGGCAGAGCGGGACTATTTCGGTCCGAATCATTTCTTGGGGCTCAGCTGGAAGCCACAGAGGGTGTGTGCAGCTCACAGGCTTTCCCTGATTCGTCACTGGAGGACCAAAATGATGAAGCCAAAACCAGTCTAAATACCATTTAGAAGAAATACTGCTAATTTTGCAAACAGAAAACAACAAAAACATATTTGATACATAGTCAAATAAATACATAAATAAATTCAAAAAGTTATTTTTTTTCAGGATTCTTTGATTAATAGAACATTCAAAATAACAGCATTTATTTGAAATAATATTTTGTAACTTTATAAATGTCTAGTAATGTCTTGATCAAGATAATGTGCCCTTGCTGAATAAAAGTTGATGTTTTCTTTCTTTCTTTCTTTCTTTTAAACTCTTACCACAAAGCTTGAAATTATGTATTACAATTTCCACATGGAAATATTGAGAATAATAAGATTTTTTTTATTGAGCAGCAAATCAGAATATTGGACTGATTTCTAGAGGATCATGTGACACTGAAGACTGGAGTAATGATGCTGACATTTCAGCTTTACCGTCTCAGGAATACATTTTTAAAATCTAAAATTAATGGAATTTATTTTAAAACATATTAAAATAGAAAACATCATTTAAAATGGCAATATTTCACAATATCTTATAATATGTTTTACTGCATTTTTGATCAAATAAATGCAGCCTTGCTGAGCATGACTTCAAAATCATTGAAAAAAAATCTGATTATTTCAAAATTTTGACCTGTAGTGTACAATATTTATACTATATCAAAAGTTAAACAAACAAGGGAATTTTTATTTTTTACTATATACGTGGTATACTGTGATGAATCACGTTAAAAGTATTCATGGTATTATATCATATACTTGCTTTCTGCAATCTGATAATAAATGTAATAAATGTCTTTGGCATATAGATAGAAGATAACCCTTCCTCCACCCCCTACTAATGAGACTCAGAGAGCTGATCTAAATGTCATCACACTGGTTAGCAATCTGTTCTCTTTTTCACGACAGCCTGCTGCACCTGAAGGGTCTGGTCTCATACATAGTGTCCTGAGGTGTGTGCTGGTGAATTCAGTGGCACCTCCAGGACATCTTTCACGGGGTAGGCAGATGGGGACAGTGGAAATCACACCAGAAAGGCCACCAGAAAGTCCAGAGCATGGATGTAATGCCAAGGAAAGATGATTACTGCTCAGAACACTTGCCTGTTGTGTACTTAACATTTCCACGATAACAGTTACTCTGCAGTTTGATTGCTTTAATTTTGTTTTATGAAAAGTATAAAAATTACATTTACATTGCCTGTCAAAAAATTGAAATGGTATGATTTTTTTTTTGTTTTACATTTTTGAAAGAAGTCTCTTATGTTGACCAAAGCTACATTTATTTGATTTGAAACAAAATATCATATTAAGATGGATTCTAAAGAATCATGTGACACTGAAGACTGCTGAAAATTCAGCTTTGAATCACAGGAATAAATTACATTTTAAAAATAAAACAATTATTTTAAATTGAAATAATATTTCTCAGTATTACTGTTTTTACTATTTCATCAAATAAATGCAGCCTTGGTGAACATGAGGTATCTCTAAAAACAAACAAAAAATATTATTTATTATTTTCTAGGCTGAAAAACAAGTTGAAACGGCTCGTTCTTAAAACCTTGAAACAACCTTGAACCTTGAAACAGCAAATTCCTACAATTGTTTTTCAAAGATTTTAACCTTTACAATTTTAATTCTAAAAGTTTTACTGTAAGTCACAATCGTTTTTTTGTTTGTTTGTCTTTTAATTTCCTGATTGGAAATCACAGAATATGATAATATTAAATATAATTATAATTAATTAATTAACTATTACACACACAAATTTATACCATTGTGGGATAATATCATATCAATAAAATGCAATACATATGTAAAAACGTTTTTGTAAATGTACAAAAAAGGTAAATACATTTTGTATGTATTCATTTTACATTTGCTGTACTTAAAACAGCTTTACACTGTTCCAGTTTGCTCTGTCCATCTGTTTTTTTTTAACACAATGTGTAAACGGCCCTTATAAAACATGTCTTATCATCTAGTAGTATGACCCTGAAACAATGAACAGGGCTTAATTAAGACTGATGAAATCACACACTGATTAGTCAGTTTTAAGAATATGATATAAGGTGCCATGTCTGATAATATGTGTGAACATTTAAATTAATTGCATTATTCTTTTTATTATTAATCATCGTACATAAAAAAAAACATAACAGGTCAACGTGGTGGACAGTGTATATTTAGACAGACTAATGTGTAAATGCAGATGTGCTTGTTGATAATTCAGTCACCATCTCAGAGGCTTCAGATGAACGCAACTGATGATAATGAAACCGCTAGGAAATGCTCAGTCAGAAATGTCAGTCTTTTCACAACTCAGACAGCAGCATGTAAACATTGGCTGCTTTTGGGGTGGTAGTCACCTTGTAAGTGTTATGTAACAGAATGACAGTTGAAACAGAAATAGTCCACTCTTATAATAAGAGTGGACTATTAATTACTCCTCCTACAAAACATATGAAGGATGAGACTCATCTCAGTCCTGCCACCAGCTGCCACCTGTACCATGAAGCATGGATGCCAGTGATGAATAGTGTTCATTAAAGTCTTCAGCTCATGAGGTTTACTCTGAGGTCATGTTCCAACTAATTACAAAAAAAAAAAAAACATACTGACCTTCTCCGGCCACTTCTCCTACAACTCCATGGTCCTGCATTCAGCATAACTGCCTGGTTTGACTGTGCATACTGTGGTATTTCCTCAGGCATGTTTTGCTGCTCACTGCTTTCTCATCGAGCTGTTAAACCTGAGGGCAAATGGGGAAGTGTGAGGTTATGGGGAGGTACGCTAGGCAAACACATTCTGCACTGCAGGAGTACAGCAACACACATGGAAGCAGCTTCATGCTGGGAAGATTTTCTGTCTGTTTTCCAGGTGGGGAAATCTTTCATTTAGAGGAAGAGGTCTGTTTTCACTGTTGGCAACTTTCTAGATTGTGCTAAGAATGGGCTCCTTTTCCATTCAGAAGCTGAATGACAGAAATTCACTGAAATGCAATTGGGGGAAAAAAAAGTTTGTTGGGCAAGAGGTTCACTTTGTAAGCCAAGTGAACCTCTTTCATGTTGTCTGGCTCAATTTGGAAAACTATGGATCAATAAAAGCAGTATTTCCCAATCTTTTTGGTTTTAAATACTGCTATATTTTTTGGTTTTAAATACCCCAGGAATTAAAACACTTAGCTTCGTTATTTAATTGAATTTTTTTCAATCTTACAGTAATGCTAACGAGATTCCATTATCATTTCATAATTTAGCCAGATGTCTAGAAGACTCATTCCGAAGTAGCCAGCTCCACTTTAAACCACTTCTTAATTACCGAGAGTCTTTTTCACGGTAAATGCCCGAACGCTCAAACACTGCCTGAAGTGCTCTTCACAATGACTCTAAATAGAATTGTCACACCAGTGCGTGGAAATTGCATTAACACATTAAAGTAGACGGTATGCGAGTATAGTTAGAGCATGTGTTGGTGTGGCTCATGGGGAGGATGCGTGCACAAGGACCAGAGTTATCAAAAGCTGTGAGCGTGACTTTGACACATTCATCCACTGTGAATCTCATTAAACAGGCTGGTTAGGGTTTAAGGGGTATGTTACTCCATATATACTGTACTGCAGCTGAGCTTCCTTTACCTCACTGTTTCTCAGCACAGATGCCTACCTGGGACTAAGGGCACCATCATGGCCCATTCCATAAATCAAAGTAGCCTGGATTATGGCATGAACTTCGAGGAATTAAAGCTGTTTGTTGGATTCAGCCCCCTCACCTGCCCCTGTAGATCTCTTCACTTTTGGGTCTGAATCACAGTATGTTTGCATCATTAATGTAGCGCTACCATGTGTGCTATGATTTTTCACAAAACTTTTTAGCATGTATGAGCAGAGATTCGACAAGACGTTTGACAGCAATATTGTTTTACTTAAAGAATTTGCCACTGACGATTCAAACGCGAGTTTTGAGCAGTGTAGAGTAGCGCTTGTTGTTTGTCGTTTCTCTGATCACAAATGCAGACATGGTTTTATGTTTACGCGGCGCGATGCAACGAAACGTGTAAAAAGACAGTATAAGTCATTATAATCCGTAATTATGTCCCCACTTGATGCAACAAATGCCTCGTTTATAATGGGTTTTAATATTTTTGTCTCGTCGCTCCGGGACATGGCATCACAGTATGGTGAGGGGCGCAACATTTCAGTCACACGCTTGAGGAATTCGGCCAATCACAACGCACTGGATAGCTGGCCAATCAGAGCACACCTCGCTTTTCAGACCGATGAGCTTTGTAAAACTCGACGCGTTTCAGAAAGGCGGGGCATAGAGGATAAACAACAATTTACAGTATGTGGAAAATAATGTTTTTTTTAACCTTAAACCGCATAAACACATTTCATTAAACCAAATACACAAAATAATGTTCTTTTTTGCAGCAACATCATGTGACCCCTTTAAATATGAAAACTTACTACAGTCTGTGAGTCAGAACAGCTGGCATTGTAACGTTAGTCTACTCTCCCAGGATCAGGAAACAGTCCTCCATAAAATGTGCTGCACACATCTGAATATTTGGGTTGAAGTGTTCTGGAACAGTGTTGTAAATACAACTTAACCACTGATTTCTAGTTGTGTCCTCTTTTGGAAAGCCAAACAAAGTAGTTTCGCTTTCGCAACGAAACACACAGCGTCCCCACGACAAGGCAGCGGCGGTGGCAGCAACAATAAAGTTAAGCCTTCTTTCTTTGCGTGAACATTTGGGTGGCGTTATGTATGCAATCTTCTCCCACACATCGTGACGTAGACATGAACGAGCCGTTTTAGGTAGGCGTGGTTTACTTTTAACTTTTATAAAGAATATCTATTTGGGTTTGAGACTTTAGTCTTTGCAACTTTAGGGATCTTATCTATTCACGAACAGCTTATAACCCTCCAAAGACAAAGGAAAACTTGATATCGCATCATATGTCCCCTTTAAATATTATTTCACTATGAAAAAAGGACGTAAATGCCATGCAGTAAGCTGTGGGAAATTAATTGAGTGATGATTCAAATAAATGGGTGAATTGTTTTCTTGAACCAATTCATTGAAATGCACTGTTCAAAAGAACTGACTCGCTAAAATGTATCAAATGCTCTGAGTGAGAGAATTGCTATGTCAGAAATCTCGTACTGGCAGAGTAAATAAGGCTACTACATGAAGAACTTATTATATACTGTCCACCACATGTGAACTTCAAAATTAGTTGGTCATCCAGGTATTTTTGCCTACTGTTTTATAAATACAGAGTATTTATACACATTCAGACATACTACTCATGTCATGCATTGCTTTCCTGAAGCTTATTCCCACCACAGGATTAAAATAATAATAATAGATATAATATCAAAAAGGTAATTATAACTTTTTATCTCACAGCTCAGACTTTGTTTCCTTGCAATTCTGAGTTGATATCTTGCAATTCAGACATTTCTTTGCAATTCTGAGTTTATATCTTACAATTCAGACTTTTTTACCCCATATTTGCGAGATATAAACCTCAGAATTGCAAGAAAAAAGTCAGAGTTCTGAATAATAATTCAAATGATTATAAAAAAACAGCAAATAACACATTGAATTAATCATGACATTTTGGAGTCAAAAGCCTGAAAATTTATTTTCTTGTAAAACATACTCCAGAAAGCTTTGTTTTATTTACAGTTTTGAAGCTTTTGTAGTGTAGCAAGGAACTATATTCAAATGTGAGAAAAGACATTCTAGGAAAAAAGGTAGAAAAAGCCTTACATAAAGTTTGAAGTTTTATTAGATACATAGATAGATAGATAGATAGATAGATAGATAGATAGATAGATAGACAAACAGATAGATAGATAGATAGATAGATAGATAGATAGATAGATAGATAGATAGATAGATAGATAGATAGATAGTAAAGTTATAGTGTTGCTACTTTTAGTTTGTTACTCCCAAACATTGCCGCTTCAGTTGACTTGCTGGTGCACATTAGTTTTCACACCAACTAAATGAACTGAACACACCAAAAGCCCTAGTGTGAGGGCTAGAGACCAAAGCAGCCAGTAGGCACGTTTTACCTTCACAGTCCCCGAGGATGAACAGAGTGCAGTAATTAAAAAAGAAGAATTAAGGGAGTGCACTTGCTGTTCTAATGGCTTCACTGTTTCATCCATGACAGGGGGAGAGTTGGCACCAAATGACCAGTCAGTATTCTTTACTTCAGTGGTTTGATTGTTTACCCAGCATCTTAGTGGACCCCAAGGCTTGCTGTACCTGGTGATCTCATTAAAAGGATTTGCTCTAATATCTCATTTCATGCTGGTAAACTGATTGTGGTTAAGTTAATTTCATCCCGATATACGTCCATGGCTTACCAAATCTAAGCTTGCATATGAATTCTTCATATGCTTTGTCTTTTAGATTACCATCACCTCTGTAATGGCAATATCCTTCCTCCTTTCATGTCTAATAGCTGTAATTTCACTACTTCACCGTTTGAACCCCACCATGCCACCACTTCCAGAGTCCGGCTTGTTTTTGTTTCGTATCGGTTTGTTGTGCTTGGTTTGTATCCAGCTCAATGGTGGCATCTGCCCAGCCCATCCGCTGCATTGCACAGCGACAGATGGTACACCCAGCTGGTGTTCTCGCTCAGCTCCTCTTTTCATGGGTCATTCAGTCGTGACCTAGGAAATACAATATAAAACTTAACCCAAACTGCCTTCCTGCTTTGCACACAACATTTAGAGAGGGTTGTGTAGCTTTCGGAATTCTATTGAGAATGTCTGAATATGAATTCCAGTTGAAGTAGAACTTGTCATTTGAATTAAAAGAAGTAGAGTTACCATGGAATTAAATTCTGATGCTGCTGTAAGTGTATTTTTTCTGTAATTTTTTTTTTTTTTTTTTTTTTTGGCATGGATTATGTATTGAGGTATGAAGCATCACATGATATTATTTGGTTTAGAGATATTACTAACCACCACTGATTGAAATGCCACCTATCAAATGTTGCATATACATATATAACAGATAAGTCAATATATTTTTTCTATACACTATATAGTTCTATATTATTAAATTATATTCAATACAATATATAATATATACGTAAATGTTATACTTATTTTTAATATCATATTCAGTGATTCCCAATTCAGTGATCACAATTTAATAAAAACTTTGTAAGTTAGGCCTGTTAATTGTAGCGATTTAATTTCCAGTTATTCATACAACAAATAAATTATTATAGAGAAAGTGAGCAAAGAACATTTAGGCTACATTATCAAAGAATATTATCACTGACTTCAGTCTAGCGAAAGTTTAAGAACTCTCAAAAAAACTCCTGTTATTGCACTTTGTTGTTTATGATGATAGAATCTATGAGTGAGCAGAACTCAGTCAGCGAGCACACACACTGAAATAAACCCCAATGATTCATCTGAACGCTTCTGATAGGCCATTGCATCCATAAGCTCAACAGAAATGTGTGTGATTGGTTCAAATGTGCAACACTGTAAAAACACTTAAAAAAAATGTGATGCAACATCTAAATGCATGATGCAGATCTAAATTTAATGCACTTTTCATTTAATTTTCACTTTATTTGCGACAGCCGTAATAGATTTAGTTTAATTGTGCAGGAGCATTTTTGTCCAATTTGATAGCATTTTTGACCCAAGTTCCCATTAATTTCCAATCTGTGGCCAGAGGAAAGAAAATAAATAGATTGGATAGCTAATACTTGATTATAATGACAGTAATTTCTTAATTTCTGTCAGCTGGTAGTTATTGATATTTTGAATAAAATAACGAGACATATAACTGTACTTATTCAGTCACGTTTGCTCCAATTTATTTTTGAACAAAGGGCTCCGCTACTCAACATCCATTTGGGCTTTATTGCTATTCACATGTTTACTTTGTTATTTTGATCGAAGCATAATTTCCATTAATTTCCACAATCTTATGAGAATGAACTTCAAGGACAGCCTGCCTCACCATTTTAAGGGATTGATGACTCGTAGACAGATGATACCCTGCAGATCCATCAATCAGTATTGTGTGATCATAATTCCCACCTTAACTACCACAGATGAAACATTAAGTTAATAAATATACGATTACAATAGTAAATGGTTTATGCAGTGCCGGCCCGTCCAACAGGTGATATAGGTGGTCGCCTAGGGCCCCGCCTTAAGGGGAGGGCCCCGCGGCCGCAAGGTTGTCAATTAATTTTCAAGGTGTGATCGACTTCAAGCGGCGCGGTGCAGACAGATCGGTGTTTGACATCAAAGTACCGCAAGAGCTAAGAATAATGGACAGCCCTCTGGCCTCTTTCCTATCCTAAGTGCAGTACTTTGATGTCAAACACTTATCGATCTGCAGCGCCCCTTTAAGTCAACACACATACAGATGACGCACCAGATGTACAGTGCGTTTAAAAACATTTAATGACGTCTTTGCTCTAAATTAATTTCATGACATCAGTTGAGTGTTTGAAATAAATCCTTCTTTGAGATGATGTGGCTTCTTTCACAGAATAAGGCACGCAACATTTTTCATAGTATTCTAAGCAGTGATAAAAGCTATGTTGATTAGCATTGCATCATGAATATACATCATGCTTATACAAAAATACCCATGATGGCTTGAAGAACCATTTAGTCACAATCGTGTGTTTATTGTCTTCATTCTTCGTCAGTTAAAACGTCCTATCTGCGTTTTATTCAGCTACTGCAGTGATAGCGTATGCCTTTGTCCATATTAGAGATTTTCTCCAACGTGATTTTTGTGAGTGTTTAATTTTATGATTTTTTCACTTATGGTTTTACAGCATGAGGCCGCCCTCCGGCTACCAGTATGAATGAAACAGCTACAACTCACTATACCTTATTTTAGGTAAAAATAAGAAAAAATAATACTTCTACGTTTTTCTCCAGTGTAGAGGAGTTCTTCTCTCTTCTCTCTCTCTCTCTCTCTCATCCATCTCCTCTCTCCTCTCTTCTCCCTCTCTGCCTCTCTCTCTCTCTCTCTATCCCTCCCTCTCTCTCTCTCTCTCTCAGTGTATGCATAACATTTCCTGACAAAAATTAAGAAATTACTGTTAATGATTTTAATCATAATAATTTATATTAAATCCTTAGACCTTTCTAAACAATTATAAACCTCCTGCATGTTAACTGGTCATGCTGCAGTTTTCTGTAAACTATATTAATAATAATCATTATCAATAATTATTACTTTGTTTAATGATTTATTTAGTTATAACTATAATCAAATTATTAGTAGTCATATTGATATATAAAAACAACAGAAAACATTTTTTTGGCCAAATTGTGCAGATCTACAAACAGGCACAGCAAACTTAGTGTTCTTTATAATTTCTGGCAAATAAAGTAAAAGTTTATCTGAAAACTTTTCTAGTTACAGTTCAGATTTTGTGTGCAGATTTTGTGTGCAGATTTTGGAATTGAAATGAAAGAATGATAGAGAGATTAAAGTGAAACTGTAGTAGAAATGGAATTCAAACGGTATCTTTATGGAGCCGGAAAAAAGGATGTTCTGACTGCTATACATAATATTTATTGCTTTAGTATTAGTATTTGTTTTATAAATGCAATGATGCCCACGATCACAGACAGACTTGTCATATGTTTACATGTTACATGCATTTCTGTAATCAACAGTACTGAAAGAATGTGTTTTTTGTCGAATGTTTAAAAAAAAAAAAAAAAAACAATGTGACTGAAAGACTACGGGCACCATTGCACTAAAAATTGATTTTCTTTCCTTTGTGTTTTTAAGGTTGTTAAAACAATCCCCATTCATACGGATTCACCGAAACTAATAAAACGCTTTAATATGCATCCCAAGCAAGTAGTTGGCAATGTCACTTTGCCTGCGCACATACACATTTCTATAGACTGAACACACATATGCACATGACGTCACAATTTTTACAAATTTGCCTTATCATTTTCAAAAATGTGCACTTTGAAAACCACTTTCAGGCAACCAAAACACCGTTGTGGTGTAAATGAAATGCATAAAAATGTTCTGCTTAGTTGAAAACAGTGTGGTGTAAACACCCTGAATTCGGAATAGCATATACTACTCTTACTATTTCTTCCATATAAAGCTAGCAAGTAACATGTTTTGTTCCAGAATGAATCTGTGTTTTTGGAACAGTGAATGATTTTCGGATGAGTGAATGATTCAGTGACTCATTTGATCACAATCACATGTTTCGTTCCTGAATGAATCAGTGTTTTTGAATGAATCCATTGATAGAATGAGTTCACATAAAGACAGTCACCTGTTGCCACCTACTGGCCACAGTCTACTTTTGAGACTAAAAGTACCTGTAAAAGTAAAATCAAAACAACTGGTTGCATTACAGTAATGAGAATTTAAAAAATAAAGCAAATGTTCGAAATGATTTCCTGCACATATACACATATTTGTATATAAATAAATACATATATAAATAAAACTGTGACGAGATATACATTTTATTATATAATTTTATTTAATTACATTTTCCCCCCTAAATTAAAATCTGAACATTCTATTGAGATTCACCTAAATACAAAAAATGCTGTAATCCTGCTTGATTGAAGCATTGATTCACAAATTACAGGGCTAAAGGATCAGGAACCCTGTAGCACATGTAATCACACAGACAAATGAACAGTGGCTGTAATTATTACAATTAACAGACCTAGACTGACTCCACGGGTGAGTGATTAAATAACAACAACAACAGCTGTTACAACCAAACAAACAAACATACAAGGAAATATTCAGTGTCAGACACATCCTCACGGGCCAAAGGGTTACTTGTCCGCCTAGAAAATTGTTGTGTGTTACATACGGGAATCGTGGCTCCGACAAGTTAGCGGATGTTCTGGGGGTGGGTAAGATGTACACTGGAATGTTCATCATAGATTGAGGGTGGGTGTTGGTTTTGTGGTGGTGGAAAAAAAAAAATTGTGTAATGGAGGGTCTAGTGTGCATTGCATCATGTGCTGTACAGTGGGGCCATGTTAGGAACAGCAGCAGGGGGTGGGGTTTTCGTTTGTGTGTTCTTTTTTCGTCTTTTGTTTGGGTGTTTTGTCCGGGTCGCCGTTGTTTGTTGGGTGTGTGGGGGTGGTTGGGTTTGTTTTGTGTTATGGGGTTGATTTTTTTTTGTGTGCCTGGTCAAGTTTTTGGTTTGGTTTTATTCATTGTCGTTTTCTTTGATTGGTCAGTGTATGTGTGGTGTTCGGGTTCGATTAGTCACTTAGTGCTGGGTCTCGCGGGAGCGTGGGGTTGGGGGAAGGGGGGCGACCAACAGGGGGGGGCATTTGCAAACAAAGTGGCACGTACAGCCCACACGTTGCTGACGGTTGATTGGGCGCAGCCGCATTGATGGAAGTACTGCTCACAGGTGAGTCTGGTCTCTCTTGTGTGCGGAACCATGAAGTAAAACGATTAAATGGGGTGTTTGGGTGTTTTCGTTGTACCCACCCTACGTATTTGTTTAAGTTTGGGGGGTGCCAGGCGAGAAGGATGCGGTCGTGTCTGGTCAACAAAGCTTTTGTGGGTAGGGGAAGGGCTGAGGGCAGACCGACAGATGTGGAGTGTATGTGAGTGTGCGTTCATTGTGGCCAGTAACTAACCAGAGAAAGAACAAGAAACGACTAGGATATGTAAGGTGAGGGTAAATTTTGTTTTGTGAGGGGGGCCTAGGAAGGAATAGGGTTGCTCGAAGAAGGTGGGGTGGCGGATATGTATTGTGTGGGGGTGGCGGGGTGAGTGGTTGTGGATGAGGTGAAGGAAGGGTGGTTCTGTGGGGTGTGGCGGTATATCTACTTGGTGAGTCGTGTGCTGGCGGATTTAGTTGGGGCACGTATGGGAGTGTTCTTGTGTGGGGTATGTAAGGTTGGTGACTGCGTTGGGTCAAGAGTGTGGAAGCAAACGATTAGTGGTAGGGTTGAGAAACCAACGAGCAAGGCATCACAGATAAAGTTTCATACTGCAGTTGCGGCCGTGCACATTCTAGGAGTCAGTGGATAAAGCTGTTTACGGCCACAAGAAAAAAATACTAGAAAGGTATATCAGATAGACTCCCAAGGAAAAAAAAAATCTGAACTGCAATATAGAGGTATAGCAACTTTTTTCCTCACCTGTGAGTTAATCTCTCAGTTCGGCGGTTTATATCTCACAATTTTGATTTATATAGAAAAAGCCAATTGTACGTTATGTAAATTAAATAAATAAAAACTAAAATTCAAAGATAAAATCCTGTGGCGAACAAGATTTCACGCATTTTCTCAGGAGGAGAAAGGAAGCAGTGCCATCCCCTCAAAAAATTGGAGAGGGTAGTTCCCGCGATGGGCACCCCCTCTACTGGGTTCAGAAACCGGTGCTCGACTTGCAGTGTTTATTTCATTCGTCGATATATGTCCAGACGGTAAGAAAAGCCGGGTTTTTCGGCTTCATACTTCCTGGATCATTGCGGCCATAACACAGACTTCTGCGGGAGCCTTCATTTTCATCAGGCCCCCGGCGCGTCACTGCAAAAATTCCTGGACGTCGTAGCTGGGCTTACGCTTTCAGGCTGCCCTGTCTGGTACACCATATCTTGGTCACCCTGAGGGGCCTCCTGGTCACCAGATATCCCCTCTTGCTGAGGCATCGACCGGGAGGCATAGGTGGCATTGCGAGAACCTTCCTGTGTAATGCTGTCTCAGGCAGTGCTCCCCTCGCCTTAGGGTTGTATTTGAGCTTGCCTCTCCCGTTTGGCCCAGTATTTCCGGGTATCTGTAAACAGATGCTTGGAAAACTCTAAAATAAGTGCAGTACGTTAAGCTTTGCACACTTTCTAAAATCCACATAGCTGGTAAGTGTGCATGTTATGCTTTGCGCATTTTCTAAAATCCACATAGTGGTAAGTGTGCACGTTATGCGTTGCCCACTTTCTAAAATCCACATAAATGGTAAGTGTGCAAGTTATGCTTTGCACACTTTCTAAAATCCGGTATGGTAGTGGTTACGCGTTATTGACCTTGTTCCTTTTCTCTGAGTTGGTTTAGACCCCGGTACTTTGGGCTCCACTCAACCAGTGTGTCTCTGTCGGCACACTTTGGAAGCATCGCTCCCCTCACCAGTGAGGGATACTATGAGTATGGTGCTTTCTTTCTAGCGTTAGTCCTCTCTGAGGAGTTGGATTCCTCACTCCATGGGCTATCCTCGTGGTAGTTTGAGCAGTGCTCCCCTTTTATCAAAGGGTTACCTGGAATGAGCAACGTTATTTCCTCTGAATTCGGAGTTTTCCTCTCACATGAGAAGTTTGAGTTCTTTGTTTTTCCAGAGCACCTGGAACCAGCAGCATCAGGTGGATTAGGCCCTTTCTCTGCCTCTCTGATGCGCTGAGTTTTTGGCTAGCTTGTAGTATGCTTACCCTTCTGATTTTACAGTCATGCTGCAGGTCGAGCCCCCTCTCGGGAGAGCTGGGTTTGTGCTCCCTCAGCCTAGGTAAACTACTACTAGCCGTTTTAGCATTGGAACATCCTGTAGGTCGAGCCCCGTTCTCGGATTGAGAACTAGGTGTGTTGCTCCCACAGCTGAATAATTGCTAGCTGTTCTACCATTGGAACATGCTGTAGGTTGAGCTCCCTCTCATTGAGAGCTGGATGTTGCTCCCCCAGCTAAGATTTACTGCTAGCCCCTCATCATTATAGCCTTAGACAGAAGTTTGGGGATCGCTTTTTCTATCTATGGTCCTGGCTCTTTCAGGGTGCCACGAGACCCAGGAAGGTATTCAGTGTGTGCACGTGATGCTTTTTGCCCACTTTTCTAAAATCCTGTATGGTAAGAGCTACGCGCAATGACTTCGCACTCTTTCTGAGTGGTTTAAAACCCCGGTTCCGCCTTGGGCACCACTCATCCTATACTCTGGGATAACCCTACTTACGGGTGTTTGCTACTAGTGGCGTTTGAACGGTTCCTTCACATATACAAAGAGAATGTGCGGTCGCCCCTTGGCGGCCAAGACTAATGATTCTAGGCTCTTGTCGTATCCCCCTTAAAGGATCTATTCTTTCAAGCCTTGAACTCTACTACCGGTGCCCGGGCCCAGTAGTCTGGCCCTAACAGGTAAGTTTTTGTGGTATGTAGTCTAGGCCTTTGGCCATAGGGAATAACGTCACTGACAGCCATCTAACATCCCAGGGGCGACTCCCATAGCAATATGGTAAAGTTGGTACTTAGTGCTCGCCATGGTCCTGGCTTGCACTCCCCTCAGCATGGTAGCGTGGGGGTGGCGGGGTATAACGTGGCGGGGGTCGCGAATAGCACCCCTAGAGGACACAGGTCGAAGTTCCCATGAAAGGGACGTCTCAGTTACTTATGTAACCATGGTTCCCGAGTAGGGAACGGACACTGTTGTCCTCTAGTTTCTTGGCCATGCTGCGGACAGCAAGCTTCAGAGCAGAATGAATGATGTGTGCTCCCGGGGGCTCGTTATTAGAGGCGGCGGGGTGTCCGGTAGGGGGTGGGGGTACGTCAGGGGCGGGCGGAGTGTGGGTTCGGTGCGGGGCGGCCAACGAGTGGTGGGTTTGGTCGCGTGTAGTCGTTCAGACACGGCACGACGAGGCGTTCCCCTACACCCCTAGAGGACGGAGTTGTCTTGTTCCCTACTCAGGGAACCATGGTTACATAAGTAACCTGAGACATTTTTTTTAGTTTGTATGCATTTTATGTACATGAAGAATATTTTATATGACCAAACTCCATTTCCCATAATTCTCTGTGGCAGCACAAGAAAGAAAAAATACACCGATCCAGCATCAACTACACATCCAATGTGTATTCTTTGCTCTTCATTACACTGCACTAGCACTAAAACGCTCCTTGTTTTTGCCAGTAAAAAAATATAAATTGTCCAATGAGTCCATTTCATTCTAACATTGTAATTATGATTTCCAAACTCATAAGTAGAAACTTCCCAGGAGGACTTAGTATAATTACAGAGTAAACAACTCATTCAGACTAAATGATCTTGAACCAGATTTGAGTGACCACCCAGTTAGGTTAAATTAAACACATCATTTAATTTGCTCTGTTTACTGAGGATTTGTTGACTAATTCTCAAAAAAAAGATGAGTACTACTTCACAGTAATAAACAGGAAAATAAAATTAGTTATGCAAACTACTATTGCGACAATTCAGATCTGCTGTACAGCATCTCGAAAAAAAAATAAAGGGGTCACTATGCAATTAAAAATTTTCCTTTCTCTTTGGAGTGTTACAAGCTGTTCGTGCATCGATAAGATCAAGTCTCAAACCCAAATAGATATTCTTCATAAAAGTTAAGACTTGTCCACGCCCTCCTAAAATGCCTCGTTTAAACACACCCCCACATGTCTACGTCACTGTGTGGGAAGATTTGCATAACGCCGCCCAAATGTTCACGCAAATAAAGAAGGCGTAACTTTTATTCTCGCTGTAGTATTGTTGCTGCCGCCATGTCGTGAAGGCGCTGTGTGTTTCGTTGTGAAAGCAAAACTACTTTGTTTGGCCTTCCAAAAGAGGACGATATCTGCTTCATCATGCCTAGAGCTGATCCGTGCTGGTCCAGCTGAGGAAATACATCATTCTCCCCCCCGCTGGGATCACCGGATCGGAGATCCAGCCCCGGTCGTCACATGTGGTTGCCGCCACAAGCCCACCGTCCGCGCCGTTCTCAAGCCCGCTGCCTCTGCTCACTCTAGGCCGCCGTGTGTGATGCTGTGTGTTTCGTTGTGAAAGCGAAACTACTTTGTTTGGCCTTACAAAAGAGGACACAACTAGAAATCAGTGGTTAAGTTGTATTTACAACACTGTTCCAGAACAGTTCAACCTAAATATTCAGATGTGTGCAGCGGATTTTACGGAGGACTGTTTCCTGGGAGAGTACCCTACAATGCGTCTGTGCACAAAGGCTGTTTCTATAAAGTGGGGCAATTCCAACTTTACAAGGACAGTCTGGCGCTTCTGACTCATAGCCTGTAAGCATGTTTTTTATATTTAAAGAATTTGCCACTGCGAGTCAAACGCGAGTTTTATTCATGTAGAGTAGCGCTTGTTGTTTGTCGTTTCTCTCCGATCACAAATGCAGACATGGTTTTATGTTTATGCGGCGCGATACGCAACGCAACGTGTAAAAGACAGTATAAGTCATTATTATCGGTAATTATGTCCCCCACTGGATGCAACAAATGCCTCGTTTGTAATGGGTTTTATTGTTTTTGTCTCGTCACTGTCTCAACTCTACGTCTGACTCATACGAACACGGCATCACAGTATGGTAAGGGGCGTAACATTTCCGTCACATGCCAATCGCAAGGCACTGGATAGCTGGACAATCACTGCACACCTCGCTTTTCAGACAGATGATGAGCTTTCTAAAAATCGACACGTTTCAGAGAGGCGGGGCATAGAGGAGCTACAATAATGTGCATTATGTGGAAAATAATGTGTTTTTTTAACCTTAAACCGCATAAACACATTGCATTACACCAAATACACAACATAATGTTCTTTTTAGCAACGTCATATGACCCCTTTAATCTATTTTAAAACAAGTTCAATTTAGATATGAGCAGTTCTACAGAAGCCAGCATTGACATTATTCAGCTTGAGTCAGTTCAATGTTGATTCAATTCAGTTGGATAACAGTGTTGACGTTGCAAGATGCGATACAGAAGACAATAGTGACATTATTCAGCTTAATTCAGTTCAAGTTTTGTTCTCATCTGATGGTGTCAATGCAGTCAAATCGCTAATATTACTGAACATTAAGTGTCTTTTAAACCCCAAGCAAGCCAAAGGCAACAGTGGCAGGGAACCCAAACTCAATCAGGTGACAGATAAGGAGAAAAAAACCTTGGAAGAAACCAGGCTCAGTCAGGTGACCAGTTCTCCTCTGATCTAAATTAGCAAACACGGTTTGATTTTGATCGAAGTATGTGGGAAAGGACGAGTTGTAGTCTGTTCAACAGGATGAAACATTTAGCCAGTGGTAGGCAACTAAATTAAATGGTGTTTGTTGATATATGTGACTTGCTCCTTCATTTTGAGTCATTTTGACTTTTTTGCACTGAATAAAAAGAAAAGTCTATAGCAACATTGAAATGTTAACATCTCAGCAACAGTTTGAAGTAGAAGCATATTAATCAGAAAAATGACACTTTTTACTTTAGTGCACACAATTTAAAATGGGTCAAGTGACTCAAAATAATGTAGCAGACCACATATTATAAGGTAAAATGGTATTTCATATGCCTTTAATCCCAAAACACCAAATGGAATTGAAACATTGGAATAAATAAAACCCAATCCAAAGCAGGGATTTGTCTCCTCATTTCAAAGGATCACCACAGGCTAACAGTTTATCAAAGTCATCATTCCTTGTGAATGGGATTAGAGCATCTGTCTGCTCTTTTAGTGGACTCAGATTAGCCCCTCCCCTTCCTCTTTTACTTCCTCTTCTGTCCTCATTTTCCCCTGTGGATTTGTAGAAAATGGTTTAATAAACTAGTGAATCAGATTTTCGTTTTACTCATCCTCTGCCCTTTTCATTCTCACTGGAACATGCGCGTCTAGACAAAAGCAAGTGAATTTCTGAGAGATAGAATTGAACCCCACCCGAGTGACATGGTGGTCACAGCCCTCGGAATTAAACCAGCGGATCAATTCAGATCCTGTCCACGAGTAATTACAGATTGTGACACACATAGTAATATCTATCCATCCGACATCGGCATGGCCAGAATTTATTCTCCTCAACAGACCAGCAGCACACCAAAGGAAATGTTCATCCGAGGTGAAAAAAGGCATAAATTAAGGCTGCAGAAGGAAGATGATATTTGTCATGTGGATATTGACCAAATGCTGAGGCTGGTCTGAATAATCCTATAACAGTATGATACGCCTGAATACATTGCCAAATTGCCCTTTTAGATTAACTATGGGCAATATGTCCTGGAATGCTTATAATGATTTATGCTTGTGTCGTGTGAAAGTCGGCGGAGTATTACACAATGACAGATAATAAAGGGAAAAAGAAAATTCAGCCATCATGTTGATATTCAGTTTATTCAAATGAGGGTGTGAAGCTTTGTTGTTAGTGATTAGCATAAGACACGCCCAAACCATCTCCATATAAGGGCCTCCATAGCAATATAGCTTATAAATCATGATATGCTGCATGAGATAAATCCTCCTCTGAAGGGCCATATTGAAGGGTCGTTTCAAAGTGCTTGAAACTGGGCACTTCAAAGGGCCCTTCGGAATTTGAAGGGCACAACAGATGGACACTTAGCTCCTATGAATCTTTGCGCAGGTTTAATTGTGCAAAGATGGCCCCTCCTTAATTAGCTCGGGAAGATGACGCAGATGTGCGTTCTGGTTCCCTACACCCTTCATCCCTTTAAAGCCCACACACTGGAGTATAAACCCTTCAAAGGGATTAGGGCATAGAGTTGAGCCCTTCAGAATAGAACACAATAATAGAGTCACTATGTTTCTAAAGATGCAGGACAAGATTTCGGATTAAAGCTAAACGTGTCATTCACACAACCACCTTACATAGGCATAGACTACTCATGATCGGTTGCATTTTCTATGTTGAACAAATCCTAGCTCAAGCTACAGAAATATTATATTGTTTTATCATTTTAATATTTCAACAATATTATAGAGTATAATATATATAAAATCATTCTCTTCTTTACACATTTATTGTAGCTCAATTTATAATATAATTTGGAATAAGCACAAACATATTGATGATTTCTGTGTAAAACAGTTACAACTATGAATGCATTTGAAAGCACTGTTAGTGAATAAGACCCACAGTTTTTACAATGTTTTCACCGTCTCATGTATTTTCACACTGTATTTTTGATTCCAAAAAGCGGTAAGCCTGTAATAATTGTTAAAATTTTAAAGTTATCGGGACAGATTTCCCGGCAAACTGTATAATTTCATCGTTCATCCGTGCATGTTTACGTCATATCCGTAAAAAAAGGAAAGAAGGTCAGGCTGATATGCAGTGAAGCCACAACTGAACCTCGAACTGAAAAGAGTTTGCAAGCAAAAAGGAAGCGACTGTAACCGGTTCGTAATAAAACACGAATCAACATTGCAAAGCCCTATAATTGAATAAAAAGCACTTATTATAGATACTTCATATTTAATGGTATTAGATGAATTGCATTTAACAGATTACATTTTCAATAAAACATCTGCAATTGGTTTGTAAAGGGTGTTTTTTATGCATGTTTGTGCTGAGATTTAGTTACATTTACACGTTCTGTCCGAGCGCTTCGAAACAGTGAATCACTGTGAAGCAAATTGGTTAAATTGATTCAATGTTTCGAAAAGCTTCGTGTGTGAGTGAGCTGTTTATTGAACAATATACTTTAATAGATTCTTGAAAAAAAAATCTCATTAGGTTGTGATTAAACATATTTATTTCCCTCCGGAAATTAGTGTAAGTTTTACTAAACCATTACAGTTTTCGCTTCAGTCGAGAGTTGCGTTATGAAAACACAAAGCACTACAAGCAAAAAGAAACCAGATAATACTCGCACCAAGGGGCATATTATCTCTGAAAACTCTATAATAAGTACAGGGAACATCCAAAAAAGGAGCGCAGTGGTATTTGGTGTTCTGTAGCAATACTGCCATCAACACGGCTCTCTGCGTGTGTCTGGCACAGGAGAATTACCTCTGCCTCCCTCGCCTGGCAGTGTGGGTGGCTGAGAGTCACGCTCAAGGATCCTTATGGCATTTTCATCCTTCTCCGCTCTCCTTCGGTGAAGTCACTTTCGCTGTACTACTCTCTCATTGGGACAAACAGAAATACCCCGACAGCGATCACAATCACTGCTCGCTGCTCCAGGAATACTAATGTCCTGTGATAAAAAGAGGCTCAACACCTGAGGATATGCCATCATTGCTGTTCTATCTGACACAATGTGATCTGAATATTAAAAAGTTGTTTTTTTTCTTTGCATTGACCTTTTCATCAGTCAGCGATTATGGGCTATAAACAAATAAAATTAACAGCATTTTCCAGTCTGCTGATATTTTCGGAATAACTCCTGATTCATATAAATTGACAAATCTGTACCCTACTTTTATCATGCTATAGCTAAACTATTGTTTTAACTGAGGTGGATGGATCCTAGGCCTCCAAATTTTAGACAATGGATTTGAGATGTCTTCTTTTTTTAAAGGCTAGAAAAAATGAAACAGTCCTTAAGAGATTCTTCCATACAATACAGCTCAGGACCCTTATAAGCCACATTTGAGTGGACAATCTCTTCACCAGCATTCACTTGTGCTGAACTCATGTTTGGCCTAGAAACATGTGCATTTTCATTATTCTGTTTTTTTGTCATTCATCATATATTCACTCTTGCTTAATGTTCTGTAACTCATAATTGCAAGTGAACGCAAAGTCTCTCGGGGAATGCAATACTTTTGCAAAAGTATACAAATATTTTAAAGTGCCCCTATTATGCCATTTCGAATATTGTTTTTCTGCAAAGTTGTGAAGCCGACAGTGCACAGTAAATAAAGTTATTGTCTCCAAAATAATGATTTGACTCTGAATCACTGATCACTGTCAATCTGAATCAATGTGCCATTTGGGACAGGGCCGATGTGTGGAATGTTGGACACTTATGGTGCTTCGGAGTGAAAACAATCATGGCCGCCATATTGAAGGGTCGTTCCAAACCGAAGTGCTCAAAACTGGCCACTTCAATGGGCCCTACAGAATGAAGGATTTAGGAGGGGACAACTGATGGACACTTCGGGCTCCCATGATCCTTTGCACAGGGAAGTTGTTTTGCGTCACAGGGTTCAACTTCACCTATAAATGTATTAAAGTCTGTTTTCAGTAATATTTATACAGTTAGATTTGGTACATTATTATGGTCAAAACGTTGTTTTGTACTTCAACAAAAATACTTTACAGCTACCTTTATCAGTCCATTCAAATGCTTCAAATACATAGACACAATATACATTACAAATACATATTACATTACAATACATATACAAATATACATTATATTTAACGTAAAAGACGTTTGGGAGTTAACCAGCGTACAAAATGTGCGACTAAGGTGCCTCCTTGATCGTCTTGTTAAGGTGACGCAGAAGTGCATTCCAAAAAAAAAACCCTACACCCTTTTTCCCTTCGAAGCTCTCACTCCGGAGGGTAAACTCTTTGAAGGGATTAGGACATATGGATGAGCCCTTCCTTTTTCCGAATGGAAAACCGGGTTCTGTCCTCACGGCGCAACTTTAATTACGTAGCGAAGGGGGTGGGGCCATCAGACTCCGATTATGAATGACAAAATAACCTTATATAATTCATACTCTACATGGAGTAATACATACTCTCATACACAGTGTATAAGTGCCTAGTGTATAGTGCGTCATTTGGAACGCATCTATCATGTCGAGAAGACGCTGTGTCCTACTCTGTGAAAGTAAATTTGTTTTATTTTCATTTCCGAATGATGAGGCTGCAAAGAATCAGTGCTAAAAATTCACAGCAGTACAACCCCGATCTTTTTTGTGTTCCCTGCCATTTTACTGACGACTGCTTCTCTAATCTCGGGGAGTTCAACGCGAGATTCACAAAACGCTTGCTCTTGAAAGATGGATCAATTCACTGCCCAGTTTATTTGGACCAAATTGCTCCACTGAATCACAACGAGTAAGTAGGCTATGATAAACAATAGATGTTTATATTTTCTATTGATCATTCAAAATACACTTAATTCTTTATAAAAGAGGTGTCTAATGCTCAACTAATGCAGAAATGTATAATAGCCTACTACCTGTCGTACTTTTTTTCACAAAATGAATTTAAAAATGCAAAGTAATTTTATTTCCAACATGATAATTGGATAACATTCACCATTGAAGCGTACTCTTGAAACATTGCTCTACTCATTACTTATTCAGCAAGTAGCAAGCTAATTTTCCATTCTGAACATCACATAGAATTACAAAGCCAGTTCAAAACAAATCCAACGCAGAGCCGATTGCTGCGCGTGTCCGATCAAACACAAAGTATCAGTATTTAGTTCCTGAACGAAGCATTGTTTCTGAACAAAAAATCGAAGTGCGGTTTTACTATTCAGAATTACTATTCTGACCATATACACAAGTGTAACACAGTCTTTCTCTTGTGAAAACGCTCTAACTCTATCACGCACTTACTGAGAGGCATCTGTCGTCACTTTCCACAATCTGTCCTTTGGCATAGCGAGGGCAAGGCAGGACGTCTGGCTCTGTGAGCTGTAGAGAAAGCGGGCTGTGTGGACACTAGCATGCCAGCAGCTCCAAGTGGGATCAGCCTCCATCACATTCACAGCCTAATTATGACTTCAAAACGAGCAGATACTCTAGGCTAGTCATTAGCTTTCAATGGCATTGCCAGCAACATCTCTTATACGTTACACCAGGACTGGCTCACATATGAGCAGATGTGAATCTGTGCAGTTAGCAACAAGGCTGGTGATGATACATATTTTTCTGCTTTTCAAACAGCGTCGTTTGGGATAGGTTATGATTTACATTGAAATATAAAGATAATCTTCTTTATTGGCATCTTTGGTTTCCCAAAGACCCTTTCAGTGAACAATTCTTAAAATATACTCTTTTTTCTAAGTGTGAAGAACATTTCATAATCTAAAGAATCTTTTTCCATTATATGAACCATTTGTGCAATGAAAAGTTTCCATGGATGTTAAAGGTTCTTCATAGAACCATTGATGCCAATAAAGAACCTTTATTTTTATAAGTGTGGAACCTTCCCAATGAAATAAATCATAATGTCTTTTCAACACTCTTAAAAATAAAGATTCTTTATTGGTTCTTTATTGCTCTTCTATAGCTGCAAAAAAAAAAAAAAAAACTTCATGTTTTTGGAGGGGAAAGCGGTCTAATTCAGTAGTTTAGAAAGTCACTTATAGCACATATTAGATTTGAGTTTGTGTACGAGAAGCTGATCCTAAACCAGCAATTAAGGAGCAGTTTTATCTCGCAGCAGCAATCTAAAGCAGCAGGCAGTGAGATAATTCACCACGGATCCTCTATCGCGAGCATATTGTTAGCGCCACAAGATTCCTCCAGGCTTCATTTGGAAACCATTTAAAGCAAGACACTGTGAATTAGCCTAAGGTAATTAGGACAAATAAGGCCAAGGTGCAGTGACATACTGATTTGCACATTTCAACTCACATTAGGTCTGCATAGTTCATCTGCAGCAGGACAAAAGATTGATTAAAAAAAATATGGTGGCTCTTTATGAAAATCAGTTGACCCATCTACATACATTTTAAGATTATAATATTAACGTTGATATTATTTTTTGGTCATACTCTAAGGCATGTGTCTTTTGCGGTGAAGACACCTGTACGGCATTGCTACAAGCTCAGTAATTCTGTGAATGTCATGTTCAGAGTCCTATTTTATAAGACATATGATGTTTTCTATTCAGAATGTTCCAATTCACGTTAGAAGGAAGCGGAGTATGTAGAAAGTAGCAAAATAAGAGTTTGTATTTACCTGCGTCCAGGAACACTATGGGATCTGCCTGCCATACACTGACAGCAGTAATGTGTATGTGGATTTTTATTATTTATTACCCTGTTTGATGGCATAATGGACCAACAACAATATGATGGACTGGTTGGTGTCTTAATGGAACACTGTTTGCTCTACATCCTGCATTCCAGTTCATTTCAAATCTTATAGAGGAAGCGGACATGGAAAGACTAGAAATGGGCATATTTATGATGCACCTCTCGTTTTATCTACTGTCCATGATTTTACAAATGTCAAGGTCAACAGGAAGGGACCCAAATGCAGAGTGAGTGAAACTATTTGTTGAAGACACAAGTTCACAGCACAGGGGTGGACAATCTAGGGACAGCTTCAACCAGCAGGGAGAAATCAGTGCCCTGAGAGATAGACAGTCTGGGGTACAGTCTCAGTCGTTGGTCAGAAGGACGGGGAGAAAACCAGAGCAGAGTGAAAGAGCTCAAGGCAGGCAGTATCAGAGATTCGGTTCTCAGCACCAGGCTTCGTTGGCAGGTCGCCTTTGGGGACCAACAGGCAGGGAGTCTCGGGCGGACACACACACACACACACACACACACACACAGAGAAACAATGTACAAAAGGGGAAAAACATACCAAAACATAATGGGAATATCTAAGTTCAGACAAAAAACAACTAAAGTATAAAATCTAAACAGTTCAAGAGTAAAAACAAGATTGAAGAACTACTAACTAGGATATCACAAGTAAATATAAGCAAGATTATTAAAGAACAAAACCAAAATCAGAAGATAGAAATCAAGAGCAAAATCTACAGTAAGGATACACATTAACTAGGCAAGACTGCACTATAGAGCAGCAAGTCGGTAACTGTCTCTATGGCACAAGAAAAACCAGCAACCACAAGAAGAAAAACAGCACAATATAAAGGGAGGAAAGCACACGAGGGACAGGTGAGCCCAATTACAGAAACGAGGACAAGACAAGGCCTAAACAAGTGGGTGTGACCAAGGGAAACAAGGAGGTGGGACCACAGGAACACATGGCAAGCATAAACAAAGACAAAACAATGTGTGAAAACACAAGACAAACAAAGAAACATTAAACAAAGGCAACACAGACAAAGCTGCCAGGGCAGAGCCCTGACAACAAAGCTGTGCCACACTCTTCCATAACACACCTTTTCCATTACTGTGTCCAGGGCTTGCTCTGCCAGGATGGATGAGATTAATCTTAAAGTGAAAGTGAAGTGACATGTGGCAACCCATACTTGTAATTTGTGCTCTGCATTGACCCATCCAAAGTGCACACACAAACCATGAACACACACAAACGAACAAACACCGGAGCAGGGCACCATTTCTGTGGCTGTGCGCGCCCGGGGGAGAAGTGGGGGTTTAGGTGCCTTCGCCACGGCACCTCAGTCGTGGGATGAAGGTGGAGAGGAGCGCTGTACATTCCTCCCCCCAGCCTACGTAATCCCTGCCGGTACGAGACTCGAACCCACAGCCTTTGGGTTATGAGTCCGACTCTCTAACCATTAGGCCACGACTTCCCCCAGATGAATCTTCATCCTCAATTTCCAAAAACTATAATCAGGAAAATATTTGTAAGTATGAAAACAATAATTTCAAATGAGGGTGGGTGCATCTTTTCCATGGAAAGTCTGATTTTACAGATTCATCTGCCTTAAAATAAAAATCAAACACAACTTTCAGTTATGCAAATGCTTGTAAACAATGAGCTGCCCAGTGCTGGAGAATAAGTAATTCAAAAGCAGCAAATCATTTAGCTACAGATTTTGCCATTAAAGCTGAACTTTTTTCATATACAATCTACTTTTTCAAACATGTAGCAACCAAAATGCTAAATGGTTGCTATTTAATCAGAACGTAACTGCAATGAAATAGTTCACCCATAAATTTAAATGTGCTGGAAATGTACTCATCCTCAGGCCATCCAAGATGTAGATGAGTTTGTTTCTTCATTGAAACAGATTTGGAGAAATTTAGCATTACATCACTTGATCACCAATGGATCCTCTGCAGTGAATGGGTGCCGTCAGAATGAGTGTCCAAAGAGCTGATAAAAACATCACATTAATCCACAAGTAATCCACACGACACCAATCCATCAATTAACGTCTTGTGAACTGAAAGGCTGCCAGTTTATAAGAAACACACACATCAGTCCAAAGCGATTAGACTTTAAATCATTGCTTCTCAAAATGTGAGTCCATAATCCATAACACATTTCTCTCCTGATTGCAGATAAGATGACTTTTTCACTGAAGAAAGCAATATTATGGATTGAGATATTTTATCCAGAAGCAATGGTTTGAAGCTAAAAAAGGACTCTCATTCTGACAGCACCAAGGATCCATTGGTGTGCAAGTGATGTAATGCTATATTGCTACAAATACGTTCAGATAGAAAACAACCAACTCATCTACATCTTGGTTGTCCTCATGGTGAGTAAATTATAAGCAAATTGTCATTTTTGGGTGCACATTAGTGGAATTTAGCATTTTTTCACAGCAAAATGTTTATTTAAAAACACTGGTGTTCATCACCATTTTAACTGCTGTCACCCCAACATAGATTCATTCATTAAAAGCCCTCATTGTTTTTTCACCAGTGCAATATGCTAATTACGAGTTGTCTTTCAATATCTGCGATGTCATTGACTACTTTTTGTTAGCATCTTGTAGTGTGACTAATTACTTCTTAAAAGAAGCACTGAAGTACTTTGAATTATGTTGTTTTTCAAACACTGGCCCGCCTAGTGAAGAGGTCCAGCAATAGAGAGTCTCTGAATAGATCGAGTCATTTCAATCAGAGGGGTTGATTTTGATGGTTCCTGGCTCTGCCGAAAGAAGGGAGTGAAGATATTTCTCAGTAACGTGTTGATGAGCCGTGAGGAGACTCTTCACACGTCCCCCACTTCCTTCCACCGGCTATGACAGGCGTCTTCATGCATCCTCTCTTGTGATGGATTGCCCAGGTCTTCCTCTCAATAATTCAGAGCAGGGAACTCTTATGGGATGCAGAGGCAGCACAAACATGTCCCTCTCAGGGACAGGACACGACTTCTGCATTGTCTCTCCTTCACAGCCTCTAAAATCTGCATTGCCAGATCTTGCAAGAAAAAAGAGCAACCTGGTTTAAAAAAATAAGTGTGAAAGAAGTCCATTAGGATTTTAAGGGATTGTATTCTTTAAATTGGGAATTTTTTTTTTTTTTTTCAAAAGATTTATTCATTAAACAATTTGTTTATAAATAAATGTAAAAAAAATACAAATGCATTAAAAAGGGCTACATTTTAACATGCTGCAAAGTAGTATCTTTTCAACACTCTTAAAAATGAAGGTTCTTTATGGATATCAATGGTTTCATGAGGAACCTTTAACATCTATGGAAGTTTTCTGATGCACAAAATGTTATTTACAGTGGAAAAAGGTTCTTTATTTTATTAAAATGTTCTTCACACTAAGAAAAAAAGGTTATTTTAAGAACTGTTCGCTGAAAGATTGTTTGTGTAACCAAAATGGTTCTTCTATGGCATCGCTGCAATAACCATCTTTTTGAAATGTTATAAAAAATAAAAAGAATTATTACTCATCTAAATTGCTAATGATATCCTGAATAATAATCGCCTTTCACCAAAATGCACGTTTCACTAAACGACAAAAACTTGCCATCTAATCACTTGCTAATAGAAATGGTATATAGTTTCACCCAAAAATGAAAAATCTGCCATCATTTACAAAGTATAAAAAAATACTGTGGAAGTCAATAGGGACCAGCAACTGTTACCCACATTCTTTAAAATATCTTCTTTTGTGTTCAGAAAAAAAAACGAACTCATACAGGTTTGGATCAACTTGAGGGTGAGTAAATGATGACAGAATTTTCATTTTGGGTTAACTATCCCTTTAAGTGCACATGTGTGCATACACCTATAAGGAAAGGTGAAAAATTGTGTGTTACTGGGAGAAACGTGGGAGGAAAAGTAATTAATAATGACATAATATATCAGGTGGGAAGATTTGATAGCAGTAATGGTCTCACTTTATTGTGCAAAGGACAGAAGATATAAGACTGTTTTCTGGAAATAAATCATTCAAATATTGTAACTACCCATATTTATAAGCAACTTAGTGAGAAAACAAACTTAAAGCAGCTTATAATAAGAAGACATGGCAACACTGACTAAAATCTGTCTGCATCTGTTTCAGAACAAATGTGGATTGTGGTTTCTTGTTTGTTATGCGCACAGCTGAATATTTCAAAACACTGGGATGTAAGATAAATTAAGCTGAAAATGATTGTTTCTTCAGCATGCATTTCACCTAAAACGAAACTCTAAAACAAGAGGAACATGGACTCGGTTCATCAAATGATTTTCATCAAACCATTTTCCCCCCACACTGAGTCACCATATTTTCTTTTGCAGTCAGTACAAATACCATTTTCACTGAGTACACAGACAGTAATTGACACCAGCCGAACAACCAGCTGCCTCGTACAGACAAACATTCAAAATCCAGGATGGAGAAAGACAACATTCAAACCAGAAACAAAGGGATTCTCCCGATATCCCTGGTTTCTGTATAGTGGACAAGAAATAGTATAGATATCTGGATCTTATTTTCTCTGTCCACAAGTGCAAGTTCACAAGTAGCTTGATCATATGATGAAACATGTGCCCTAGATTTCCACAGAACTGAAAAGACTTTCACTCATCCAGAGTGTTTATAAAGTATTATTCAATATTTTGATAATGCTTTCAGCTGTCCTAAGCGTATAGTGCTCTCAGCTCAGTTTGACATGATTTCCCCCTAAAATCAGTGTGATAAATGCGATAAAAGTCATCAGATTATGTCTGGGCTTGGGCATAAGTAAGTGCTGCATAATCACTTTATGAGAATCTTTATCGCTATAAGGCGAGACACTGCAGGTGAATAGGTAAAAAAATAAATAAATAGTTATCACCTTACTTATCCAGCTAATTGATTACATTGATAATTGCAAAAAAATTTTGTATTACAAGTTTTCTAAAATGTTAGGTTTAAATATGCAAATGAGTCATTATTTAATGAAACATGCACTCATTTGCATAATTTTCTAGTACAAAAATCTAAACACTGGATTATGTCAGTTTCAAAATTCTTGTTGAATTTTTTTGACATATTAGAGTCAAAAGTTTTTACAGAGGGAATTTTGGGTATCTCATTTTTGTCACTCCATAATTCAGAAAATGCTTAGAACGGACAGAAAACACTATAGTTTCACACTTTTTGGGGAATAAAATCTTGTATATAATCAAGCAAATTATATATGAACAAATCCCTCTGTAAAACCCTTCAGGATATAGGAATACAGGAATAAAAACGTAAAGTTTGGTGTGTGGACGTGCTACTGAAGTGGAGATTTATATGGCTCAGTGTTGGAGAAAAAACTCATTTTGAGGCCTTTAAAAATATGCATTTTAATTGAAATCTATTGACACAAATAGATAAAGTGCTATAAAAGAAACACTTAACAGTGTCTTTTGGACGTTTTCTTTCCACTAGTCTGAAAAAAAAACACTTTAAGAAAAACCAAAAAGCCCCAAATCTCAAATTTGACAGGTTGTTTTTTTGCCTGCAGTGTCTCCCCTTAAGGGAGTTGTATGTCCCTCATTAGTATCTGGGTGTTATGTTTTAAGTGTTATGTTCTCGTATGCATGAGCACCAGTGAAGACGACCTCATTTCTCCCTGGAATCTTAATGGTGAATTCAGACCATGTCGTTCCACATCAGTGACACCAGAGCGCTCATTTGGGGGACGTGGGCTGCATTGATTGATTATCTAACACTGGCCGCTCAATGGTCCTCAAAGTTTCCAAGTTATCCTTTTGGGGAAAGCCCATGCACACTAAAATGGATGGAACAATAGAGATATAAACAGTCAGAGGGAGAGAGAATGTGAGTGAAATACAACACAAATTCAGTGTAATCTTTCTTCGTTCCACTGATATGCTGGCATAAGGGTTATTCAATAACAAAATCCTGCCTACTTAGAAGAAAAAACAATCAAATCATAATGCAATTCAATCTTCTCACTGAGGCACAGAACAGAATATTACATCCTCAAGGACTGATTAGAAAACATATTAAATAACAGATAAAGAGTGAGGAAAAGACAAGAGCATATAGATAAACACAGTGAAGAAGGGAGAACTAGGGATCTTTGCACCTGGGGGTCAAAACTATTGGACATATAACAATCCAAATTTTATCCTGACCGCAATGTGGGATTAAATTCAAAGAGGCAGTGAAATGCTTGAATGCAATGATAATGCTTAGTTATTCAAAACATCGGTACCATATCAGATATTGGCTGTTATTAGAATTTTTTTAATTCATACTGATATTGATATTGTATATTGATATACTCATTTGTTTACATTTAGATTAGCTTTACTGTCATAACACTCAACTTCAGTTAAGATTAAAGTAGTTCAGTAATTTATCAACAAATTAAATGTTAAGTCTTTAGCTAATTTAATATTTATATTTTTCATTCTAAACATTTTAATGCCTAAATACACTTTCACAAAAATGTATTTTATTTTATTTCAAAAGAAAATGTTTTATATAATTTTAATAACAGTCATTTATCATATATCAGTCATAACATGATAAAAAATTATCTGCAATGATTTCAATCTTTAGCTTTTAGCTTAACTTACGCAAAAATGTATGTATATATGTATTTATTTAACTATTTACAAAATAGTATATAATTTTAATACCAGCCATTTTTTTGGATATCAGCCACAACATGATAAAAATTATCTGCAATGATTTCAATCTTTAGCTTTTAGCTTTCATTGTGTTAAATCAAAACAAAATTTTTTTTTTTTTTTTTTTTTAAATCAGACTATTCAAGCTTCTTCTAAACTGTTCCTGTACTACTAGTAACTCTGTGACAATAACATTTCTATCTGCTTTCAAAGGAGACCAGGATTGTACCTGTAGACCAAAGGGTTCAAGAGCTGCAGGCATTTCATTTTTTGGTATGCCATTTTTGAATTGTGCTTAAGAGGGGTTAATAACTAATTCTGATTCCTAAAGTAGCTTCGAGTTTAAAATTGTCCAGAAATTAATTTCAATTTGTAAAATAAACTCAACATCAGTTGTATATACACTTCAAAATAAACAGTAATTATGGAAGCCTAGACTGAAATTCGTGAAAGGGAGACAAACTGAATGACGATGTGTGGATTTACATAATGTTTATGCATTACCAGTAACATTCCCTGTAATGGAAACAGCATTGACTGTGTACTTAATTGTAACTGTCTGCAGGGTACTAACAGAAACGATAAGCACCATTAGCATATGAGCTCTCATTATGCTCAGAGGTCATTTCAATCAATAGCTTGTTCTGTGGGCCTGTTTTAACAACGCACTGGGAATAAAAAGAGAGCGATAAATGGCTTTAAGAGAGAGACAACCAGAAGATAAAGGGAGAGAAAGAGATGAGCGAGTTTAATCTCTCTTCATGTGAGGGTAAATCTCATCAAACCTGTCAAGAATATGTCCAGGCCACATCCTTCAAATCAAACTGAAGAAATAAATGATATTTTGCATAAAGAAAATAAAGATTATTTTTAGGAGTATAATTTTTGTGTCAAATTTGTGTCTATAATGAAAAAAATCCCATTATTGTAATAAACAAAAATGTTAATTTTATTATTTATATTATTTCAGATGTAAAGCATTCATACAGAATTATATTTATCATATTGTTTATTATTTGATTAAAATAGTGACTTAAAATATTAAATTTATTTTTTTTCAAATGTGATAATCCTAAAAAAAAGCTTTGTTGTCTTTTTGCAAAATAGAATTTATTTGTATTCTTTTTTATTCTTATTATAAAGAAGATTTAAGCATGAAATATGACCTTGACATGTTCTTATCATGTTTTATGAGATTCACCCATAAGCTCTTTTCTTGTAATTATATTATATTATTACAGTTATAACACTATAACAATACAGTTGTGTAATTCATAAAAAATACAATTTGCTTTTATTATTGGTACAAGAGAGATTGCATTCAGCGATATTTTCTGAGCGGCGCTCCTGTGCAATGTTATGAAATGTGGTAATGATTCTTTTTTAAGTGACAAAAAAACTGAAACATATGCACCTAAAGGCTTTTAGACACTGTTTACAGGAAAAATACAACCCTAGAGGAACCAAATTGATGCTAAAGCAAAAAATAATCTTAACAAATAAACAACATGTTGTGAAAATATAAGGAAATAGGATCTCATCATGTTGTATATTAGAGATGATCACGCTCGCAGATTATAACACCTCTAAATTCACTGGGAATAAAATATGTTGGGTTTATAATCAGTTGACCTGGAATAAGAATCCAATATGGGTCTAGAGAGCCACTTACTGCCCCGGAGGGAGAAAGGCTAACGGTTAACAGCGGAGATTGCAAGGAAGTAGCTATGCCGACAGATTTCAATAAAGCTAACAGGAATTCCTCGCGGAGGTTTTTCAAATTAATAGTCCAGTTGAGGAGTCAGGGTAATCATTTTAGTGGAGCTGTTGGAGCGTAGCTGCGGCTACTGAATAATGAATATGCCGGGCACATTCGGTGGAGGGACAGACAGTGGTTGGCCTCCGTTAGGCCTCTGTGTTCTGCTCAGCTGTGACCTTGACAAGCTGCTGCCGCTACAGATAGGTGCAAGTCAGAGCCCAGTTGGGACTCCAGCAAAAGAAACAAAAAAAAAACATGTAAATGTCATGGAGAACATTGGAGAACTCTGGGAATGTATGCTATTCGTGAGCACAAGTTCATCAATTTAGTAAATAACCTTTGATGTGATTTATAGCAGTTTCATAAAGACTTTCAGCTCACTTCTGCATCAAAATATTCATCCCACTGTAAAATACCAGTTGGGGAAAAATCAACATGACGCATTGAGATTGCTGTCAGGAGTCAGGACCTCGGCTTAACATCTCATCCGAAAAACGGTGCTTTTTGACAGTATAGTGTCCCCTTCACTATACTGGGGCGTTAGGACCCACACAGACCACAGGGTGAGCAGCCCCTGCTGGCCTCCCTAACACCTCTTCCAGCAGCAACCTAATTTTCCCAGGAGGTCTCCCATCCAGGTACTAACCAGGCTCAACCCTGCTTAGCTTCAGTGGGCAACCAGTCTTGGGCTGCAGGGTGATATGGCTGTGCATACTGTGGAACTCGGGGACAGGAGCCCTCCGTGGGATAAACTCGGGAACAGGAGCCCTCCATGGGCTAAACTCGAGGACAGGAGCCCCTCTGGAGGAGCAGGCACAGCAAGGCGCTTTCGTGGAGCTGGCACTGGAGCAATCAGGGCCTGGAGCTGACACTGGAGCGGACTCAGGGGCTGGAGCCGACACGGACGGCAGCTCTGGGGCTGGACGCCCCAGCCCCGACACTGGAGAGAGCTTGGTGATGGAGCGAGCTGGTGCATGAGCTCTGGGGTGGAGATGACGCTGGGTGCGAGAGCTTGGGGATGGAAGCCATGCGGGAGCGAGCTTGGTGTGGAGCGAGTGCTGGAGCCGAGCTCTGGGGCTGGAGCCGACAATGGAGCGAGCTCTGGTGCTGGAGCCGAAGCTGGTCGAGATGGGGCGAGCCGACGCTGGTGCAAGCTCTGGGGATGGAGCCGTTGCTACTTTGGAGCGAGCTCTGGTGCTGGAGCCGATGCTGGAGCGAGCTCTGGGGCTGGAGCCGACGCTGGAGCGAGCTCTGGGGATGGAGCCGACACTGGAGCGCCTTCTCCTCCTTAGATTCCCCTTTAGGTTCGGGGTGAAAGACGCGGTCGGCGGGCTTGACTGAGGAACCGCCGGCGGGCTGGAGTACTTAAAATACAGGACATGACGAGGGGATGACGAGAAACACCTGGGATCAATAAACATAATTGGAACAGGAAATAAACAGGAAAGACCAAATAAGGGCAAGGAAGGCACATGGGGAGCAAAACACACACACAAAACAAGGAACAGAGTCTGACAATAACAGTAACTGCATAATTTATTCATGCTGCAATGTTTGCCAGGAGCGCTCTTAGCAAATCATCAAAATTGCTCAAAGCAACTAGTTTGGGCTATATGTTAGGGAATGTGTTTTGTGTTGGTGTGTCTAAGGAATTCACATTTCTTTGAATTCAATAAGCTGGATAAATCTAATTCTTATCAAATCAAATTTCAGCATTTTTACAGTGCACATCATGCCAAGTTTAGAAGTGATCTGTGGAATCACGGCTAGTCTGCAAACAAGGCGTTACGGGGTGTAAATATTGTGATTCTGAACAAAATAACTTCTGTGTGTGACCTGGTTTTAAATGTTCACTATTGTTGAAAAGTTTGGGGTAAGTAAAATGTGTTCATGTTTTTAAAAGAAGTCTCTTATGCTCACCAAGGCTGCATTGATTTAATCAAAAATACAGTAAAAACAGTATTATTGTGAAATATTATTACAATTTAAAATAACGGTTTTCTATTTAAAAATATTTTAAAATGTAATTTAAAATATGTGATGCAAAGCTGAATTTTCAGCAGTCATTACTCCAGTCTTCAGTGTCACATTATCCTTAAATGTTAATATGCTGTCTTGCTTAATATGTGGAAACAGTGATGCATTTTCTCAAGACTCTTTGTTGAATAAAAATTGTTTAAAAATACTTATTCAACAAACTATGTCTCCAAATACATTGAGTTTTTAAAGAAATAGTTTAACTGTAAATAAAATTTGTGCCACCCTTTACTCACCCTTATGTTGTTCCATATTATTTGCTCAGAGGAGAATGGAAAACTTAGGCAGCTTTCTTTGCCACAACAACTGTTTATGGTTATTTATGATGCCAAGCTCCAAAAAGTAAAGACAAAAGACAAAGTAAAACACAATAACACTAGCCCAAGACACATGCACTACATTGCAATTCTTCTGAACATCCATACAATAGATTTTTGTGAGGAACAGGCCCAAATTTAACTGTTACATTGACCATGGATCATATTTTAGTCATGTGATTTTAGGCTGCCACATGCATTTTCTATTTTTTATCTAAACTCCATTAGTCATTTAAATTTTTTATCTAAACTCCATTAGTCATTTAAGGCAGGTAGATTTCTCTACCACTATTAGGGCAGTGTAGGGTAGCATGTGCCCAGGGACCAGTCAAGAACCGGACTTGGACCACCAACAAACACACTGCAGCCGTTTGTTATCTATACCACCGCAGTACAGACAACAAATCTGTTGTACCGCCATTATAGAGGAGAGCAGAGGCGATAGGGATCAGGACGAAGCTGTTATCATACCTCCCTGCCACCAGTGGAGAGCACAGAACCCGATCCTGAGCGCAGGTGGGCCGGTGTTTGCCTTGATCATGTTTCCTCCGCTCACGGAGGGTCTGTCCCGCGGCACACTGCGAAAAATGATAGTTCTCTATTTACAGACCTGAATCCTCTAGCTTGAAGCCACTTGTCAATTTCCCTGTCAATTTTCCTCTCGTCATAAGTACAAGCCAGCTGGCATAGCATAAAATGAGAGACCTGGAGTCAATAGGAGATAATGAGAATGTTACTAAGGAAAGGTTCATTCTTATAATTACAGTGCAAGAAAATTATTTGATTTAAATTGCTTATAACACTTCCAATAGCAGGATATTATTATTACATACTTTTACTATTTTCTATACTTATCTATATATATCAGAATAGTAAGAGTGTATGGTACATCCTGTTTCAAGCACAAACTATATTCATTAAGATTATATTAATAATAATATATATATATATAGGAGAGTGGCGTGAAAAAAGGTTGCCCCCTCCTGTTTTTTTAATTTTTTGCATATTGGTCACACTTAAAAGATTCAGATCATCAAACAAATTTTAATATTACACAAAGATAATCCAAGTAAATACAAAATGCAGTTTTAAAATAAAGATTTCATTTATTAAGGGAAAAAAGCTGTCTAAACCTGCATGGCCCTACGTGAAAAAGTAATTGTCCCCTAAATCTAATAACTGGTTGTGTCCCGCTTTGCAGCAACAACTGCAATCAAACATTTGCGATAAATGGCAATGAGTCTTTCACATCACTGTGGAGGAACTTTGGCCCACTCTTCTTTGCAGAATTTTTAATTCAGCCACATTGGAGGGTTTCGAGCATGAATGGACTGTTTAAGCACTCAATCGGATTTAAGTGACTTTGATTTGGCCACTCCAAAACCTTAATTTAGTTTTCTTGAGCCATTCAGAGGTGGACTTGCTGGTGTGTTTAGGATTATTGTCCTGCTACATAACCCAAGTGCGCTTGAGCTTGAGGTCACCAACTGACGATCGTACATTCTCCTTCAGGATTTTCTGATAAAGAGCAGAATTCATGGTTCCATCAATTAAGGCAATTCGTCCAGGTCCTGAAGCTGCAAAGCAGCCCCACACCATCACACTACCACCACCATATTTTACCACCACCTGTACTTGTTTTATATTTGTTGGTAGACCCTTGTTTTTTTACCTGAAACCCGCCTCCCCCCTTGTGTTGGTTTTACGCCAGATGTAACTGGACACACACCTTCCAAAAAGTTAATCTCTTGTCTCATCAGTCCACAGAATATTTGCACAAAAGTCTTGGGGATAATATATCGTTATTGATATGAAGCTTTATCGAACGTAGGCAAGGATTGAGGAGAGACAGATGAACCTTTGTGTTCTTTTTGGTCAGAAGTGGCTTTTGCCTTGGAACTCTCCCATGGATGCCGTCTCTTTCTTATTGTTGAATCATGAATACTGACCTTAATTGAGGCAAGTGAGGGCTGCAGTTCTTTAGATGTTTTTCTGGGTTCTTTTATGACCTCTTGGTTGAGTCGTCGTTGTGCTCTTGGAGTATTTTTGGTTGGCCGGCAACTCCTGGGAACGTTCACCATTGTTCCAAGTTTTCTCCATTAGTGGATAATGCCTCTGACCATGGTTCGCTGGAGTCCCAAAGCCTTAGAAATGGCTTTATAACTCTTTCCAGACTTATACATGTCAACTGTTTTGATTCTCATCTGCTCTTGAATTTCTTTAGATCGCGGCATGACGTGTTGCTCTTTAAGCATGCTTCACTATGTCAGACAGGTTCTATTTAAGTGATATCTTGATTCAACAGGTCTGGCAGTAATAAGGCCTGGGTGTGGCTAGTGAAATTTAACTCAGCTTGCTAAAATAATGTGGTTAATTGCAGTTCTTCCATGATTTAACAGGAGGGGGCAATTAAAATGTTCAGGTAGGGCCAGGTAGGTTTGGACAGCTATTTTCCTTTAATACATGAAATTATCATTTAAAAACTGCATTTAGTATTTACTTGCATTATCTTTGCGTAATATAAAAATTTGTTTGATGATCTGAAACATTAAAAAGTGTGACAAACATGCAACAAACAAGAAATGGCAGGGGACCAGGGGGCCAATACACTTGTCACACACTGATATAATATATATACTATATATACATATATCTATACATATATATATAAAGTGGTAAGGGAAAGTAGCAGACCGCCTTAATTTGTCACTCTTTGTATATTGCAGCCCTATTTGCTTTGTTAAACTACACGCTAAGTGAATTTTTTTTTTCCTCATTAATGTACACACAGTACCCCATATTGACAGAAAAAACACAGAATTGTTGACATTTTTGCAGATTTTTTAAAAAAGAAAAACTGAAATATCACGTGGTTCTAAGTATTCAGACCCTTTGCTGTGATACTCATGTATTTAACTCAGGTGCTGTTCATTTCTTTTGATCATCCTTGAGATGGTTCTACACGTTCATTTGAGTCCAGCTTTGTTTGATTATACTGATTGGACTTGAATGGGAAAGCCACACACCTGTCTATGTAAGATCTTACAGCTCACAGTGCATGTTAGAGCAAATGAGAATCATGAGGTCAAAAAGAACTGCCTGAAGAGCTCAGAGCCAGAATTGTGGCAAGGCACAGATCTGGCCAAGGTTACAAAAAAAAATTCTGCTGAACTTAAGGTTCCTAAGAACACAGTGGCCACCATAATCCTTAAATGGAAGACACTTGGGACGACCAGAACCCTTCCTAGAAATGGCCGTCCGGCCAAACTGAGCTATCGGGGGAGAAGAGACTTGGTGAGAGAGGTAAAGAAGAACCCAAAGATCACTGTGGCTTAGCTCCAGAGATGCAGTCGGGAGATGGAGAAAGTTGTAGAAAGTCAACCATCACTGCGGCCCTCCACCAGTTGGGGCTTTATGGCCGAGTGGCCCGACGGAAGCCCCTCCTCAGTGCAAGACACATGAAAGCCCGAATGGAGGATCCAAGATGGTGAGAATAAGATTCTCTGGTCTGATGAGACCAGGATAGAACTTTTGGCCTTAATTCTAAGTGGTATGTGTGGAGAAAAACAGGCACTGCTCATCACCTGTCAAATACAATCCCAACAGTGAAGCATGGTGGTGGCAACATAATGCTGTGGGGGTGTTTTTCAGCTGCATGGACAAGACGACTGGTTTGCATAAGGGGAAAGATGATGCGGCCAAGTACAAGGATACTGGACGGAAAACTTCTATCAGAGTGCCCAGGACATCGGACTGGGCAGAAGGTTCAGCTTCCTGCAGGACAATGACCCTAAGCACACAGCTACAATAATGAAGGATTGGGCTTCACAAACAACTCTGTGACTGTTCTTGAATGGTCCAGCCAGAGCCCTGACTTAAACCCAATTTGAGCATCTCTGGAGAGACCTAAAAAATGGCTGTCCACCAACGTTTACCATACAAACTGACAGAACTGGAGACGGATCTGCAAGGAGGCTGGCAGAGGATCCCAAATCCAGGCCACCCCTAACCCCCTAGGTGTGAAAAACTTGTGGCTCGTTTCCCACATATAGCCCTCATGGCTTGTATTAGAATTCAATCACAGGGAGATTCTCTTACTACAAAAAAAATTCACACGACGCAACCCTAGGGTCTGAAATACACCTTAGGATACCCACGGGTGCTATTCAGTTTCGTTTGTAATAAATCTGCTATAACTTGTCAATCAATCGGTGTTTTTCCATCGTCAATATGCGTGGTGCTGTGTGTACTTAATGAGGACCACACACAAAATTAACTTAAATGATTTTAGCAAATGCAATATAACAAAGAGTGAAAAATTTAAGGGGGGTCTGAATACTTTCCGTACCCACTGTATATATATATATAATATCGATTAATATATCTATTTTTTTTTTTTTTTTTTTTAGATAGTCATTTTAATAAATTTTAGTAGTATGTGTATTTTTGTCATTTTTAGTTTTTAACTACAGTAATTATCATTATTTCATAATATTTTTATTTGGTTTATTTCAGCTTTTGGTTTAGTGATTTTGTGGCTACTTCACTGTAGACTTTACCATTGTATCGGTAACACTTTCTATGAAGCCCTTATTTATAATACATTATAAGGGTATTCCTAAGGCATTATAATGAATGCATAATGAATTATAAAAAAACTTATAATATGTTATATCAACACATGAATAATCATAACAATAATTATAATACATCATAATACTTACTTATTTGTGGTTATAAGTTTAAGAGTATGATTATGTATAACACACAATGGACACCATATTAAATCTACTTCATTTACAGAATAATGGACTGTATTGACATTGTTTATTTAAGATCTGCAAAGTATCGTCGCACAGATTTGTGTATGTGGTAGATGTTGAGGTGTGTCCTGTGGAGCTATTGGTAATTAATTGATGTGAGCTTAATACTACACGGAAAAAAATGCAATGTTTATATGGGTACATTTTATTTTGATGGTAACCTTAATACAATCGGACTATAAGCAAACTGTTGCAACACTGCCAACTAACTCGCATTAGAGTAGAGTATGCCTCAAGAATGAGTAGAGCGAAGTGGAAGTACTTGCAAATTACAAATATAAGCAGTTTATTGGGGTGACCATCAAAATAAAGGGTTAGGCAATATTACAGCAGCAGAACACGAATAATGCTAATGAACGCTAGTTGATTGTAGTGCAGAGTCAATTATAAAAAGATGTGAAAGGGTACATCAAAATAATCAAAAATGATGCATATTACAATAAAAAAGAAAATATTACAAAGCAAATGTGTTCATATACGATTAATGTGTGTATATCGTCTCGACCCGCGCATGACTTTGTCTGATATAGTCAGGACTGCACCAGTGTTACTCCTCTCTTTTCTTCCCCTTTTTTTGCCCCCCCCCCCCCCCCCCCCCCCCCTCCCCCCCGACGCACACTCTTGTTTCTGCTACACATGTTCTATTTGCCACCATATTCAACTGTACCCTCCATCCCACCAGTATTCGTTCGTGTTCTTTGATACTATGTCATAGTCACATTATGTCCTCTCGCATATCACAGCAAACGATTCCGGTGCAACGATATGTGACTCTATAATGCCACCACTATTGTAACTCAAGTAGAGAAATATCAACTCCCAGTTGTACCTACACAAAACGTGTGCCCTCGCCACACCACACGCTGTGCGATTGGCGTTTGTTATAAATCATCATACTCTTAAAAGCTATAACTACAAATAAGTAAATATTATAATATATTAAAACGGTTGTTATGAATATTCATGAGATGATATAACATATTATAAGGTTTTTTATAATGCATTATGCATTCATTATAATGCCTTAAGAATACCCTTATAATGTACTATAAATACGGACTTCATAGAAAGTGTTACCGACTTTATTAATAAGTTGCCAAGACAACATTCTTAGTTGTTGTTTTTTTACGTTTTTAATTGAATATGAATATTTTGTTTTAGCTTTATTCCAAATCATTTTGCTTCCTGCTTCCTCTAACAAATTATTTTTTAATATTTTTCATTAACAATAACAACACTGGTGTGGCACTATGGTGAGCTGATCATCTGTTTAGACATGGATCAAATTAGAGGAGATGGAAAAAAGACCTCTGTAATCAAAAACATGAGATCTATGACAGATACAAAGCTAGATATGATCATCAGACTAGTTATAGGGTTACAAAGCAGGACATGAAATGTAAAGCAAAAACACATGGTCTACGTAATGGTTGGTACATTTCAAACAGCTTTGCACTCTGTTGTCCCTATGGCAGACAGCTTATCCTACAGTATGAAGTGGGGCAAATTGTCTATGTTTTTATACGACTATATATGACTAAAACGAATCTTAGACTGCAATTGTGAAAGAAATCAAATGTAAACCTAGGTCCTTGTGTTTTGAAAGATGTAAAATATGAAATGTATAGGGCTACACATGTACATGAAGTGGCCTGAGGTTTGGAGGTGGTTAAAAAAATAAACATAATGGATTTAAATCTGTGTATTTGCTAAAACTGCAAACTAATACATACAAGCCACACAAACCCAATATAAACCAGGCAAACTAATATTTAAATGTCATGTTTAACTGAACACAATATTCTCAGTGGGAGGCAGTGGACTGTATTGTCTTTGTCCACTTTAATTGCAAATGTGCACTGAGCTTTGAGTACCGCTTATGAAGCTGAATGTTAATTTTTAATGGTCTCCTAGGAATTCAATAATTTAACTGACAATATAATATTTCCTAACCATAATATAGTCAATTAGGGGATCAAGCACATCGACTGGAGCATGCCAAGCAAAACAAGCATGTTTGAAAAATCTAACAATTCCAAAACAATGATTTTAGGCAGAGCAGTTCAAAGGTTTTGCATTCATTCCTGTAGCTCAAACAGTAGAGCATGGTGCTCGCAAATGCCAAGGTCATGGTTTTGCATGAATGCATGAATTGATAAAATGTATAAATTCATTGCATTGCAGAAATGTTAAAGGTGCCGTATGTAATTTTGACAGTTAGCAGTTGAAATGGGTACTGCAGTCTAAATTCAAAATTTTGGAGAGTGTTGTTTCTCCCACCCCTCAAGACTTGACGCTCACATGGGTTGCCAGATTGAGGACACGTAATACGAAAAAATGCAATTGACAAAGACAATGAAATTTTACGCTGTAAGTTGATTCACGTTTTAATAAGCCTCCGGTCATAGAGCTTTTTAGCCGGATGCCGAGGCTTTTAAGGTCGGGTAGAATCTACAATCTTGAACCCAGTTTGTTTGCTGGCTTCCACGGCTGCAATAAGTGGGGTTTTCTGCAACCTGGCTACCCGGGTGTCGAATACTATTGAGGTAAATTGGCAGTGGGCAGAATCACACAGACCAAAACAAAAACAGGACATGCTGACACGTCACGGAACGCACATTTAAAAGTAGAATAACTGGCTGTAGCATTGTTTTTCAGAGAAACAGGTATGCGGTATGTATTTTATTAGCACAAGCCAACCACACAACTAAACAAGGCACATAACAACAACTTCAAGGTCATGAGAAGGCCTATATTACACCATTTTTAGTACCATTTTTGACCAGTAGGTGGTGGTATCTCACATCGTCACAGACCCTGATAGTTCAGGTCACATATGAACAATATTCTATAAAAATTTAAAATGTGGCAATATGGCTTAATGATGGGTATCATTGTGTACTCAGTATAATAATCTCATTTAAATTTCACAATTAATTTTAGTTCAATACACCAAAGCATTGGTAAAATACAGCATTTTGTACAAGCTGCCAGAAAGTAATGCTGACTATAGAACATTGGTTATCATTCAACTCTATATTTCAAATTTTGTGTTTGCTTGACCTGTAGGGCATTATGACATATCAAGTCTTGTTATTATACACCAAACTGTTGTCAAGATTTCCTGTTAAGCATTTTTGATGTTAGACATTTGTGAAGCCGCTTCTCATTAATGTTTTTTTTTTATTATTATATATCTAATGGATAAGATTACAGAGGCCTGGTCTGAAGATCATTTACAGCCTGGAACACATACACAACCTTCATAATTTGAGTAGATTTTAAAACACTAGGGATCAAACACTTGCAGACTTTGTAAATAGTTACAGAGAAAAACTGGGCATCGCAAACTAAAGGAATGAGGATCATACACTACCAGACTTTTAAGTCATTCTGAACACAAACTCACAGAAACATCTGCCTCATTGCTAGGAGACAAAACACATGGACTAAGCAAAGGTACATATGCATATAAGGTACAAATACACTGTTGCCCCTAGTGGCAGACTGCTTATCCTGCGTTAAAGGGGGCATCGGATAAAATTGTCACTTTTTTAACTATTTGGTAGCTATTTGAATAAGACCACCTCCAAGCCATTTATGGAGTCCAAGGCTGCAACTCACATGTTTCGTGTGGACACTGCCCACGGAAGAGAGGGGTGGGGTGAGCAATAGCTCTTTATCATTTAAAGAGACCTGCACCGAACCAAGTTGCTCAGTATGAACAGAGCATTTTGAACTAATTCCTCAATGTTGTTTTTTACAACCATTGAGGAATTTTAACCAAAGTATGTTACAAACATTTATGGGCAAATGCGGATCTGATGTCCCTTTTTATGAAATGGAGAAATTTGTCTGCTAAAACGGCAAGTAAACAATGTAAGCCACACAAACCTGCAAATCATGACACATGACAAAAAAAAGCAACAAGTGTTCTAAAATGTAACATGTGGAATTTATGCTCTGCATTTAACCCATCCAAGTGCACAGACAGCAGTGAGTAGTGAACACACACACACCCGTAGCAGTGGGCAGCCATTTTTGCTGCAGCGCCCAGGGAGCAGCTGGGGGTTTGGTGTCTTGCTCAAGGGTCTCACCTCAGTAGTGGTATTGAGGATCCCTACAATCCCTGCCAATACCGAGACTCATACCCATGACCTTTGGGTTACAAGTCCGACTCGCTAACCATTAGGCCACAACTGCCCCCGTCATGGCCTAAATCACATGTTTGATATCCTCAGACTGGATGGAATCTAAAAGGGCACCTATTATGTCCCTTTTTACAATATGTAATAAAGTCTCAGGTTTCCCCGAAATGTGTCTGCAGTTTCAGCTCAAAATACCCCACAGAACATTATATAATTTTTAAAATGCCTATTTTGAGAGGAAGCAGAAACACACTGTTTTCGTGCCTGTCTCTTTAAATGCAAATGAGCTGCTGCTCCCCGCCCCCTTATCCAGAATAGAGCTGCACCATTACAGCTCGTACCTCAGATACTCTGCTAAAAAAAACATCTGTTTGGTTTTGATTATCATGTATATCATGCTGAAATCATGCGTTTTAAAGCCATATCAGTTTAAACTTTTGATACAGGGTTTCTGAGCGCACACATATGAAGCACACGCACAGAAAGCGGCTGTCACACGGCAAGTGAGTACTAAACTAAGTTCTCTTTCATGTCTTATTGCGCTTAAACGGTCCAATACACACAAGGTCATGTTAAAAACATACTACAAAAACAGTCAGTTATGTCTGTGAAGGTAAACAGCTGGGAAAGAAATTGCATGTTTATATTAGATCTGTGTATGAAGTGACAGCAGCATAATATGCAGTACCTATTGATGTCTATGCTATTATGTGATCCAAACATTAAAATAAAAACAGAAAATCACAGAATAACTTCTATATAGCTTTAATAAGACGACATTTCAGAGAAATTTTAGATGCATGTTAATAAGATGAGCTGTGTGCATTGAGAAGGCAAATGATATGAAGACTAAGTGAGAAGACTACAGAAAGATGATATCTGTGTCAAAACAACTGGTCTAGACAGGATATGTTTTCGGAGTCTTAGAGCCAGTTCAATATGAAACCTGAGACAAACATGCTTTCCCTTTCACTAGCAAAATGTCATCTGTCAGAAGACATCAGCATAAATGAAGTGGGAGAGATGCACTGGGGCAGTGTCCAAGCATGAAACGCAGCATAGACGACTAACACATGCATGATTCAAAGCTCTACTGGCAGCTTTGTCCTGAGATGTGTTATGCAGCACAGATTTCAAATCCTTCTATTTAGAGCGATACAGTGTCATCGTAAATACCAAACAAACAAAAATGTGTTTACTGGCAATATTCTGATGTGCTTGAACAGATGCAATTACATGCATGGAGCCGGTCCCACATGTGGCCGTGAGGGAAGAATGCTGCTGGCAGACATTTCAATTTAAGACAGAACCAAAACTGACCATTTTTTGTATTTCGTAAAGCACGTTCCTAGTCTTATTATGTACAATAAATCATTGAATGTTATTCATATAAAACAATCTTTGTAATCTTGAATCAAAATGGGATAACTTGCTCCACCTTTGAATTAGCTTTCCTTTCAGCTGATGTCAGAAATCCTTTCTAATTTTTAAACCCCTTCTGAATCAGTTCTTGTATATGCAGATTATAATAAAACTATTTAAAGGAATAGTTTACTCCAAAATGAAAATCTGCTGAAAATCTACTCACCCTCAGGCCATCCAAGATTTAGATTTGGAAATATAGCATTACATTACGAATTCCACCGACTCTCATTACGTCTTGTGAAGTAAAAAGCTGCGTGTTTATAAGAAACAAATCCATCATTGAGGGATTGTAACTTTAAAAAAGCAGATTCCGACTAAATTAGTCCATAATAATGCTTCTTCTAGTGAAGAAGTCCAGCCCCTGTTGTTTTTCTCACAAAAAAATCCACTTACATATGTGTTTAGAATTGTTTTGGACTGTTTCCGCTTGGTTTTCTTAATCAAAACCTGAATACACACTCATTAACTGAGTTTGGAAGCTTTTCACACCAAGCAATTTGAACCAAAGGCAACATACTTCAATGAAAGAATAACACTATAAACACTGCTTGGATCCATCTCAAAGAAACTCATTCCATTTAATGCAGATCTTTGGCTGCGGTGCCACTTTCTGCTTTGTCAGCCACTCCTACTCCTCATGCCATTCAAAGCACTGAAGGCCCAGGCTAAACTACAGGAAAAGGAAATATAAAGGGCTTACACTAAAGCTGACCTCTCCATAAATCAAAACACGCACTAAAAAAGGAGTATAAAGAGGGATTACACACCCATTGCAACACCAATCCCTGCAGGACCGCAAACACCCTGAGAGAAGAGAGAGAAAGACAGCAAGAGACAGATGGGCATCATGAGGAAACGAGAGCACTGAAATGTACGAAAAAAAGAGATTTTTCAGCATAGCTTTTCAACATAAAAGCAGGGCCAAAGCTGTCCATCGAGAGTTTTAATCCATTTTTACATGCTCACATTATCGACTTTGGAGTCCCTCTTGAGAGTGAAAGGATGTCAGTCAAAAGCTGAGATTTTCGCATTGGTCTGAAAGATAGCAGATGGACTTATTGAAAATGCAAATTCATTGTCTGCCAGTAGGAGGCGCTTCTGGACCGGCAGAATATAGCGGTTTCTCCGGTAACGCCTGTAAACAAAGCAGCACTGCGCTCAAAAACGCTACTTTATCAGGCATCATAAGAAAGATGAAATGAAAATGACATCGAAACTTTAAATGGCCCGCGGGAACCCTGTATTTACCCGATGATACATTTTGGTAGCTCGACTGGAAAACAAAATAGCCCCTGGATGTCGGACTAGCGATTTTGAGAGCCCTGCAAAAAGTATGTCAAATGAGAAGCATGAATGTGCAGTATTCATGAAATGGTGGACAATACCTGGATGATCTACTCCATCCACTGAGAATTTTTAAGTGTGCAGCAAGTGGACACTTTGCTATCCCATAATGCCAAATGAGCGGAGGTGCCATCAGATCTGAAATGGAATAGGAAAACCACATCTCTGACTTGGTGTTGCACAAATTAAGCCATGCCCATAATAAAAAAAAAATATATAATAATATAATATAATATAATCTAATGTGGAACTAAATAGTACACAAAAACAGACCTGTTTTGACTCCAAGAAGAGCACTGGCTAAGAAGATTCTCTGTTCTCTGAAACACTGTAGCGCAAAAAATATATTGCTGGTGAGGTACAAAGGTAATACCAATAGTCCAATTAACATATGCTGCGCATCACACTGAAGCTCTCTCAGTTAATTAAACCTGATCCAATTAAGAACTCTCTGATAGGAAGTTTTCTCTTTGACATTAACAAGCACACCAAGGGACATGAAACAAGAAAAGAAAAAATGGAATCAGGTTTTTTTTTTTTTTTCGCTGCCTCTGTCAGGCAGGCATTTTTCCATTTTAAGATCACAGGTGCATTTGCACCCCCACTAAGAATGACTGGGATTTTTTTTTGCTTATTTAAAATAATCAAATCCGCAAATTTGAACTTATATGAAATTGAAATAAAAGAATTCACAGATTTTAAAGTTCTCACAAATTTCACAATGCAATAACTCAAATAAAAAACAACATTTAAGAGTCCAAAAATGTTGTTTAAGGGGACGCGGCCCATAGGTACATACAGGCCTGCGCTCGGAAAAAATTAAATGCATAATTATATATTATATAATATATGAATATATATATATATATATATATATTATATCAGTATATATATATAATATATATAGTAATATTATATATGTTGAATGTCAATTTAATTGTGTTGGATTGCCATATAGAAAGGTGATTTCAGACATATCAAAGTACTGGATAATACATGATAAGTTTTGCTATTTCAGTCACGTCCGTCTGTATGTTCAAAAAAAAAAAACAGTTCAAATTCAAGTGTGACCATCTCTCACCTAACCAGGTACTGAAGGAGAATGGGAATGTTTTCAGTTCTCTCTCCCTCCCAACTTCTGCAAAAGTCCTTTCACTACTTTTTGTTCCCCACTTCTCTTCTTTGGTTGTGGGATTCCTTAGTGTTTAGCAGCACCACTTTCCAGGTGAGCTTAGCAGCTTCAGCCCTGATGAGTCCTTGTGGATGTCATTTCTGTACAGGATTTTTCTTTGTCTGTTTGGAGCTGGGATGGTTGTGTATTTGGTTTGTCATCGTGGATGCTGTCATATTACTCTCAGCCTTAGACAGCAAAACCGCCTGCAGTCCTTCAATGTCTGGTGCATCTGGCAAGCTCTAATCTGATTGGCTGGCCTAACACAACTTCTGAGGGTAAGGACAGACAGGATTTTATCAGTCTTTCCTGGAAACAAAGTGTTTATCAAAAGTGCTTGTTGTATTAACTTTGTAAAGACAATTGGGAAATTTTGTCAGTCGACAGTAACCCCAATGCGTTTGAAGATTCAAAAAAACAACGAAGTTTGCTTGGCACTTAGAAGCATATTAAAGGAATAGTTCATCCAAAAATGAAAATGTACTCTCACTCAGTCCATCCAAGATGTAGATGAGTTTGTTTCTTCATCGGAACAGATTTTGAGAACTTAAGCATAACATCACTTGCTCACCAATGGATCCTCTGCAGTGAATGGGTGCCGTCAGAATGAGAATTCAAACATCACATAATTAGCCCGTCACTCGATGAATTCACGTAATCACATCCAAAATAAAAGTTGGTGTTTACATAATATACTGTATGTGTGTTTACTGTGTATGTGTAAATACACACACATACATGTAGATATTTATACGTGTATATATATATAGATATACACAAGTGGTCTATCCATCTCAGCCCGTCAGCAGCACATGAAGTCCTCACAATGCAGTTCACAATGTCTCAGCTACTATTGACTGCACCAGTGTCTCAGGGTCTTACCAATATAGCCCAAGGATGGGGACACTATGTACACTGCTTTTTTCATCAGTCTGTTCAAAGTAACTGCACATCAGAAGCATCATCAATCAAAATACACAGACTCTTGTAAAGTTGTCCGGGAATAAACCAGCAAATCTGTCTTCACGGTGCATTTGAAAAGAGAAAACCCTCCACATTTCTATAAATCTATGACACTAATCCTGGTTACTAATTTATAGGAAGTCCTGTGTACCCCGATCAATACCATACCAAATAACTCTAACCGTCGCTTCTTAGCCACTGACACTGGACTCCGAATTTATTGTGTCCCCACACATTATATAGTTGATAGCTCCGTAGTTGTGCCGCTCGTGAATTGAATATTGCAGATCATCATAACGTAAATTGCTCAAAACAGGCACCCCCTCGACGTGCCATCCCAAGAAGGTCCAGAGCCCTGCTGGGGCTGGACCAGCCCTAGCCTCTCAAGGTAAATTGCGCATCCCTAAAATGAATAACGCATGCGCGGAGGAGGGCCCGCACTTGGTGTCCAAGGACTATATTCCCTCAACCGGAAGATGCCGAGATTTTCGATACAAGGCACGGACACAGGGAGATAACGACGAGACCAGCAGAAATCCACCGGGCTAGCAGGGCAAAACAGGGTGAAACACGAGGGGGTGGACAGGGTGAAAGAAAGGGCATTACCACACCGTCGACAAAGGCCGGGGAACTCCAGGGAAAGACTTGAAATAGGCACTACCTACATACCAGAAGCGTCCCCCGAAACTCCTCCCACAAACGAAATGGCTGAGCGGTACCCCACTTTCCCATTCCACATCAACAAAGCAAATATATCCAACCCGGATAAACACATCACAATAACCCACCGGAGAATCCACGACCCTCCACACTAAATGCATGGGAAGGAAAAAACGACGGTGGAAACAGAATGTAACGCTGCGCCACAAGACCGAAGAAGAGCCGAAACGCGTGTCTCTGGCCCCAGAAAGTCCAGCCCCTTGTCATGTTCACAGTGAAAAAAAACCCACGAGGTGCTAGCTGGATTTTCCCCCACAGAAGAAGACGATAGTAATTGTTAACTAGGGGGAAGACTATAGTGGGTGGGGAACCAACTAGGAATTAGGCGGTTATAGGTGTAGGTACAACATTTAATGAAGCACAGCCAATACTTTAACTAGAGTGAACGATAAACGAGAAGACGGAGACGTGTTTTTACGACGAACGGTGGTGATGGGAGATATAATGATACCCTATAGTAGAGAACTAGACCAGTGGAATGGTGTATATGTACCACCAACGAGAGATACAACAAATGACTGCCGTACGTGACTAGAGTATGGAAAACACTATATTACTATAAAACGATAGTATTTGTTTCCATGGGGGTTGATCTGGTGTGTCTCTCTGGTTCCGATGCAGACCTGACGTGGCAACGGTGGTCACTGAGAAAGGGGAGGGTGTAGGCTAAGCAACAGTATGGAAGGGAAAAACAACTGAATAGCCGAGGGAGGTGTTTCTGTCACCCAAACAAAGCGGGGCACGCAAAAAAAGAATGGAATGGATGGAGCGTGAGTCCTGGATATTGTGATGTTTGCTCACTATTTATACTCTCATGTACTGACGGCCCAGTCAACGCGGCGGAACCATTGGTGAGCAAGTGATTTATGCTAAATTCCTCCCCATCTAGCAAAAATTAAGAAACAAAACTACTCTTGGCCTGATGGTGCAGCGTTTTTTGGTTGTGGGATATGAAAACTATCTTTGACATAATTAATGACGTCTCAAAAAGAAAAAATATTTGGAGGTATTAACATGGACTAACAATTATTGTAAAATATGGAATTCTAGAATAATTGGTTCAAAATAACATACATACTGTATTAGATGTGAATCAATTCTTTCCTACAGTTTATGCTTCATCTACAGTTTATCTTTTTTATCTTTTCCTTTCCTTCTTTGCAGTCGCTACAATTTGTGCATGAAGGAGAGGAAAATATATGAACTTGAAGTCAAATTCACGATTCGATTCTAATAGGCAACTTCAGTAAAAACATGCCATACATAACGAGATAGCCGAACCCACTCAGCAATATGGCAAAATAAGTTGCACAAGCCTGAAAATTCTGGGGAAATTCTAACTGGAGAAAATAATAGCACATTTCGTTACGCCATCGAGAGCAGTGTCGTGCGGTAACACGAGTATGTCACAAATAGGCGAGCACATTGGTAGTTGAGGACAATTAGATCCATAAGTACTGTGAAAAAATAACCTAATTGACTTGAAGGCAATACCAAGAACACAGACCAAAAGAACACACACAGAAGAGCATTAATGTTACTCTAAGGGAATCACTTCGCCATTGTCGGAATTGCACTGTTAAAGAACATAATCGGAGATGAGCCTGCGACACAAGAAGAACCAGTATACTACATGCATTTCTATTCGTGTGTGCCCTATCAAACAGTAGGCCAGGCAGTGGGATATGCTAAATCATCTGGAAATAACTGGCGAACATAATACACCCAGCAGGGGGTTAGCATGACAGTGACAGTTCAATTAACATCCAAATGTAAACAAAGGGGAATGTGTGATGCGCCAACATTAAATGCAAGGCCTTGGGACACCAGCGTAATATACGGAACTCGTGTTAGAAATGAGATTCGGTAGGATAAGGGGTACACAGCCTCATACAAGCATAGGATTTGATGCTATCTTCACTCAATGTGCGGTAAAGTACTATAGTTAGTCCAGTCACAAACTTTGAAAAAATAGGTGTACTTGGCAAAAAGTGGCCTTGCCTGAACAGGTCCAGTCACCATCTAGGACAAAGAGAATGATAGAAAATATAGAACGATAGATAAAATCGATACCATTTTCCGTCACACCTAGGATCGGCTGATAGAAGAATGTTTGGTCATGGAGACTGAGGTAAAATTGGAATGCAAAATGCAAAATAGACAAGCGCTTACCTTAGATACTCCTACCCTTTGGCCTCCGCTCATATTGAATTGTTTCTCTCTAAATGGCAAACACAACTGAAATGCTTTTGAGTATGTGCCTCATGCCAAGATGCAGTCCACTCTAATGCAACTCATATGAGAGGAAAATAGCGTTCTAACTGCACATCAATTACATAATGAAATAGGACGAACAAGATCGCAACTAATAGAAGCGTTCGGCCAAATCCTGTATGACCTGTGCACATATCACAAGATCAAGCCAGCATCTGTGTGGGGTATTGACAGAGAGAACTTTAAAGTACTTTTCCGAGTCAATGCCTGAGATCCACATCTATGGGAGTCAAGATTTCTATACCAAATAAAAATTCGATTTTTTTTTCTATCTAAATCACAAAAAAGTGGGCATTATATACACACACACACACCTAGAACACCACACCCACACAACAACCCACCCACACACCTATATATTATATAAAAGGTTCTATCACGGTGGCCATAGCGACAATTTTTGGTCTTCAAGATCTTTCATGAAAAGTTCATACAATCTCATTTGGTTTCAGTGTAGTATGAGAGCCATATTTTAATAATCTGAAGAACTTTTTCCACTTTATAGAATCTTTTGTGCAATGAAAATGTTCTATGGATGTTAATGTTTCTTCATGGAAACACAGACACCAATAAAGAAACTTTATTTCACATTATTGCAAAAATAATAAAACAGGTCTCCCAAACACTGCTTTAGGCTGGGTAAACAGTCCTTTTCCACACTCACCAATGATGATGCTGTGTTGGGCTTTTTGGGATGTTCAGACAAACAGAGCAATCTGTTGATAGCACCACAGAGACAAAGTGTTTACTTAGTAGGGTGCAATCATATTTTATAAATTAGGATGAGAAAGTATTTAACATTAAAAAAAAACACCTGCATTACCTTGTGTGGCCTTTGGCTCAAATCGGAAACGGGTTTATGGTCTCACAATATCGTCTAGTGAGTAGCAAGAGAAACGGGCGACGTGGGGGGAGCCAGGTGATTTGTCATCCTTAACTATGGAAGTGCGATTGAGAAGGCGAGACGCAGTGAAGAAAGGATATTTTAAGCTAGAAGTCAAACTGATGAGCAAGAGGACAGAATATGTATGAAGGAGACAGAGAGACACACTCGAAGTGTGTTTGTATTATGTGTACATGGGTGTGTGTGTGTGGAGAGAGACACTGAGGGATGAGGCAGAAACTGCTGCTATTTATATCCCCTTCAGTAGCTACAGGGAACAGCCACCATCTGCATAGAACAGGCAAAATCAGAGCCCAAATTTCTACTGCATATTCACGACTGGTATCCACGTGGCTTCTGATATACAAGCAGAAGCCAATCCTGGTAATAAAAAGCATGAATAATAACGTTCAGTTATACTGCAGTGTTTTTATTAAATATTAAAATTGAATTTATGCAGAAGGCTCCATTCACCTCTGAGATGGATTGCATGCTTGCTTACAGCAACCGCTTTCTGCTGGGAGCTGGCCGCAGCATCTAATACTGTCGGAGTCACCATTTATACACTTGGGCTATTTATACAGCAGCTTTGAATAGCTCTGTTCGTCCCTGCACACCATCCTGCTGCTGCACTCATACACTACTGCAGTGATCCGTACTCCGCACACGGAACAAATGTGGCAAGAGAGGAAGGCTGACCAAAAAATAAAAAAAAATTCATAATCTTCACAAATTAATATTTCTGAATCCTAAACACAATCGGCTTAAGTAAAAATCCCTGACTGTAATTTGTACACTGCAGTGTATTTAAACAGTAGCAAACTAGCATTTGATCATCAACAGCCATACTCCATGCAAGTGTGGCTTTTATGTGTCTGGCTTTTATAATTGTGGTGCGGTTCATATGAAAGTAACTGAATTAGAGACTCAGGAACAAGTCTTTAGGTTCACCAGACCTAAAAGGAAGAGGAGCTTCCTTTCAGATAGCATCATGGATATTCCTTGAAAACATATATCCTTAAACAGGTTATTAAAAGTAACTGGCAAATTAAATCAAAAGGGGCCAGACACAAATGATTATGGTTTGACTTGGGAAAACTACCAAGCACAGGTGTTAAAGTCATAACAGAAAAAGGCACGGCCAAACCTAAAGACCATTTATTTGGTCCAAAACCACTCAAATCCCAGATATTTCTTCTCTGGCTAATGTATGTCAAAGCAGTACGATTCCCTCTTGAGAGCAAACTACTAACAAAACATTTTACACAGCAGTTTCAGACCACTTGGTTTAAACCGCACATCTGTGACATTTTCTCTAGCTTCCAGCTCCACAACTGTAAACCAAATCCCACATGTGAAAATCAGTTTTAAAAACATTTCCTGATGAAAAAGCAGTGATGAGTGCAATCGTCTCAATGCATCAGTTTAATCGTGCTAATATTGTGTATGAAGTAACTTTTTGCTAATGCAACTTAACCAGCACTGTGGTGTCCGGTTGTGGGCTAAATTCTTAAAGTGTGTGAAGCAGCAGATGCAGCACTATAATGCTGCCATCTAGTGACAAACCATAAACAGTTAACCAACCAGTAAGTCAGAATCAAATTGAAGAGTTCAGGTGAATGGCATACATCCACCTGGTATCTTGAAGTGCTGCAACTCACTGGATATGCTAAAGTTTGCCAAATTACTGATGCCTCTAAAGTCACTTCTGGGACACATTGAAGTTTCCAGTACAACAACCACTTGTGTTGTCAAGTCTGACTGCATAAATCTAGACACCCAGTACTGGCAGCATGAAGATGCATATTCAACTATGAATACCAGTACCACATTATTCACATCTTTATTCAGAGTTGCAGGGAACAAATGTGCAGCAAAACCGCAAGAGAATAGCATCAAGAGTACAAATTACACCACATATTCTCACTCTATTTTCTTAACCACCTTCCTCTTCAGTTTCTTTTGCTGGAGCAGGAGGTCAATATACAGACAGTGATCCATAACAGTTGAAGCACAGAGAAGTCCACCATGTAGAGCGCCAGAGTAACCACCAGAGAAAACATCTTGCCCTGAGGAGAACACAACTTCATATAGGAAATTTAATATTCATACCACATCCTTTGAAACTTGTAATGGAGTAATACCTGACAGGTAGAGGTTCTTGACAGGAGTGTTGCACCTGGTCATGGCAATGTTCAGAGGCTGGTATCTCTCCAGACTGTGCTCTGCAGACAGCATGGACCCATATGTGGCCCTCAGCCCATGCATGTTAATGGGAGTGACTGCATGCAACATTGCCAACTATAAAAGCCACAAAATGACCACTTAAGCCACAACACTTCTGTAACTTTGCTACAGTACAGCACCCATAACCAAAGTTTACCTTCTCTTTCAGCTTGGGGAAGTGGACACAAGCCCAGTCAAAGAGATGATTAGCAAATCTCATCTTGTATTTCTCATACTCTTCACCCCTTTCAGGCTCACTGACATTGTTCCACTGTTCAAACCACTTTGGATTGACCATAGTGTGGATCACCATACGCGACTGCCCTAAAACACAAGCCACCCACTGAGACACTTTAGTTGGTTTGTTTACATTGTTTTGGATGTACAATAGTGCGAGAAATTTAACCTGGGAAACGAGTGCATGAAGTGGGATCCTTAGCAGAGGGGAAGGAAACGTACATCATGGGGATGTTGTCAGGTGCGATGTCCTTGTCTGAATCGAAGTACTCTTCCATCCTAAAGCAATCAAATTAAATTGCTAAAGAGAATGTAGACTTACAGTATGTTTAAATGGAGAAAAGAGTGATTAATGGACTTGTGCACCTACATCTCATCCATGTTGTTGCTCTTATAAAGGCGGATGTTAGTTGAAGAGATGCCCAGTTCTTCCATAGTTGCATTAAAGCCTGCAAACACCTGGAAAAATCCTTTGCCTGGTTTCAGAGTATGAAGATAACCTTGGACCTCTGGGAAAAAGCAGATGTACACATTACCCCAGAAAAATCTACCCAGTAATACAGCACATCATGTTATCAAGTCACATTAAGTTATAGCAAGAAGCAGTACAAGTACACAGCAAAATCCCCAGAGTTAAGTCAACTCTGCTCAGAGTACATATTGTCCCAATCTACAGAGTGTTAAAGTAACACTGAAGCCGAGTTAAAGTTAATGGGATAATTAAGCAATGATTGAGCATTAGTAAAGAAAACCCCGCGTGTTGTACGGTTAAGATGAAACAACTACTGTTTCATCGGCTTTTACACAGAAACTTACCACAGAACCACTAACAGTGGTAACTCCCTTGCAGTGTTACTTTAACACTCTGTAGATTGGGACAATGTACTCCGAGCAGAGTTGATTTAATGCTGGGGATTTTGCAGTGTACTGAAAACATTCGTACACTTACCCTGATTTGCCTGAATCTCTGGAGGCAGAAGCTTCTTGAAGGTGGTGAACACTCCAGCGTCAGAAATAGCCATGAAGTCCAGAACTTCAACATCTTTACCTCCGGCCTCAACGGTCACTCCTGGTCAAAGAGAATACGGATATGATAACCCTTGTTTTATCCATCTGCAGGTACTGGATGCCCCAATATGTAAAAGACAACACCATCTCCGTATACATATACTGTGGGCCTGTCCAAACACCCACACTTGTGGTCTTTGCACTTGACAGGACACATTTCCTGCATTCAACACAGTGTTCAAGTGAGCATGAAGACCACAAGGTGTAGATGATAGATAATAGAGTAAAGTTTGAGCTTTCGACTTACAGTAGTTTGCATTTTATAATAACTTCGGTAGTCCCTATAACAGACAACGTCTTGTATTTAGAATGGTCAACGTCTGCCTAAGTTAGTGATAACATTGCAAATCTGTAACAAAATACACACTGTGCACATAACTGTGGAAACAAATTCCTTCTATCTACCAAATTATATGCAATATAACATGACATCTCTGCAAAAACTAAATTCTTTTCCAGAACAAGACACATGAGATACACTTTCTTAAAATACACCCCAAAGTGGTTTAAGAGTGTGGATTTAGTATGCATTAAGGGCACTGCGCTTTGATGATTAAGGACCTGGACAGTCCTTGCATTCACACTTCCTGTTGCGTGTCATAAGCAAGTGCAAATACTGCAAGTGTGGGTATTTGGACAAGCCCAGTAACTCACCATATGCACTTTGTTTTCCATCAGCTAGAATGCTGGACACAGGCGCATTTACAAGGACTCTCCCGCCATGCATCCTCCAAAAACCTGAAGACGTGTATGGGATCTCACTGGCACCACCCTTTGGATAGTACACACCACGCTTGGAGTGGTGCAGGAAGAGGGCGTCCATCATGCAGCTCGAGTTTTTGGGTGGGACACCTTGGAGAAAGAAGTAGTTCTAGTTAAAATGCTCAAATACATTAAATGCAAAATAAGTTGGGAACAGGAGGAGCAGGCATTCTACCCTTACCATCAAATATTTGAGAAAACACAGTGAGGAGGTTCTGGTTGCTGGTAAGAGACTTGACCATGTCTGTTGTACTAGTGCTGGAGTACCTGAAAATTGGGGATATTAAATCAGCGATTCCACTCCACAGTATGAAGCGAGCAAACCAGAGTGGAACCATCTTCAGCATACACAGGAGATGGATCTTCTTGGAACAGATCTAAGGAAGAGGCAATTTACAGGACATTAAAAGACCATACACAAATAAAAACTTTAGAGCATTGAACAAATACCTTCATGATTTTGAACAGCTCCTCTACTGCCTTGGTATCATTGGGAAACTGCTTCTTAAGATGAGCCTCCATCTGCTTCTTGCCACTGTAGATAGTGTATTCTTTACGCTGAGTTCCTGTACCAATAACAACCGTGTCCACATGGGAACCCTGCTCAGCAAAATGCACCTGGCCATCAGTGATCAGATCCAAACAACTTTCATAAAGGCGTTTTCATGAAGTTGTCCAGTATAATGAAAGCCTGACCAAAAAAAAAAAAAAAAAACATCTAGTAGGTGATAAGCCAAGACATTCAGCTTTTGATCATTTACGCAGCTCAAACATCACTGAGGGCACCTTACCACAGTCAAACTCAAAGCCCTTCTCAGTGAAGGTCTTACACAGGCCTCCCGCCTGATTATCTTGCTCCAGCACCAGTACGTTCTTTCCTAGTTTGGCTAAAACTGCCGCTGCCGTCAAACCACCGATACCGCTGCCAATCACAATGACGTCCAAGTTTTTGGGTACTCCAAATTCATTAAACTCTATAGGCCATGAAGTAACATTAGTTAGCAGTAGACTGGTCACTTGCACTAGTGCTTCTCAAATCTGTCTGGGGATGCCCAACCACTGCATATTTTGTATGTCTCCCTCATTTAACACACCTGATTCAACTCATCAGCTGATTAGTAGAGATTGCAAGACATGAACTGGGTGCAGCCTATGAGCTAGACATGCAAAATGTGCACTGGTTGGGGGTCACCAGAACAGATTTGTGAAGTATTGACTTGCACACTACTCGCAAACTAAAGCTTACGTACCTTTCCGAAGAAGTCTGTCCTTTTTGTTTTGGTCTACAACTAGTGGGCCAAGAGGGCTGATGGTCCCCTTGCACAGTCCACTTCTCCTGCCAAACAGATACCAGTATGTGCCACGAGCCCAATCCACAAGCCATTCCAAGAAAAGCAGAATCCACCACATCTTCAATTGCTAGAAAAAGATCAGCTGGTGTTTTCAGTTTCAGGAATGACTGCTGGGAGAGTAAACTTTAATGAGGAGTTGAAAACTCAAGGAGCTGCACTTCCCAGGGATGACAGCCAAGAGTTTAGTGTTGGTGAGTGAGTTAAGGCCTTATTTATTAGTCTAAATTGTGGGTGGAGAGAATTAACTTGCTTCACTATGATTGGTTTGACCTGACAGTTTAACAGACTGATTGCTTTAGTTGCTCATAATGATTAACTCTTGTTTTGCATAAATGTGGGAATGCATGTATTTTTCTTCTTATTATTATTATTATCTGGTGAAGTATTCAAATCAGTTTGACTTGTCGTATGATTTGGAGAACCGATTCCTTTCTAATCAACTTCCTCTGTGAGAGTTGCAGACAGTCAAACAACAAACATTAACCCATGCAATCTCTTTAATGTCACTGCATCTGCACTTGGATCAATTATTGTAAGTTGTATAGGTGATAAATCAGATCATTGATTTACTTTAAATATGTTAATGTTGCGCGTTTCATCATCCAAATGTGCAAATGTGTAAAAGCAAACATTACAATTCACTGGTCGATCACACATGAGATAAGACATCTGCACAACCACATACACTGGCTGCATTTGAAAGCAAAGGAATTGCCTTGCAGCCCATTCAGTCAATGTGGCAGTGTTTTGTGCATAAAGGTAATTCAGGATTCCAAAGCACCATAACATGTCAAATGATCTACAACAAATTCAAGTGAGCTTTAAAGAGCACAAAGCAAAATTTAGTGATTACAGGGGAGTCATAGTTTAAAAAAAAGCAAAAAAAACAAACACTTCTTTCCACCAACTGCACAGACTAGGCAGCATAAGAATAAAACTGACTGGTTGTTGAATTGAATTGCTGGAAAAGATACCTACAAAGGTAGGTAGCTTGTTTGTTAAGCACTAATGGAACATAGTGAAGGGGTGACCATCACTATGCACCACCGACTTCAGGCAGAGCATTTGAAGTGAACACTTTGTAGGGAGCAGGGCAATTAGAGTCTGACAAAGTCCTCCCTAGACTTCCTATATTTTCTCCATTCTGAGAAAAAAAGCAAATAAAACGAAGTAAAAATAACGTGGCATATCACAAGAGACAGCTATATAAAATATTTTGCGATCAGGATTGAGGATTGATAATTTTGCAATTTATATATTATATATATCTTGGTATACTACTATATATTATATATTATTATTACACAATACAGTAAAAACTGAACATTTTAGAATGGCCTTTTATTGTGGCCAACCTTAGGCACACCTGTGCAATAATCATGCTAATCAGCATCTTGATATGCCACACAAGTGAGGAGGATGGATTATCACGGCAAAGGAGAAGTGCTCACTAACAAATTTAGACATATTTCTGAAAAATATTTGAGAGAAATAGGCCTTTTGTGTACAATGGAAAAAGTCTTAGATATGATTTGTTCATGCATAAAATTGGGGGCAAAGACAAAGTTGTTTGCGTTTAATCAGTTGTTTCAGTGTAATTGATATATATCTATAAATAAATATATAGAATACTAGGTCCTATTTCTTTATAAGCACAGTAGCTTTATAACCCATGTATGCTCGTGTTCACTCCTCCACAGCTCTTTTTTAAAACTAGGGTCGCGTTCAAAGCCTCCCTGCACACTACAACATTTAATTACTGATTTATATATTATTATTAACTTGTGCAACCTACAATGTCAACGTAGCATTCATGAGTTATTTAGGGTAGACTGTCCTGCTGTAGATATATCTACTAACACTTTGTGTTGATGGTCGCTTACAGACCTCGACTGACTATCAAGTTACTTTTGCATCGTAATGTTTAACTTAATTTTCTACTAACCTTACACTAACATTTCTACGATGCTCCTAATGAAGTTAGTTTTGACATTTATTGCTAATAGTTTACTTACAGTTTTAGTAGAAATGTTCTAAAGTGGAGCTATCGAACAAAGTGCACTTTGAACAATAACCAAAAGTATTCGCGTCTGGCACTAAGACCTCTAGTCTCTCGATTTTGCCAACGCCTCGAAATGTTTCTTTTTTGGGGTCGACTCCCGCCTGTTACTTACAATTTCTCTTTACTTGAGTAACAATACTCTTTTGTACAACGCTTACCACGAACAACCAAACAAACAAAAAACAATAATATTGTGGAATATTATTCCCCGCTGAACTCACCACGTTCCAGCCCTCAACCTTCCAAAATGATCGCCAGGTCGTGGACGATAATTCATTAATCAACTATCTTTGGACTCCAGCATCTCATAATGCCCGTTGAAAACGCAATACACTTATTCTCCTTTAGTTCGATTTTGGGGGGGGGGGTGGGGGCTTTAGCTTGCATCTACAAGCTTTTTACGCAACACATTCGATAAGTTTCGCATAGCCAAAGCGGGGCTTTTTCGTACGGTGCGGATACCCGGAATATTTTAGGGAAACCCGAGGAGCTCAACGCGCTCAAATGGACAAAACACCTGCAACTAGATGTATCGATTCACCGCGAGCTCGTCCGAAAATATTCAAAATATGTACGATTCAAATCTTTTAAGATCCAACAATCGCGATACATTGGAGTAGGAATTTTAATATTATGGAATCTCTGGAGGGAACTGACTAGCTTTTAGAAATTTTAGTGGTATTTTTGTCTTTTCATCTTTGCCTGCTGAACAATGCTATTAAAGCAATGTTTTCATAAGGAGCAGCTCTGCTTCGTTGTTTACCGGCGTAACCCGGAAAACACTGTAATCAATTGCTGTTCATAGCGCCACCCTCTGTTCAAAGAGTGAAATCTGCGTCTCATTCGCTCACTAACTGTGTCATCAGAATCTTTTTAGTAGTATAGTGTCAGTTCATAGTTTCACAAAATTGAAGTCAAACCATTATGTTTTTGCTTCAGATTTCGAAACTATACAATCTAATTTATTTTAAAAACTGCTCATGTTGCATGTATGCGGCATCTTTGTTTTGGATCATGATTAAAATGCAGTGGCTGCCTCTAATCTTAAATGTAAAGAGCACACACAAAGCCTTAGTTTGTTTATATGAAAATATTTATTTTATTTGTGTTACTTATTTAATTTGGGGCTTGTTTTAAAATGTTCAATCTTATACCGTATTGTCCCGAATATAAGATGACCCTGATTTTAAGACGACCCCCCTTTTTCCAGATGTTCCTTTTGGAAAAAGGCTTTTAAAAAATCAAGTCTTGTTTTTTCTCAGTTAAACACATTTTGTCTTCAATTATTTTCATAGTGCATATTTTTCCTATTTTAGTTTTTGTTTTGAAAGTATAGTAAAAACTAGTAAATGTACTAACAATCATATTTAAAAAAATATACACTTTTTGATAAACCAAAAAAAAAAAAAAAACCGGGTAGCCCATCTGATAAGAAAAACAATTTGGCTATCCGATCGCTAATATAAAGCCTACCAAATTCTTAATTACATAGAGTTCAAATCTTAACTGTAATCTTCAAAATCGGGTATGTCTTAACGTTTTAAAATCACGACAGGGAGTTTGGTTCCCCCATCAGGATAACGTGAAACAGCCCGGCTCATGCATCGTGTAAGCTTTTTCTTTCTTTTGTTTTTTTACTCGCGATCTTTAACAACGACGCATTTAACGTATTTTCCCAGGGCAACAATCGTTTGTTATGCGTATGATTTTGTGCCACCTCTTGTTTGTGGTGAGTATTATGAACATGTTCAAAAGTCCCTAGACCCTGAATATAGACGACCCGCGTTTTTTTCAATTAAAATTTCCAAGAAAAAAACCTGGTGGGTCTTAAATATTCAGGAAAATCCATACGGTAGTATTGTTTAATAATTTCAATTCAAAGAAACGCAGCAATAGTCTAATAAAACCTTTTCATTTTCTCATAAAAAAATCGTGAGAAAATCTAATCGTGAAATCGCAAATCGGAGCGATCGGAGTGAGTGGAAACGTTCATCCCCTACCCAAATTAAGAAAACTCTTCAAAATCGACAACACACGCACTACAAATTCTCACAACACAACCAAATACAGAAACGCGATGCAAATACTCACAAATGCAGAAACTCTCTGCAAATTCTGACAAGACAACCAAATACAGAAACGCGCAAGTATACAGACCACAACAAGCAGGATTCTACATGTGCGAACTGTTTTTGTTTGTGTTGTGAGAATTTGCAGCGCAGATTTCCTTTTGTGTGCTGGGAATATTGCATTGCAAATATTTCTGTTGGCTTGGTATTTGTGAGTATAAATACAATTTAATTAAAATGTATTCAGATAATGTGTTTGCAGCTGGATAAGTCATTGGTGCCTTAGATGTCAGGCCAACAGTCCATTCATTGATGACATGTTACACACAAAATGGCAAAACTGGCTGTTTGGTCATTTGTAAATTTTTAAAAGAGGCGGCAAAAGAATGTCCAGCACATCGGACAAATGTACAGCAAAAGAATGGTTTTTGATCAAGATTTGTACCATTTTAGTCCTTACTAGCAGTTGACATCACTGAGCCTATATATACGGGTTTGTACAGGTAGATAATGATAGTGACAAACCCTCACTGTTTGTTTTGCTGTTTCTACATATTAAAACCACATTAAAATGGGGATGAAATTGATTAACGACTGATATATTCATCTCAGCGGCCCTTTCACATATTTTATTTCGTTTTTTCACTCTAGTTTCTTGACTGACTTCCTCTTCAGTTTCTTTTTTTGGAGGAGCAGAAGGTCAATATACAGACAGTGATCCACAACACTTGAAGCACAGAGAAGACCACCATGTAGAGCACCAGAGTAACCAGCGGAGAAAACATCTTGCCCTGAGATGAAACACAAGAAAATACATTTATAAGTTCACCAGGCAAAACATGCAACTATCTATAATATGCCACTTAAATATCCAATATTAAAAGGCTTTCTGGAATATTTCTGATAATTCTGACTGATCGATCACAGCATTTAGCTGTCAAATATTTCTTAATAATCCAAGAAATGGACTTCCTTCATTGCTGTGCTCGTGTAATGTCTTCTTGTCACTCAAACTCGGAGTATTACCTGACAGGTAGAGGTTCTTGACAGGAGTGTTGCACCTGGTGATGGCAATGTTCAGAGGCTGGAATCTCTCCAGACTGTGCTCTGCAGACAGCATGGACCCATATGTGGCCCCCAGCCCATGCATGTTTATGGGAGTGACTGCATGCAGCATCACCAACTACAAAAGAAAATAAATTCATAGTTAATTAAATTCGTTTTCAGTTTCAGCCTTTTCAATGTTATTACAGTTCCGTTATTAAGCAGCACTCAAATATGAAGTATGACAAATTGACCTTCTCTTTCAGCTTGGGAAGTGACCAAATCCAAGTCAAAGAGATGATTAGCAAATCTCATCTTGTATTTCTCATATTCTTGTCCTCTTTCTGTCTCTCTGATGTGGTTTTTTTCCCCTGTCCCTAACCAAACCTTGGATTGAACCATAGTGTTGATCCCATTACTGTGACTGTCCCTAAAAATGCAGAATATATACTAGCATAATATTTTGATGTTGTTGTCCTGACTGTATAAAACTTGAGAGAGAGCAAAAGGTCTATAAGAACCTTGAAACGGCGCGCGAGATGGGATCCTTTGCAGAGGGGAATGAGATATACATCATGGGGGGATGTATCAGTGCGCCTCCTTGTCTGAAGCAAAATTATTCTTCATGCGAACATTATAGCACATAATATCCTTTATTCTCTCCGGGTTAACACAAGTAGCTTAAACACTTGAAAGTGAACGATGGTACTTTGTGGCAACTACATTTCATCCATTTTGTTTTGCGTCTTTAAGTCGCGAGTTGGTTGAAGAGATGCGCCCATTTCTTCTTTAGTGGCATTTAAGCCGCAAAACTACCCTGGAAAAAATCCTTTGGCCTGGTGTTCAAGTTATGAAGATCCATCCATGACTTCTTGTGAGAAGGGCAAGAGATGCAGGTTGTTTTCCACTGTTAAGACCCTTACATCTTATTTATTAAAATTATTTTTTTATTATCTGGAATTAATTTATTACAGGTTTTTTTGCTAGAACTCGGGTCGCTGAATGTCCCAAGTCCCATCCTGATCCCCATTCCAAATTTGTTTATTTTTTTTTTACTTCAAATCAAGGTCCCGTCCAGCGACCTTGATTCTTGGTATCTTACACAAATTTTATAATTGTTTTTTTCCCTGGCACGGTCCCACACAATGAAAACATTTTGTAGCTCTTACAGAGTATTATGCGAAGTAAGGGGCTACGATTTTATGTAGCAAGCAAGGATCTTTTTGGCATAGGTTTAACCTTAAAATTATCTGAGCCAAGACATTCTTCTTTATAAATGAAACATGAATTTTATTGTCTATTCTAGATTACATTAAAACTAAGCTTAAACATACACATACACACAAAGATTCGAGGAAATGAGTTGACGGAGTTGCATGTTTTCAAAGTCCTAACTCGTTTAACGAGTTGTTTTAAATTCAGCCTAGGAGAACACTAAGCAGCGATTGTCTTATCTTTACTGTTTAATTCAATTCTACACCAGTTCAGTTGAGTTGAAGAGTTTGTTCGTTTACTTGCGTTCTTTGGTTTGACAGCTGAAAGCGGAGGTGATTCAGTCGCTGTAGCGGGCTTCCTTGATGTCTGTTGAGGGGAATTCCTTCGCTTATTGGCTGTTGATCTGACGTTGGAATGACTTATGGGTGACGTCCTTTTGGGGAACCCCTCTCGTAGTAGTTGATTGCCGGTTTGACGCAGAGGCTTGAGTAGTTCGGTTAAAGTCTGAGTTTGAAAGACTTTCAAGTTCCCTGAAGATCGCGAAGTCTAACTGAAATATCTGAGTTCTTGGATGGTCTTGGCTATGCGCTGGTATGGCGGGGCGCTTTGTCGCGCCCACCAAGGTGAAAGCGTTCTTTTGAGTGAGAGTGAGACCCCAGCAGAAGACAACTAAGCCAGAGGCTTTGTGTCCATTTTTAAGCAGGCCGACTTCGGTCCATCCCACAGGTCGTTGT
>JADLZN010002375.1:0-51558 GCA_018155175.1 Sinocyclocheilus anophthalmus | reverse complement strand
GAGTATTTCTGCAAGTTTTGCAAGATAACTTATCCTGCAAGTCATCACTGGAAAATTATGCTGAATATCAATTATTCATTTACACCAATGTTCGGCGAATAAGACAAGCTCTCATTCAAGCTTAAACAGCAGGTATTTTGCATACACAGTAATCATAATCACTAAAAGAAAAGTTATAAAGCAACGATTAAGATATCGTGGTTTAAATAACACATCACACACATTTAAGACATAAAACATATTACTTGTGAATATAGTTACTCCAATACTTTCAATGATTTTTTAAATGATTGTCTGTGTACACTCTGTTTCTTTGTCTGTGACAAAAGAAAGCAAGGGTTTCGGTCATGCAGGAAGCAGGTGGTTAAACATGTGATAGTCATGTGGCCGTCAACGCTGTATATCCTTCGGCCATTATTTAAACTAACTACCCTCTTTTTTTCCTGTTCTGGACACTAATTCTATGCATCCACGCTCAGAGGCATCCATATGTCGTCAAAAGGCTTTTTCAGCTCTGGTACAAAAGGTCTCTGTGGGATCTCTTGATTAGATTAATTCAAAGCCTCATGATGGTAATCCAGTGGCATCTCCGTGTCCTGTATATGAAGTTCCTACAGTGTGTCCGCTCGGTTTGTCAGCTGTGGTTAGTCCCGATGGCATTCTTCTCCCAGTTGTCTTCTAACCCTAAAACTACAAAATGACCACAATCAGGTAGTGTTAATGATTTTATAATTTATTTTAATGGAGTGGGAGACATGGCTGGGAGGACGTCTCTTCAATCCCTTTGTCGCGGTCATACACATGACCACCGGGAACCTGTATATATCTTCCGGGAGGCCAAACTCCTGCAACCCCCGCCTCAGTCACGTGGGCGCTTTGCTTCTTGCACGCCCGTTTCCAGTTCACTTTTACCCTACCGTCCCGGACCTCAAAAACACCCGAGCAGACGTTCTGTCACGCCTCAATCCTCCAGGCCACCGAACGGGTACACGCCCCGGAGACCAGTTCATGAGTCCCATCCAGCCCTCATTGTGGGTCCCATTCAATGGACGCTCAACGAGGAGATCCGCCAGGCCACCCACTCCGAACCTGCTCCGCCGGGAGGTCCAGAAGGGAGGGTCTATGTCCCATCCACTCTCTCGTAAGGCCCTTCTGGGACTCACTGTGCAGGTCCTCTCCGGGTCTGTGACATCCATGTGCACCAGCAAACCCCCTCGCTCCTCGAATCCCGCTATTGGTGGCCCGCTATCAGGGAAAAAAACGGAGACTTCGGCACTCTTTGTCCAAGGATGCTCAGTCTGTGCCATCACCAAATCTCCCCGTCACCTACCTCAAGGCAAACACTGGTACCCCTTCCCATACCTCACCGACCCTGGTCCCACATCGGCGTCGACTTCGTCACCGATCTCCGAATCCCATGCATGAATTCTCGTGGTTATCGACCGATTCTCAAAAGGATGTAAACTTCTCCTCCTCTGAAAATTACCCACGGCCATGGAAACCGCTACACAGTTATTCCACCAAATCTTTCGCAACTTCGGCATCCCTGAGGATATATCTTCCACACCAAAAAAAAAACAGATCGTTGGCCATCAATTCATCTCCCGAAGATATCTGCTTGTCTTTCTTTCTTCTTCCATCTCCTGGGCATATCAGTAAGCCTCACCTCCGGATATCACCCACAGTCCAACGGCCAGACTGAGAGCAAAATCCAAGAGATCGGGAGATACCTCCATAGCTATTGCCACCAGAACCGCTGGAGCCTCTACCTTCCCTAGGCCGAGTATGCACAAAACTCCCTTTGACAGCAAACCACCAGCCTCACCCCGTTTCAGTGCGTACTCCGTTACCAACCTCCCCTATTCCCGTGGACGGGAGAACCCTCAGACGTCCCAGCGGTGGATCACTGGTTCCGAGAGAGCGAGAGGGACTGGGACTCGGCACATGTCCATCTCCAGCAGGCAGTTCAGATACTGTCAGGGAGAGTCCAGCCTCGTCAGGCCCAATCATCTCACACACCGGTTCACAATCACCGGAGTACTAATCAGCCGCACCTGTCACCACCTCATCAGCACCAGCTTAAATGCACAGTCACTGCAGTCACACTTCGTCTGGTCTTGGGTTCACTACGCTACTCCTTACCTGACTCACTGAACCCGGACTCCATCCTGATACCTTCCTGTCTCTGTGCCATCCTCTTCAGCCCGATCCACCAAGGAATCCTTCATCACGTGAGCCCGATCCCTTCCATGCCATAGACTGTTGCCCGTTTGCTCTCCATCTCTCTCTCAGCACTTGTTAATAAAGATCCCTGTTTACTTTACCTCTCCGTCCCTGGTCTCCTTCTGTACTGTGACACCACCTCTGCTCTTTGTAGATGTGTCCAATGTTTGATATTGGAGCAGACTGTGCACAAAACAGAGCCAATCGGCAATAAGGAGTGTATATACTCACGATGATGCAGTGTGTGGGGGGAGGAGACAGCTCAGCTCAGTAAAGACAGAGACAAGAGAGATGAATATACTCTGTCTTGTGTCATATTCGCTTGTTTGTTCATTTGTTCGGAGCTGTCAAGATAGGGGTGTGATCCTTTTGGGTAATGTGCTTGTTTGTTTTGGTGATTTCAAATATCAACAGTGTTTCTCAGAAATCACTAAGTACACCGTATAAGTGAGCGTACTGATGATGAGTATTGACAATCCAATATGTATTATTTATTTCTGGTGGCATTTGTGTTTGTTTTTTTGTAGTAGTTTCATAAAAAATGTAGGGTGAAAACATGCTAACACTTTATGAATGTGTTTTACTTGCCAGATCCATGTATGCCAGAGCTGTGTGGGTGGAGCATGGTAAAGAAGTGGAGGGAACTGCGCCAGACAACTGGATTGATGCTGAAAAAAAAATCATTAGATGGCCAAAAAAAGGGGAAAAGGCAGCTTTCCTCAATCGGCACTCTCCTCCGGATGACTGGATGACGTTCACCTTGGTGAAGCGTAAAATGACCTCCAGTAAGTTTTTGTTAACATTCTAATTAGATTCTTTGCTCTTTGTCAAAATAAAAATTGTAAGGCAGCCAAATGAGAAAAATCAAGTCAAACTTACGGGTGCTCCAATGGGGAGCTGTATCGGTCGAGCACCCTTAGTCTATAATATTTAAAAGATATTAATTTGTACAATTACAGAATCTGATGATTTGGAGGAGGAAGAAGAGAACATGACAGGTAACGGTTTCCTAAGCTTGCTGACATTGCACACCTAAGTAGTTCTTATAGAATTGCAAAGTTATAAGATTACAAAGTTAATGCTCATTATTTTTACGACTGATGCTTACATTTAATTTATATACTGCATCTGTCTAGATGCCATTATGTCCTCTTTTCCCATTCCACCAACAAAGGTGACAAAGCCCATCCAGATGGAGTCTGCTGGATTTAACAAAAAGTCCACTGGCACTTAGTATCCATTACTTGAATCTACTAATTTCTTTCATATTTTTTTCTTGCATAATTATAACATGATGGTGGTTACGAATCGTTGTTAATGTACATTTGCAAATTTTCAGACTCTGGACACTCAAATTTTGCCAGGTCTCACCAGACTGGTGTTGGGTCCAGGGACAGGTCCACAGGCAGTTAGTAATCATCATATTAAACCAGTCACCTCAAATACCAACTCATTTCATCAACCACAAAACATTTAATCAACCACATTGTGTGTGAATACAGTTGAAGGATTTTTTAAAATTAACTCAGTGTTTTGTTTTTCAGACCCTGGGCATTTAAATGTAAACCAAGCCAGTCAGTTGAGGGGTGCTGGGTCCAGTCACCAGTCCAGCCACAGTGACGGGTCCCAGCACAGCAAACGGTACCGACACAGGAAGCAGTCCAGGCACAGTGACAGGTCCAGGGACAGCAGCCAGATGGGACAAGGCAAGCAGTCCAGGCACAGCAACAGGTCCAGGGACAGCAGCCAGATGGGACAAGGCAAGCAGTCCAGGCACAGCGACAGGTCCAGGGACAGCAGCCAGATGGGACAAGGCAAGCAGTCCAGGCACAGCAATTTGTCCAAAGACAGTATTCATTCAAACCCTTATGCAGTTCACAGAGGCAAGAACATAACTGTTCTAAAGTATTTATGTATTTTAGTGTTGTGAGATATTCTGAACATATTTTCGACAACTGGTTTTGTGTTTAACATTCTGAGCCTCATGGTTGAGCATATGGTTGTGCTGAAGATATATCGTGTCAGAGATATCGCCTGTTGCTGATGCCTTTGACGATAGCAAAATAATAATTATTATTATTACTATTATCTGTAAAAAATTTACTAGGCGCCTATCTTAAGTGAAGCAGCGCGGAGAGCCTGGGACACGCTCAGATATGGGGTTTTTTTTTTTTTTTTGTTTTTTTTTTGTTTTTTTTTTTCTTTTTTTTTTTTTTTTTTTTTTTTTTTTTTCCGTGGCGCGGCTGGTATAAACACAAGCATTGACTATAGTGGCTGCGATCAGTTCGTGGCCTTGTCAGAGCCGTAACGTGCCGTGTAAATAAGGGGTAAGAGATTTATTCATCATACAGTGTACATAGCTTCACTGATTATAACGGGAGTGTTTTTGCAGCGATTGAGCTTGACTGACGGCTGAGTACAGCAGAGCAGGAATTGCACACTGGGGTTGCTTGAGTCATCCAAACTTAATAAATCATATGGGCACAAAACTTGCTACAAGAGCTATATCCACTATTACGAACAACAAAGTAATATTTGATACATTTTGTCTTTCAGATTATGAAATTGATCAAACACAAATCTCAAGATACTCTGGAAGGCCTTTCTCAGAGCAGAGTAACAGGTCCTCTGCACATCAATCCAGTCGTACAGGGCCTCGTAGGGTAACGGACTTAAGATTTCCAATGGATATGGCAAGTGTACTTCAGTCGGAACTGTTATCAAAAGCACAAATAATGAATTGAACAGGACATATAGCATTATTTAGTCATTTATTAGACGCTTTTATTCAAAGTGACTTACAAATGCGGACAACAGAAGCAATCAAGTGTAGTATTAAAACAACTAAAAACAGATCCAAAGAGATTAAATAAAAATGACAAATGCATACAACAACATTTCAAAACTTAACATTTAAATGAAAAACAAAAAAAAAGCTAAAAACAATTACAAATATTAAAGAACAAAAGGTATGAGTATAATAATGATTCTAACATAACACTAAGCCAAACACCAAAAAAACAACTACATGTGTGTATGTACAACCACACACACAACACACACACACATACATACTGTATGTACATACACATTTATATATTCAATATATATATTATTTCATTTCCATTTAGTTTGTTGAAGTATTAAAATAACTCAAATTAAATCAAACTAAAACTTAATAAAAGACATACTAAATTCAGACATAATTTAACTAAAATTAAAATAAATAACAAATACAAATAATACAAATCAAATGACAGTAGTTTATCAGTAATCCTAAAAAATAACACTGTCAAACACACATGCTAAAAAACAACAACTTACTTACACATAGTAAGAAATGGTTATAAAAACTGAAACAGAAGCGAAACAAGCTTTAGCAGATTTAACTTACACATCTGTTTAAGGATAACAATAGAATAATTGTCCTATTGGCTCTTTGCCAGCAGTATAATCTGACATGAAGAATTTAACGTGTTTCTTTTTTATTTCAGAGTTTCAGAAAAAAGTCTTGTCTAAATTGGTGGAAATCCACATGGAGGCCAGAAGGCTGGGAAGAAGTGAGCCTCCCCTTTCATCCACCCATACAGAGCAGCTGGAGACGATGGAGGACTTTGAGAGAGAGGAGGAACGCCTCAAGGACAAGCAAGCCTTTGAGCCTCTGGCATGATTTGCAAGACACACTCTGGAGGTGATGTCATTTTATGCTGTTTTATTTATTAATATTCTTCGTCGTATATCAGTGAAGCATGTTACAGTCTAATGTTTTCTAACATGACAGGAATATTACCCCCTCTCTTTAAAGGTGTCGCAACTTGCAAGAATTGGAGGGAAAGATGTAAGGGATTGTGTCCATAAAATTCTTGACCGGTATTTTCAACAGTATCCCTACATACAGGCTCGTTGGTGCAGTTAGGCGCGCGGTCCGTCTCATACTTGAAGGTCGTGAGTTCGAGCGCACGGGGCAGCGTGTTTCTTTGAGGGAAGTCGTGGCCTAATGGTTAGAGAGTCGGACTCGTAACCCAAAGGTTGTGGGTTTGAGTCTCGTACCGGCAGGGATTGTAGGTGGGTGGGAGTGAATGTACAGCGCTCTCTTCCACCTTCAATACCACGACTGAGGTGCCCTTGAGCAAGGCACCGAACCCCCAACTGCTCCCCGGGCGCCGCAGCATAAATGGGTGCCCACTGCTCCGGGTGTGTGTTCACGGGTGTGTGTGTGTTCACTGCTGTGTGTGCACTTTGGATGGGTTAAATGCAGAGCACTAATTCCAAGTATGGGTCACCATACTTGGCCACATGTCACGTCACTTAAATCACTTAAATATAGAACTTGCCAAACATGATACATTTCTTGTCACAGTTTGATGTGACATATCTATCTCTGCTTATACTCTACTCTCATGTTGTCCCAAATCTGTATCGATTTCTTTCTTGTACTGAACATAAAAGAATAAGTTTTTTTTTTTTAAGAATGTGGGTAACCAAACAGTTGCTGGTCCCCAGTGACTGCTCAGGAAGTCAGTAAGGACCAGCAACTGTTTGGTTACCCGCATTCTTCAAAATAACTTTCATGTTCAACAGAAGAAATAAACTCATTTAGGTTTAAAACAACTTGAGAGAGGGAAAATTATGAGTGGATGTTCATTTTTGGGTGAACTATCCCATAAGTTAACAAAACATCTTGACTGAAGAATTTAATACAGTTGCTTTAATAAGAATCAAGTGTTACACAGTGAAGTGTGCTTTATTTATATTTATTCATTCAATTTCTTGAATGTTACTGCTAAATACACCTACTGTACCTAAAAACAAAGCACTGTTTGTTTGTATGTTATGTGTATTTTTAATGTGTATCTTTGTTCTTATTTTTTTTAATAACAAAGATAAAATAATGAATTATTTTTATCTTCGCCCACCTTAGCCACAAAATCTGCTATTCTTTTTTTATATTTTGTTACCTTGTAAGGCTTTGTTTTTAAAATAGGCAAATTAGTTTGGCTGTACTGCTCAGACGACTTGCAAAATAGTAAAACCAACATGACAAAGAATTGTGATAAAATCGTAAGTGTGATTTCCCTGAAAAAAATTGTGAAATTATATTTTTGCAAGTTAATCCACTAAAAAAAAATTAAGTTTTTCTTGGCAATCTTTAATCAAAATCTGAACATTTACATCCGCTCTGGAATGGCATTCCTTTTCTGATGATGTCAGTTTGATTGCGCAGAATATACTTAACCACGTCCCTCCAACCGTTAGTTTGCTATGAGTATGAGTGAGATGAGAGGAGGAGCACTACAATAAAACCATCCCTGCTATTTAATATTCTGTTTTAGTTGGAAATACGTCACTGTACTGAAATGAAGTCAGCAGCAAATTCCAGTTCACACAGAATTATCTGAAATGCAATCATAGACTGCATAGAAACCTGACGTGGAAGTTAAAGAGGAGGGGGTCTGACAGGTGCAGGGACAGATGCAGGGAAAGAATGTCATTGGAGCTATCAAATGGTCACCTCCCAGAGGTTTGTTTAATCAATTTCAGAAAACTACAGTGTCCAAAACCACATCTCTTGAGTCCACTCTTAGCACACTCACCCATGCTACAGCTGTAGATTACCACACATGTCATTTTTAAATGGTGCATTTGTTTCTTTAGGCTCTTTACCAACCGGTTGATGGCAAAATTCAACATGAAGGGGAAGGGGAAAAAGCAGAAACTGCCTCTGGAGACGACTAAAACTTATGAAGCAATTAATGGTACTCAGCATTTTCCCCATGCCATTTAAGTTTAACACCAACTCACTCATATTCACTAGCTAAGCTTTTTCTAAATGTAGCAAAATCTCACTGTAGAAGGAAAAACGGTTTAGTCTATTGATAGAATTTCATTAGGGCTGCCACTACCGACTATTTTTATTTCAATTAATCTATCAACTAATTTAACGATCAATCTAAATTATTAATTTCGCACAAACAAATCAACAATTTTACTTAAGAATATATTATTAAACTATATTTCATTAAACCAAATTAAATCCAAATTTCTGTGAAATCCTTTTTTTTTAAAGCAAAAGTAAAGTGCAACATTGAGATGGACACCTGCTTCTTGCACTCATAGTCCAAATCACTGAAATCAGAGTTCAGCATTATAGTGTAAGAATGACAACATATCCACCTGTTCTAGTCTACTAATAATACAATTATAATCAAAAAAACACTTTTTAAAGGAGTATTTACCAGAATTTATTTAGGAGAAAAATGTAAATGTGCAGTATTTCTGAAAAAAAGAAAAGAAAGAAAAAAATAAATGAATAAATTAATTGGAGATGGTTTGAATATATGTTTCACAAACATGTCAAACAAATGTGTTTGTAGAGGGTTAGGGTTATTTGTGTTGTACAGTACGTGCTGAATTAAGTGATAACGCATTGTTCCAGGTCAAAATAAACATGGACTGACACAAAAATGTAGCAGATTAAACATGTAACAAAAGTCTGTTGTTTCAGCCACCATTCAGCATTATGTAAAGACAGGAGCAAAATGTATTTTCAAACAGTACATACACATGTATTACATATATAATATATATATTAAATGTGCCTATTAATTTGTCTATTTGAAGTGATTCATTTATTTACATTTTTGTTTGTGTATTATTTAATTGACAATAAATACTTGATTTTAATTTACAATTGTATTCTTAGTGTTCATCCTCCATAGTGATTCGACATCTTTACCTGCCACACTGGATTTTTTCCAGCTTGATGGGTGTTAATGTTCATTTCAAAGCCTGTTATACACTTACCGGAGGATCTTCAGGGAAAACTAATTATTCAGTAATACATTGTACATTTATTAATTTCTCTGAGAAGTAACAAAACATTTTGTCTGCAAATAATGCACATATTACTGGTTTTGCCCACTGCAAACATATTAATAAGTCGGCTGTACATGCCTTTGTTTTCTTTCCACATTGTTGAGAGAAATTTGATGTTGTGCCAGCCTCCTCGGTTAGTGCTGTTTTGCAGTATTTGCATTCTGCATAGTGCTTCTTTTTATTTGATTTCTTGACAGGAGGAATTATAAAAAAAGTATAAACAAATCTTAATGTTTTCACATACAAATACTAAATGAACATGCATACTGCAATGTAATGCACACTGGTTTTTTTTTACATATTTGTAATGTTTGCTTTTGTTCAACTCTTGCAGCTGCAGTCATGAAATGGGACAAAGAAGCTACAGAGGATATAAGTCATCCTGCAGCAGAGCATCTCAAGCATGCACCAGGGAGGAAGAGGTGGAGGGCATACAGGGGTGGAAAATAACTGAGGACTTCTCATGAGTACTGTAAGGCATTTGTGTTTATTCCCAGTTTAGGGGACTTTATACCCCCTCCCCCTGCTCACTTCAGACCAAATACCTTGTGGGATTTTATTTTTTATTTATTTTTTTGTTAACTTGAGAGTTAAAATTTAACTATTAGAATTTTGTTTTATCAGCTTGTTAATATTTTGCTGAAAAACTCATTAAAGATGGTTAAAATGTAATATCTTGTCATTTCAAACTATTTTTTTTATTTCTGTCCTTTTTAATAGATCAGATCACATATTTCCAATTGCAAATAAGGCTACTGAAATGTCTTTGCACACGTATATGTATTGGGCCGGTACAACTAAGGGGATAGGTATTCATTTATTATTTACAGTTTTAAAGCAGTACTTCTGCACACTGCCTTTACTATGACTAGTATGAGTTTTATTGAATACCATGTGGTCATCCAACCTTGGAACACCTGATGGTGACATGTTCATGGTGTTCAAGAAAGCTCATAGTAAGACAAGATCAACTCTGGCCTCATTAACAATTAAAATAGCTCAGTTGGTTTAAATCGAGTGCAACAGGGACGTCTGAAATTAGTCCAATTAAACACATCGTAAAAACTTGTGAAAATATGTGGCGTTGAAAAAAAAAAGTAAAAAATGACGTAAAAACATTCATTTAGAACCCTGTAATGATGTGGCTTGGACATCAATAAAAACAGTTAAAAGATGTTTAAAAAGACATCTTTTAACCTTCGCTATTTATGTCACTTGGACGTCAATAGTGAACTCTTAAAAGACGTCTAAAACAGACATCACACCTGTCGTACGTTCAGAAGACGTCCACTAAGACGTTAAATTGACGTCTTTTGGACGTGTCTTTGCTCAGTGGGTGCAGACCACCTGCTATACTTGATTAATTTAAAGGGAAGTACATGAAGAAATAACGATGATTTAAAATCCATATTCTGTGATATTTGCTTTTCTTTCTACAAGAACCTATAGCATGTTTAAAAGCAAACATCGCATTATTTTGTAGATAGACTTTGCATCAATGGATCCATATTCCTTGTCCCATTTTTGTCTTACATTATATTAATATTTACAAGGAGGCACCAACACTTTTTTTCTTTACTTATGCACGTAACACTGTGTGCTTTACGTGGACATTAATATTTCTCTAAATGACCAGGCACAAGGTGACTTACAATCTTCTTTACTGGAAACAAATGAGAAAAGCACAATACAAAAAGAAAAAAGTTTTTAACCACGTAATCCATCATGCACTTTTAAATCTGTTTGTCCAACTATCTCTGTTAGTTTGATCCTTCTGTAATAGAGATAAACATGCCTATACAAGTTATTTTGTAGAGAGAATATTAGATCCTTGACTACTTATTGATTTTAAGTGTTCAACATTACAAGCTTGCTGATTGGATTAACGATTAAATGTACACACACTATATATATATATATTTGATGTTGAGCAAGTTACTCTAAAGTTATTTTGTACTCCAACAGTGTTCAATGACATCACTGTACTAATTACTATGCACATATTGCATAAACTTAATGTTTCAAATCATAATGCATAAATTATTCTTTGACAAGAACACACATTTTAATGTTAAACTTGAGACGTGTTTGTTAAATTGACTATTGTTTTACACAGAAATGTTCTATAGTCTATACAGTATTTAATGCAATTACATCAGAAGTAACAGTAATTAAATTACAGAAAAATTAAGAGTAATCCATTACTTTTTCAAGTGTAAAGTAATTAAATTACAGTAATTAATTACACCCAACACTTACCTGTCTATATAACTATACAACTTCCTGCGAAGTTCAGCTCCAACCCTTCTCAAACACGACTGAACCAGCTATTTATATCTTCAGGAGATTTCGTTCCAAGTTTATCAAACCATTCAGGCTTCGCTTGTACCATGGCGCTGATCAATTTTCTCCGTCGAATAGGGCTTTTTGATCCCGTGTTGATCTTGCAGCGCTGCAGTAAAGCGCGACTTCAGCGCCGAACAGCCAATCGCATGCCTTGAAACAGAGGAAACCTAATTAAAATCTCGCGAGACTAAGCGCCATTCAACTCTCACCTGAAGATTAGATTGACATCAAGTACACTGCCGTTATTGTTATTGTAACAAAAGATTTCTATTTTAAATAAATGCTGTTCTTTTTCACTTTTTATTCATCAAAAATCCTGAAACAGTAGCACTGGTTCCAAAAGAAAATAAATAAATAAATATATAAGCAGCACAAAGGTTCCCAACAATAAAGCAGCATATTTACTGATTCTGAAGAGCATGGACATGAAGGAATTGGAGGAATGATGCTGAAAATACAGCTGCGCATCACAGGAATACATTACATCATAAAGTATATAAACATAGATACCCATCATTTTAATTTCTGTATTTTGGATCAAATAAATGCAAACTTTAAGAGCAGAACAGACTACTTAAAAAAAAAAAACTTTACAAACCCTACTGATGGCAAACTTTTGAACAGCAGTGTACAGAAATGCATTTAGACAGCAAGAAAAAGTCTTGCTAGACCAAAGTTCTTAAGCTGTATTTTCAGCATCATTACTCCAGTTTTCAGTGTCACATGATTCTTTGGAAATCATTTTAATACGCTGATTTGATGCTCATACACAAAATTGTGAAAAAATTACAATGAATATATATAGTGAACATTTACAATTTTGTTTTTAGTGTACTTTCATCAAATAAACAGCCTTTAGTCATACGATTTCTTTCAAAAACATGACAATCTTACCAGTACCACACTTTCGTGTGTGTGTAAATGTATAATTTTATGTGAGCAGATCTCTTAGGTGCAACTGATGATGCTTTAAAGAACATAATGTGATGAAATGAGGATTAAATCTATATTTAAACCTCAATTATGGAAGATTGTCAATCTTTGATTTAAATCATGTACTGTATTGTACTGGAAACTATTTATATAACCATAAAATGCATCAGTACACATCAGTACAAGTGAAAATTTAGATAAAATGTAATTGTTTTTTTGTTTTTTTTAATGTAGTTATTTTCAATTTCAGCATTTAACTCTGTCCTTTGTTTAATTTGACTACAGAAAGTTATCTATTACCATCCGTCAACCAACTAAAGGTATGTACATTAATTATGTTAATGCACATGACTTGGTAGGCCAGTAAACAAACAACAAATCAGGGGTTTGTTTGTATTAAGGTCTTAATACTATGGCTTCAAATGAACCATCCTATTGGACACTGAGAAGAAAAGCAAAGGACAAGGTGGATCAACAACTGCAGACAATACAGGCAACAACTTGGGGGAAGGAGTTGTGTTGCATGCAGAGTAACACCTGTCAAGGTCAAAATGATGATGAAGAAACATTTATGGACGGTCTCTCTCATGTTGACGAGACTGAAGATGTCAATATGGCAAGTGTTCCTGATGACAGTGAATCAGACACAGAATCAGAATCAGAATCTGATCCAACTTCCCTAGAAGATGATTTGGCATCCTGGGCTACTGAACACAAAATGACACATGTGGCACTGAATTCAACATTCTACGGCTGCACAGTTTCAATCTGCCAAAAGACTCGAGGACATTGCTAGGAACTGTGCGTTTGAACCCTGAAATACAAGACAAGGCTGGTGGCCAGTATTACCATTTCGGAGTGCTGAATTCAACTGCAGAGGTGCTACATCAGAATGTTGACATTCTGCGCAACATTCACATGTTGGAGCTTCAGATCAACATTGATGGTTTGCCCCTCTATAAGAGCTCAGCAACACAGTTCTGGCCCATCCTAGGGACACTGCAAAACATCAAACAAGAGGAACCAGTGACAATAGGTTTCTTTTGTGGCACAAGTAAACCTACATCACTAGCTGAGTATCTCAAGAATTCATCTCTGAAGTGAATTAGCTAAAGGATTTGAATTTGAAGGAGTGATGTTAACTTTACAACTCTCTTCGATGGTCTGCGATGCACCTGCCCGTGCATTCCTGAAAAATGTTAAAGGTCACACAGGCTATCGCGGATGTGAAAAATGCACACAGGATGGTTTGTACCTAGAAAATAGAATGACATTTCCAAAATTTACATGCCTTTAAGAACTAATGAGAGTTTCAGAAACAAGACAGATGCTGATCATCATCATGGTCCATCACCTCTTGAAGAAACATCCCTAAACATGGTCTCTGGTTTCCCCCTCGACTACATGCACCTCGTGTGCCTCGGAAACATGAGACGGCTTCTTCTCTTGTGGCTGAAGATGGGTCCTCTGACTTGTAGGCTGTCAGGATTTCAAATAAACACATTGTCAGAAAGATTGATAAATGCTCAGAGAAGTGTGCCCATGGAGTTTGCACGGAAACCAAGGGCACTGAGAGAAATTGATAGGTGGAAGGAAACAGAGTTCAGGCAGTTTTTACTGTATACCAGACCTGTCATGATGAAAGATCTCCTTAACACAGAGGTGTACAAAAATTTCTTGCTACTTTTTGTGGGAATCTTCTTCTTCCTGTGCAACAACAGTTTGATTAAAGATTACTGTGATTATGCCAATGGCATACTGGTTTGTCACTCACTTTGGTCAACTGTATGGTCCACAATTCTTGTCCTACAATGCACACTGCCTTGTACATCTTACAGATGATGCGAAAAAGCATGGTGTCCTTGACAACTTCAGTGCTTTCAAGTACGAGAATCACCTAAACAAACTCAAAAGACTTCTGAGGAAACCAACATGCCCTCGGAGTCCAATAAGTGAGGAAATGAGGAAATAGAGAGCAAAATTTTTCTTGTCCCCTATCACAATCAATTCGTTTCAATTCCTCTTTTACATACAGAGTAATTCTTTTTTCATAGTTCATGCATTTCAATAACATTGTTGAAAATAAAATCCGAGTTAATACACCAATTGGATTTCGGTTGCAGCTTAAACAAAAAAATGAAAGAATGAAAGAAAGAAAGAAAGAATGAAAGAAAGTGTTTTTAACCTAATCGTGGAGTTTGAGGGAGAAGGGACGACTGGACCAGCTGCCAAGTCCTGGTATGCAGATGGCCACCATCTAAAGATCTTGACAGGTTGCTGAAGAGTGTTCGGACAATGGAGGCACCACAGCCAGAGAAAGGGTGGACCCGACATAGAGCAAGAATCCTGCACGAGTCAGGTAAGAGTAAATGATGCTGTAAATTAAACATGATCTTGCCCAGATTACCTGGATTTCATTTTTCAGAATCTTTGCACATCATTTATCCACACTGTAAAACATGATCTCACATAGCTTTAATAAACAAAAATGAAGCCGTACCTGCATTTCTTTTTTTCAGCATCTTTTCAGAATGTAGCCAACAACTGGAAGAAGGCCAGCTACACTTCTGACATAAACTCAGAACCTGAAATTGCTGGAAAAAGGATTCCCAAGTAAGTCCTCACAAAAAGACAAAATGAATTGTTTAACAAATGAAAATGGCATCGTTTGCCTTCATGTGTGATCTATCTTTAAAATGATTCAACTGAGCATTTAAGTAAGGGATAATGCACGGCTAGCTGTGCATTAAACTGTGCATTAAACCATTTTAATTCACTTCACGTCGAGTGGTTCTTTGATTCCACGTTTGTTACTTACAACGTTAATGCACAGATAGCCAGCATTATCTCTTACCCTAATAAAGGATCTACGCCTATTTTATTAATAAAAGTCACAGGACAGCATTAAAAACAAGTTTCTATGCTCCTGAATGTTTCTGTGTGTATGCAGCGTGATGTCTGATCTCTCTTTCTGCATGTGTGCATCAACGAAATCAGCGCATTAATACAGAACGGTGATATAAACGGACTTGGAACTACCTGTGCATTAAACTGTTTTAATACATACCTGCCAGCCAATCAGAATAGAGTATTCAGACAGAACATGGTATAAGTTATTGAATAGGAGCTTTAGTGTGACTGTTACAGGCATTAAAGGGAACGTTCACCCAAAAATGAAAATTCTGTCATTAATTACGCACTCTCATATCATTCCAAACCTCTAAGACCTTCGTTCATCTTCTGAACACAAATTAAGATAATTATTGATTAAATCCCCCATGGTCTTCCATGCCCTACACCTCAGAAGGTATTAAAGTCATTGTTAAATAGAGCATCAGGTTCTCTGTCACAATGGCCAGACTCCTGAACAGCAACTCTCGTGAATGCAGTAGAGACTGACACAGAAAAAAATAATTGTTGAAAAGTATTTTATGTCACTCATATTAAGGTTGAACCACCTAAGGTTGATAGTCCTTATTTCCTTTCTGGGCCTTGAGGTAGTAGTTGCGTTGCTGTCTATGCAGGATCAGAATGCTCTCGGATTTTATCAAAAATATCTTAACTTGTTTTCTGAAGATGAATGAAGGGCTTCCGGGTTTGGAACGACATGAGGGTGAGTAATTAATGACAGAATTCTCATTTTTGGGTGATCTAACCCTTTAAGGAGAAATAAAGCATAAACTGTATTGAGCACATTTCTATGAGTATTTGCTACATCACACAAAGAGGCAATGAATGTGTGCAGTTGTTATTTTATCTTTGTTTTCCTAGAAAGAAAACAAGTACCGATCATATCTACTCGTCAGATGACGAGGCAGCAGAACAACCACCCATTAAAAAAAGAAACGCTGTTCCACCTGCACCAAAACCTCCAGCAATTCCAAAGTGCAACAAAAAAGGTAATGAAAAAAAAAAGAATGCTATGAATAAAAGTACACATTCTGTGTCGACTCAACCAGAGGTTGAAGGTAAAATAAAAAGTTTTTTTTCCCCTTTTGAAATAAATAAATAAATGAAGATCATGGATTTATATCTACTGTGTAATCCATGATTTTGTAGAGGGGGGTCAAAATGAACATTTATCAGCCAAATCACAAGGGAATTAGAAAGACGGCAGCATTATTTTATTTTTACATAAAGATTGGTAGCTCTATTAGTAAAATCTGTTGACTTCAGCAATCTTTGCTGCATATGTCAAAAAAAACAAAAACAATAATCTGTGACATTCAATATTTTGGTTTTCTTTCTTCAGAAACAAATATTGAAAATATCAAATTTGATTCAGGGAAGTTTCTGGAATTTGGTTGATCTGAGACAGAATGACCCAGTATGAAATAAGTCAGATTAAAGGTGCATAACAGCCAGAACACAAAAAGTGACATTTCTATTATCAGGTCCTGTTGTGCAACCTCAGGTTTCGCAGAGCAGAGCTGTAAACCCTCTAAGCAACTGTAAGTCTGAACTTTCTATTTTATCTTAATTTCATTTTTATATCCAAATCTACAATGTTTACTAAAAGTTACAACTATGCAATTGTTGAAGCATACAGCTGCACGACTGCTGCTGTGCTTGGTCCTATTTTGTGAGAATAAATTCGAGGAATACCAGTGTACCCATATTTAAAGGTGATTTTTAATTTTAGCAAATGGAATGCCACTGATGATCCCCCCAATTGTTAATAGCATTTGTCAATCAGCAACAAAGGGACATGGAAGACCAACAGCAGAACTCATGTGAGAGTCTCCCCAGCTTTCAAGGTAAATAATTAGTTGTATTTTTTCACTAGCTGGAAAGCTAAATGAAGATCAACATTTGATGCACTTAACGGGTTAGTTCATTCATAGAAGCCTCTGTGAATTACTCATGCCATTCTAAACCCACAAACTTTATTTTCAAAACACAAATGAAGATGTCTTCAATGAACACAGGGATTTCTGTTCCTACATTTCCATAGTCCATACAGAGATTGTAGAAGTAACCGATACAATATGAGTGGTATAATTCCAATCTTCTGAAGAGTCATAATCGCTTTATATGATAAACACTAGGGATGCTCCGATCGATCGGCATCGGCCGATAATCACATTTTATGACTCGATCGGTACTCACTAACTTGGCCGATCTCACGAACCGATCGCAGTTTGATGACGTCAATGCGTGATAACGTACATAACGCGTGGGGACATAAATGACATAAATGAAACAAAATAACTTCTTTGGCCATATTAGCCTACTCGATAGCATTAGCAGGCTTTACTCCTTTCAAACTTAATCTGGATTGTCACCGTTTCGGTCACTGCAACTTCCGCACTGAAAATCGTCTGCCTCATGAAAAAAATTTATTTAAAAAATGTAGTTAATATTTGCATCATTTACGATTTATTTTATCCACCCGCGACCCACCCGCAAATAATCAGAATGCATTTTTTTATTACCCGACCCGCAGATCATCCGCAGCGCCCGTGGATATAGGAAAAGCAAAATATGTTTGCAGCGTTTTCATTCTCTGCCAGCAGGAGGTGCTTTAAAGCGGGAGAAACAGAGGCTTCCCCAGTAACAGCTGTACACAAAGCAGCGCTGAACTCACAAACGCTGCTTTATCTGGCATATAACATGCAAGATGAAATGAAAATGACATTGTGACATGTTCTAAAGATAGTCTTCCTTCAGAAATACAGTGATATTAAATCACCCGCGCCTCGTTTTGATTTTTAAATGTGCAGTACGTGCTCATGTTTATTCAACGAAGCCTTTTGGAAAATCGGTCAGTTTTGATATTGTGGCGAGCGCCACAAACAAATAAATGTATGAGAAACATCCCACAGCATAACCACCTGAGCCCAACTTCAGTCTACTCATCACCTTAACTTTAACTGTGTTTGTAGCCAGCGCTAAAGCCAGACTGATAAACAAACACAGACCGGAAGTTAACTTCGGGCCAGGCGCGTGCGCCCGATGAAACCGTCTGTATAAAGCTTGAAGCATCAGAATCGGTATCGGCCGATCACCATGACAAGAAATCAGTACTCCGTATCGGCTGCAAAAATCCTGATCGGAGCATCCCTAATAAACACATTTTTTATTTGTATGCAACTGTCCCTTTAAGATTGTGAACCGTCGTTAACCGACTTAAACTGCTTGATTAAACTGCTTCGTTCATATGCATTACATTTACAATTATGATATTATCATTTTGAAGAATGCAAGTAACGGGGAAATGCCCTGTCAATGGAGGAACATAAATCTCCCAATTACACAAATTATAAGTGCAACTTACCTACACCTTTCTTAGCACCACTGCGTGTGTCTCAGCCAGACCATCACGGAGACGGCTGGTGTGTTGATCAACCTAACACACAAGGTAAAAGAGCATAATCAGGGATAAAGGAAATCTGAAACACATTCACAGCATTTAAATACATCTTAAAAACTGAACAACATTTTGTGTTCAATCCATAGAGCACACCTTCGCTGTCCTGAGACCCTCAGGGGACCACCAAGGAAGAGCCCAGAGTAAGTTAATTGAACATAAATCCACTTAAGTAATTTTTTTAATTTGACACCCTTCACAGATCCTTCTATTATTTAAAATAAAAGGAGTGGCTAATTTTTTTGACCATTATTGGGCACTCTATACACACACTGCAGACACAAAAGTTTTCAAAAAACAAAGTAAATGTGAATTTTGTGGCATTAACATGGCATGACAGATCACAGTTCAAACTGCAATTGCAATGTATCAATGTACATTAAAATAACTGCAAATAAAATAACAGCAAAGTTATTTTTGGACAAATCTAGTAAGGGTGTAAGGATCCATCGATCAATTGTCTAACGATATGATGTATTGAGGCTGCACGTAAAAAATAAAATAAAATACACACACATCTGTCCTGCAGATAGCGCTGCAAGCTCATTCCGTCCATGATGTTTTAGAAAACAATCTTTTGGCAGTTTATTTAGTTCATTGCTTAAGGCAGTGGTTCCCAAACTTTTTCTCTACAAATATTTATATGCTCACCAAGGCTGCATTTATTTATTCATATATATTAAACACTAGTGAAATGTGTCAATTTAAAACATCTATTTGTATGTTTTAACATATACTATATTCCTGTGATCAAAGCAAGTGTTTCACCTGCCATTATTTTACGGCACCCCCCGCCCCCTTGAAGGTTAAGTTAATTAATTTATTTAATTATTTTTTCTCTATAGCGCCAGATCACAACTGAAGTCATTTAAAGTTACCTTTCTTATAGAACATGTCTATACCTTGTTCTTTCATTAAGCAAACTAAATAGCCTTATGTTATTTATCTTATTTACACGACAGCATGTCATTTCAGTCTCTACGTTATGCTCGCTCTCTCTGCATCACACACTGCGGAGTTCCGCCCACACACACAACTCTCTCACTCGCTCATCCACACACACACACACCCACACACCCACACACCCACACACTCACACACACTCACACACCCCCACACACCCCCTCACACACACACACTCACACACACACTCACATTCTCTCTCTCTCACACACACACCTCTCTCACACACACACACACACCACACACACACTCCCTCTCCACACACACACACACACACACACACACCACACACACTCCTCTCTCACACAACACACACACACACACACAACACACTTCCCACTCTCTCACACACACACACACACACTCTCACACACACACTCTCATTCACTCACTCTCTCACACACACACACCCCCACACACACACTCACTCTCACACACAAACACACACACACCTACACTTCACACACCACACACACACACACACCCCCACAACCACACACACACACACACACCCTCTCTCACACACCCACACACACACACTCCTCTCTCACACACACACACACACACAACACCCACACACACTCCTCACACACACACACACACACACTCACCACTCCCACCCACACACACACACACACACAAACAAGTGAGCCCACTCCCAGTAGTATTTGTAAATATTAAGCAGCAAAACGATTCATATTTAAAAATGAATTCTGCGTGTCTCTGTGCTAATGAATGGCGCAGACGCGAGGTTTTGTTTACCACTCGTACTGAAGCATGCGTGAAGCTTGCAGTGGTCTGCTGTCTCACTAATGAGGACATAAACACATGAACAACATCTCCAGAACTGCTCTGAGAATCCCTTCATCAGCATTTGACCGTTTCATTTCAGTAAAACTATCATCATGTCATACACACAGAAATGTAAAGGTATTCACGGCAACCCGTCAACATAAAAGTTTGGTTTAACTTGAGGACATTGGCAGAAATATATTACTGTTGTTGAGTAGAATGTTAGTAACATGATGCTACTGCTACTAAAATGATTAAAACCTTATTTATAAGGAACAATCATACAATATTTCTTCAATGTTTTAATTGTAATATTAAATTACCTTTAATTTCCAAAAAAAATAAAATTGTGTTTAATTTTCATTACTTAAAAGATAGATTAAATGAATGTTTGATGCCTTAAAAAATGTAAATACACAAAACATAATTTTGGAGCAAAAAAATCATAAGGCTATTGTAAGAATAAATGAAACTTGTTTTTATGCTTTCAAATAATTAGACATGCTAAAACAGAATTTGGTAACAATAAAACATGGTTGGAAAAAATAAAACCTTTCATAGGCCCCTAAACATCCAATATTTGTTAAACTTTTAATAAATTGATGTTAAATTGTTTAAGTTTCATGATTTAAATTAATTAGACATGCTTTTTGATTAATACAATTTAATTTAACCATTAAAAAGCCCCCCAAAGCCATAAACCTAGGGGAAACACTGAAAGCTGTATTTTCAGCATCATTACTGAAAACAGTTCTCTTATGATTCTCTTATGAATATTGCACCCTCTCAGACATGACCTTGTTTGCAAAATTATATATATGCTTTGAAATATTGTGATTAACATAGTACTACTTAACTAGCCTACTTGCCGTCTTAACTTGTTTGGCTTCATTACCCATCGTCATACTGGTGAATCTGAGGGCGAGATATGCCTAACGTCAGTCATATGTTCTTGTCTTTTGCGACGGCCGCACCGCAGCAGCTGATGTCAACCGGACAAAACAAAGTGAACATTGCAAATCCAGTTGTCTTTTGTGTCAGAGCGTTTACTGTCATGGATTTGTCGTGTGGCATCGCACCGCATCCACAGCTTCACTGGGTTCTATTTGCTTTTGTCACATCGCGCCGCTCGCGTCTGGTGTAGACAAGTTGTTTTGGTATTTGTGAATCTTAAGTGTATTCACCATCTGCATCACTGGCAGTATTTTCACAAACTTGTAACTTAACGTTACTTGTTCAGAACAGAACCATGCAACATTCATTCATATTTCTACATGTCTCCCTGCAATACAACTCTGATTGTTCAATCACGCCATCTAGTGGTCTGTTATTGATACAACCACAACTGCTACAGCTGATAACGGAGCGCTCAAGCGGGTACTGCCAGTCATGTAATTAAAATATGTCAAATTAATATTTTGCATTCAATTATTTACTTATCAGGCAATGATATACAGAAAAATTATGCAGTGTAGTCTTTTTCACCCTGTGGAGGTTTCTTTTGCAAAATAATCTGCTGACTGTACACCATCTCTCAGCCTTGCTGCGCCTGCCCCCCAGTTTGGGAACCACTGGCTTAAGGCCATTTGTGAGATTTCAAACATCATGCACGCAGTAACCAGCATTACCCTGACCACCAACCCCATGCCCACTCCCCTCAATTTTTTTTAATTACTGATCTGCATGATTCACGTGGGTCATGATTTTAGACCGAAAAACAAAAACAAAACAAAACAAAACTGGAATTCTGGCTGCTGAGTGTGTTGCAGGCCGTAGTTTGTTAATTTGCAAAATGTAACAAGCAAATCTTACCCACTCCATCTTTCTCAGCTCCAGTGGGCGTCTCTCAGGCAGACCCTCATGGAGACGGCTGGAGTGCTCATCCACCTGACACACAAGGTACAAGAACATTCATTAGAATAAAGGGGCGATCATACTGCACTTTTCCTTCTATTGACTTCCATTAGTACGCATGCGACCGCATCAAACCGGAAACGCAAGCTTGTGTTTCACATTTCGCTGCATTCCAATGTTCAAGCTTGGTGAACTCTTGACCTGCGATTTCACATCACGTGAACCTGTATGACCAACAGCAGTTTGATACATCACAGCATAATAGCTGAATTAAAAGAACATGAATGTAAAACTGCAGCGCTGCAGGAAAGTGGAGTAGATTGTATGTTTTTACATTGTAAATGTATTATTATGCGTTATGTGTTGAATTTAATCATATCACGACCGTTGCAGCGTCCAAGGAAACTTTGCATGCTCAAAGTCTAGTGTGACCGCAGCATTCACAGCCCTTCACACAATCTAAAACTGAATAATGTTTTGTGTTCAGTCCGTAGAGCACACCTTTTCTGTCCTGAGACCCTCAGGTGACCACCAAGGAAGAACACAGAGTAAGTTACATTTGATCGGCTGTAATGGTGTTGTAATCTGAAATGACACAAATGGACACATGATAAAATGCACATCTTCCATGAATGGCTGGGTAAAAAGAGTTTAGGAGCATACAGTGTGAAAAGTCAGCTTTTTAATAACCTAGATTAATTATTAATCCCTGGTGTAATGAGCAGTCTGAAACATGAAAGCTACCTCAGGATTGGGTTCACCCAAGTTTTAGGGCCCTATCATACAGCTGTGCAATGCGGCGCCAGGCACGACGCAAGTGTTTTTTGCTAGTTTCAGGCTGACACAGTTGTCATTTTCACATCCTGCACCACGTTGTTTAATAGCAAATGCATTTGTGCGCCCATGGGTGTGCTGGTCTGAAAACGAGGTGTGTTCAGGCGCATTGCTATTTTGAGGCAACTGAAATAGACTGTGCCATTGACCAACAAAAACCTGGTCTAAAGTCTGGTGCAATATTTTTTCTTTGTTATTTAAGGAGCACGTTAGCCTATAGACGGGTGCACAACGCGTGTACACTTTGCTTATTACACACACACAGGGCAGCAAACTAACATTCAGTACAATTTATATATTTCATTTCATGAATATAAAATGTAATTCATTAATTCATATCTTTTAGTTTGTCAAGAGATTTAAATAGCCATGTTGGAAAACAGTGTACGTGCGCACGTGCTCTAGTACTTAAGAGCCTATCACTGAACCTGGAAAGAAAGCAAAATAAAATTAAATAAAACATCAGTCCGCAGATGTCATATCCATAATTCTAATAAAATCTGGAATTAATTCAATCTCAAACCAATTAATTAAAGGTTATTACTCCACCTGTGTAACGTCATTAACCAATGTGTTTACACAGTAAGATATTTAATGTTTTTTAAAGAAGTCTCTATATTTTAATATGTAATTAATTCCTGTGATTTGAAAGCTGGAATATTTTCGCATCAGCCTCCAGTCATCCTCCTTCAGAAATCATTCTAATATTCTGATTTGCTGCCCAAAAAAAACATATTATTATTATGTTGAAAACAGCCGAGTAGATTTTTTTCAGTTTTCTTTGATGAACAGAAAGTTCAGAAGAACAGCATTTATCTGAAATAGAAATCTTTTGTAACATTATAAATGTTTTCTCATCACTTTTGATTAATTTAAAACATTGTTGCTAAATAAAAGTATTCATTTCTAAATATTCACACACACACAAATAAAAACAATAATACTGATTCCAAGCTTTTGAATGGTTTAGTGTAAAAAAAACTTTTTATTTCAGATAAATGCTGTTATTCTGAACTTTCTATTCATCAAAGGAATCTGAAAAAAACGGTCCTCAACCATTTTAAATATTAGAATAATAATAAGAAAAAGTGTTTCGTGAGCAGCAGAATCAGCATATATTATACTGATTTCTGAAGGAACATGTGACACTGAAGACTGGAGTAATGATGCTGAAAATACAGCTTTGATTTAAATTTACATTTTAAAATAGTCAAATACAGTAGTCAACATTTGAAGTGGACCAACACCTTTCATCAAAGTTGTCATAAAACCTAAAACCTAAATGTGTTCTTGTCTTAGGACAACTTTGATGAACTTTTTTGAACCACTTTCAAATGTTGACTACTGTGAAAGTAAACAGGTATGTGACTGTATTTTAGATCAAATGAATGCAGGCTTGTTGAGCAGAAGATAATTCTTTAAAAACATAAAAAAATCTTACTGATCAAAAGGTTTGATGATAGTTGTCAACGGCCTGTTACAAGTGACGGGACTTCTTCTTTATGCGATGGCATTGATGCCATGGTTTTACTTTAAAAATAGATTTTAATACATATTTTTCTGTTTTTATTATTTTCTGAAATTCAATTAGCTAGAATTGTAATGTGCATTTACTTGTCTGAGTAACAAGCAAATCTTACCCACTCCATCTTTCTCAGCTCCAGTGGGCGTCTCTCAGGCAGACCCTCACGGCTGGAGTGTATATCCACCTGACACACAAGGTACAAGAGCATTAATTAGCATAAGGAGATGAAAATGAGAAACACTTCATTCCCAGCCCTTCACACAATTTAAAACCGGATAATATAACATGCATGATCTGTTTAATCCATAGAGCACATTTCTGTCCCGAGACCCTCAGGGGACCACCAAGGAGGAACACTGGGTAAGTTAAGAAGGGGAAAAACAAAATGTCTGATAACTTTAACAATGTCCAGGAATACAGACATGATGGGCTGCAACATTCACAGGAAGCTGTTTGTTCTGAAAGTACAATAATCTGCACGTTTTAGTCAAATTGAACTAAATCAAACTGAACACCATTTCAAATCATATTAAATATTGTTATGATTTAATGTTATATAAAAATGTAGGGTATAATAGGACATGACAGCAATATTGTCCATTTTAATCACGTTCCAAAAATAATTTCAATGAAGTTACAGCTTCAAAAAAAACATGCATAACGTTACACCAAAGAAAAAATAAATATGGTACATACCCTCGGTTTTGAAATCATGGTTTGGTATGGTTTTAGTATAGCAGGAGAAAAAAAAATCTAAATAGCTTTCTTTAGTAAACAGTGGTTTACTGAACAAATTGGGTCTCTCTTAAATGAACTATAACCAAAATTATTTAATGGATAAAAAACTTCAGCTAATGCCATAAATTACACAGGGAGTCCAATTACTTGAACATTACTATATTGAAGGTTTAATTTAACCGAGCCCAAAGTATTAAACTGCAATTAATTTTTTAGATTATATAATAATCAACAACATTTTATGCAAACATTTAAATTGCACATAGGGTAGTTTTTTACATTAACTTGAAAAGCTAATTTCAAAATTATGCTTTTACTCTAATTCACTGTTGAAATATAATCATTTACTCACTGACTGTCATGAATCATGACATTTAAACACATTAAAGAATCCAGACATCACTAACAGGTTAACTAAAATTTGATGAATATATGAGCTAATATAAGGCATATATAGCAAAAAGCTTTTCTTTATAGTTCATTTCTGTCAAGCTATGGACTTAGTTGAGGTAAATGTAATGCTATGTGATATTCTTTACAAGCTTTCTGCAATTGAAACACTGATTGAACGATTACATGGGCATGAGATGCTCATTCATGCTTATTTTATTCTATAACTAGTAGTAAAGAGAAAGAGATGAACATAGGCCTGTCGCAATAATCAATATATCGACTTATCGTGCAATATATGTACATGACCTCAATCATTTTTGATGACGCAATATATCGCCCATTATATTTATGTCACCATGTTTTGTACATTCCCCTTGCTCCTGTGTCTTTTGCAGCTTCTCGTACATAATGTGGTGTAGTCATGAGGTGCTAGATCAAATTTAAAAAAATGCTTCTACAAACAAAGTTTCATCTGCAGATATGATCTTGTTTAGGGATCTGTGCCTTTGTGCATACAGACATCTGACTGCTAAGTAGTGATTTGTTTTGGGGGTGTACTAGAACAGGCTCTCATACTAGGTTGTTCGAAAAACACATTATGTTTCACATATTTTACATTATTACGGCACCTCTCTCCCCAGTCTGGCAAGAACGGCTCGAATAGTTCCTGTATCAAATGAAGGCCCGCCTTCTGAAATACGAAATGTGCTGTGATTGGTTAGCTGGGCCAGTGTGTGCTGTGATTGGTTAGCTGGGCCAGTGTGTGTTGTGATTGGTTAGCTGGGCCAGTGTGTGTTGTGATTGGCAGCACTCGGCGCCTGGTCGGGAAATGTCATGCCCCTTACCATAGCTGCCTGCGAGCCTCAGTGTAAATATTGCGTCAATATCAAATTAATTTGAGCGTGATTTAAACCCGGATGATTGTAACCACTTGGGAAACCTTGGGAAAGCTAGCGTGTCTCCGACACAGTGATAACACTCGTTGCCTTCTCTAATGCAGCTCAGCCAGGTCTCGTCCCATTCGTCGATATTTGTGATATCACAAATCCCGGAAAATATGTGTTATAGTCCAAACGAGTCGTTCGTTATAGTTTTTGAAAAGTGATTTCTGTTAAATAAAATATCTCCTTTTGAAGTGAACTTTGAACTCTGTAACTTTGCAGATCTTGTTTATTATCAAACAGCAAAATTTTTGTGTCTTGTGACGCTAAATCCCCTTTAGGAAAAAAAAAAGAAGAGCCGCTGTATTTATAACTTTGACAATAAGTGCATACTAGTGCTGTGTTCAAAATATCGATAGACGATGTATCGTCACAGAGATTTGACGATACGAGCACAGATACAGCTGGCCCTGTATCGATATTGTGGCATGTGTGCAGCAGTGGACCGCGCTTAATTTGTTTAACATTTTACAACGTTTAAAATGGAGTAGAAAAGTGCAAGGTTTCTAAAAAAGAATGAATAGAGCATATATAGGCTACAACAAGGTTTAATCTGGCCGCAGAGGAACACAACTGGGTTGCCTGATATAAAGAGACGTAATCCCCAAAACAGAGCTTCACACTTGCGCAACAGAAATATCTGATAAGTGTGTTACTTATCTTTGTCAACCTGGCAACCATGTGCTCTCTCTCCACTGAGGATGAACGCGCTTGCTTTCTGAAAACAGTGGTTAGCTTGCAGTTTAGTGATCTCCACTTCAATATTCTAGTCTCTGACAAGTGTGATTCATCTACTGTTCATTTACGACAGAGGAGAGAAGAGAGAGAGAGAGAGAGAGAGAGAGAGAGAGGAGAGAGAGAGAGAGAGAGAGAGAGAGAGAGAGAGAGAGAGAGGCTGTGCATGTATGAATTACCACCGTTTTGCCGCGTTTCTCTATTAACAGTAAAGCTGTGGCTTTAATTCCTTTAGAAACAATGATGTTACCAGCTCCTTGTTGAGAAAGATAATGTAGCTCTTGAGCGATTAAGCTATTTAGTTGATAAAACTGCGGGGCAGCGCTAAAAAGTTTGTTCCTGAATGTCTGAGTGCGGCCGCAGCGTGATCTGTGTGTGTGACTGAACTTAACATTAAACTGCTTCTGTTTCACACAAATGCTGGCGCAGACGTGCATGTTCGGCTAGAGTCGCTTTGAACTCGTGCATCTTCGGAAGCGGAGCTGCACGGAAAGTCCTGCCGCGCGCACCTAAGCGAACTTGCGGACGCGTCGAGTTAATCAGCCTCGAGCGTGTGTGTGTTAGATACAGTGAAGACAGCGCGTTAGTTTAGAACTCTTCTCATTTTTTTTTTATTGTAGAGTGTGTGTTGATTTGTGCAATGATAACCTACCAGCAATGTAAATGATTTTTTTATATATATTAGAATGAGTCCATTACAATATACATTTATTAGAATGAGTACATTATTATTTATGGGCTTAAAAACAAGATGCAAACAATCTGAATATTGTACCTGGTGGTGAGTGCCCAATGTAAACATGAAACATATGCCATTACCTATAGGCTATTGTACTGTGGTACAGTTCTGGAGGCCCTTCATAATGCAGAGGTCAACTGCTGCTCTGCCAATAGTTAGAAATGGCCTTATAGTAAGCAGTGTTTTTTCTAAATTCTGCTGAGGTGAAATTCAGTGCAGTCATGTATCGTGATACGTATCGTGGCCTCTGTATCGTGATACATATCCTATCGTGACTTTGCTGGTGATACACAGCCCTAGTGCATACCATGATAAACTAAACACTGGAGTATAAGCATAAACGTTTTAAAATACGTCCAAGAGTTTTAGAGTTTTACATGTCAGTCAGTTATTGAAATGGCATCAACTTTTCATTTGCACGCCCCTAAAGATGATGCTACACACAATGAACCGTGATTGGTTGCTTTACCTGTCAGTCAGACGGCCTCTCGGATGGTCCCTGGCCAATCAAAGGGGTTCAGGCCTTCTGTTGTCAGCCTGAAGGCCTGGCTACACAAGACAAAGATTTTCTTAACTTTAGGGCTTTCATGCAATGGGCACAAGAACAAATCACACTAAGATTTGGACTACAGCAAACATCCCCATTGTGAAATTCACATCAGAGTCCTCCTGCTGTCAACAGAATACCAATATAGATTTTTGGTAATGTCAATGTAATAATAAATGAACCAAACTCTTATTACAGTTATTATAAGAAGTGAAGATGTTTTATGCTTTTCTGAAATTTGGTTTTAATTTTAGTGTGTATTTACTTGTTTTGGTAACGAGCAAATCTTACCCACTCCATCTTTCTCAGCTCCATCATGGAGACGGCTGGAGTGCTCATCCACCTGACACACAAGGTACAAGAACATTCGTTAGAACAAGGAAGATAAAACACTAACTCACAGCCCTTCACACAATCTAAAACTGAATAACATAATATTTAGTGTTCAATCCGTAGAGCACACCTTTTCTGTCCTGAGACCCTCAGGTGACCACCAAGGAAGAACACTGAGTACGTTACCTTTTTTTTTTTTTTTTGATTTTGAAACCATCATCATTAACTTACTTTAAATGTTTTCTTACCAACTCCATTTTGAGCTCCAGTGTGTCTCTTTAGCAAAGCAGAAAATACTGAAAAGCATTAAAGGGGTCAGGATAATTTGTTTTTTTTTAAATTGTAAACATTTTACCCTAAATGATGTGACATTCTTTTGATAACATCCATCAAGGCAGATGCATGTAACACTATATCTAACATTTAAAACCTTACAGTTAATTCATACTTACAGGTACTTCTTGTGGGAGACAGGAAAATCCAGTCTTGGGTACTGTACCAAATCAATGTACACGTACGTTATTTATTAATTTAAATAAGTTGCCAAATGCTTAATTTCACTCATCAAAGCTACATACCAAATTAAATGATCTTCTGTATTGCAGCTGTAGACAGGGCAATTCTGGAAACACTAGAGAAAATGGACATGAAGATCCACCATCTGACTGCATTGGTCCAGTCTCTAGTGGGGAACAGGCGTGTTGTACCCCAAATGCAGACGGCTGAAGAGGAAGAGGGTGTGTCGTTCCTCTAGCATCTACTGCAGACCTAGAGAGGCTGGAACAAAGATTGTCAGACAGAGGGTTCATGCAGAGCATGGTAAGAATCACTGAAACTCAAACCTACAACTACTAACAACATGTCAACAAACTGTTTGTGTGCTAACATGTGTGTGTGTGTGCTTGTATACTACCTGTCAAAAGCATGGAATGATTAAGTTGAAATGTTGTTGAAAGAAGTCTCTAATGCTCACTCCATTTATTTGCTAATATATACAATTATTTATGAAAAATATAACAGAAATAGTAATACTCTGAAATATTACAATAGTAAGCTGTTATTTTTAAATACTCATTACTCCAGCCTCCAGTGTCACATGACCCTTCAAAAATCATTATAATATGCTGATTCTGCTCAGTTATTAGCAATTATTACTGGCAGTTATTAATAATGGTTCATCTTTTTAGTGTTAATTATCATCAAAAACAGATTTTGCTACTCATTATATTTTATGGAGACCATAATTATTTATTTTTTCCAGGATTCTTTGAAAATTAGAAATAACGCTGATTTGCAGGGGTTAAAATCGGATAAAACTGGATGTTATGTTGGGGGGCTCTGTGATTTCAGCCTTTTGAGGGGTGGGCGTGTGTGCGAGTATATAATAATAATAATAACAACAACAACAAAGTAGTCCAACAAATGATTCCCAAGCGCACACGAAAGGCTATACATTTGTACTTTTTGCAAAGGTCCCTTTAGGGCCTCTGTATGTTATTACCTTGAGAAAACATAATGCTGAAATTAGAAATATGAGCCTGAAAATGTATGGCATTTTGAAACGGAAAATGTATAGGAACTCTGCTTTACTGTCACTTTTCAATTGAATGCATCCTAGACAAATACAATAATTATTACTTCCCACCAAACTTTCGGTTTTTGAATGGCAGTGCACCATGGTTTACACAAAAACATGAAGCAGTACAACCATTTTCAACGTTTATAATAGTAATAAATGTTTCTTGAGCAGCAAATCAGCATATTAGAATTATATGATCATGTCCTGCTGAGAAAATACAGCTTTTCATCACAAACATAAGTTATATTTTAAAATAGTTAAATATAGTTCCTATAAATAGTTTCATAATATTAAATTATACTGCATTTTCAATAAAATAAAGATTTGGTGAACATAGGATTATTCAAAAAAAAAAATTAATTATTTTATATTTTAACAATCCTTAATTGTTCCAATCTTTTAACTGGATGTGTATAGAATACAGGTCAATGTAATGCTAAAATTACTTCATATGTGCTGCTGAAGGTGAAGCAGATTATCATCAGTGGCGGGCCAAGATGAAGGAAACTGTATGGAGGATTGCTCCAAGGTGTTCTCCAGCCCGGCAACTGAATAGACAAGAGAGGGGTCCGAAAATCCAACATCGGAGCACTCCTAATAGGCAAGTTCAGCAATGATGTACACATAAAATCATGTTAAAGTTGGTTTATAGGACATTCGTTGACAGGCGGACTTTCCTACCTTTAGTGAATAAACGCGCGGAAAAGTGCAGCGCCTTGTGCGTAGATATAATGGGTAAGGCCTCTGCGAATATCGCATAAATGAACGATTGAATCTCCGCATTCCACTGGAAAAAATAAAGACTCTCCTCCCCAGCTATCTGCAGTCGTAAAAAAGATCAATAATCAACAGGGCACCTAATTGTCTGGACCTGCTTCCAGTCAAGGCCTGGTCCTTATCCCTTAGGGGGATCTGAACTGCTTAAACCCTAACTATCACCAGGAGAGAAGAAACTCCCTCTGTCTAAAGACCCTTCAAGGACCAGATGTGCAGTGTAACATTGACCGGCTTCAGCATAAATAAACCAGCTAATAAACAACAAAGAACATGGTATCTGGAAATGTTCCAGCGACAGACTCGCCCGGACCCCATGACCGTTTAACACATAAATTGATAATCCCGTCAACAAAAGAGACAATTTTATAGCTGCATGTCCAGCGAGAAGAATGGCAGGCATACAATCGGTGACAGGGCATACCTAGGACACTTGCTACTTTCAGATTTCAATACTGTCATAGGCCTCGTTCAAGCACCAAAACAGCTGAATTTGAGCTTTTATTTCTTCATTTCTGAATAAGATACAGCACTCTCTCTGGTGTCACTGTAAAGCAGAGTTATTGTGCTTTATATTGATGTAAATTATTAAAAAATAGACCTATAATTGGCTGAATGACACAGAATTTGCTCTTTAAAGAAGAGTTGTTGTGCTTTATAATGATGTAAAAAAAAAGAATCTGACTGAATAATGATTAATAATGTTAAAGCAACATTGGATATTAGTGGACAGTAAAAGTGCTATAAAAAAACTTTCATGAAACTATTACTTAATAATATGCTTTCTTGTCTGTATCTATCTATCAATGAGCTGAACAATTCTAAAATACATTAAAAGCAACAACAACACAGTGGAATGAGTGCTTCCACTGTGCTTAAATTCTCCCTGGCTTTGTGAGGCTGCCTCCAAAAGCTTTGCAGCAGTGGGGCTGCTTTCTCCCTGACTTGGGATGGTCGACTCAGTGCTTCAGAGGCATACATGGTTTTGCATTGTAAACATGTTTGAACAAAATAACTTTTTTACACACATTAATCTAAACTTACACATTTATTGAAAGTAAAAAAGTGTATGATGTGAATAATGTTAAACAGTTTCAATGGCTTTTACATGAGGTTTACCTGTTAGTGAAAACTGTATTTTAGAATTGTTCAGTTCACAGATAGATAGAATCGAAGTAGCTTAGATAGATAGATAGATAGATAGATAGATAGATAGATAGATAGATAGATACAGTGGAACTTACATGTAAAGTGTTGTGTAGAAAACTGTATATAAACTGTAAAGTAAAATAAATTGACTCTCAGTGAAGCAGACAGAATGCTGTGTTCTGGAGTTTGCATACTTTCCTCATATTTATTTATTTATTTATTCATTCAAATGAAAATGCAATAATAAAATAAAATTTACAAACAGGGCAGACAGAAACGCACTGTATGCAAACACAATGAAGAATATTGTTATATTATATACTTGTCGTGTAGCCTTTTCAAGTCATTGGAGGGGTTATGTATCGGCCTCCCACTACTCGACACAAAAAATTTGTCGTTTGTCGTATCTGAACCATTTTCTTTACGCATTACCGGCCTCACCTCGTTGTAGTATATGTCGAACCACTGGTCACAGAAGGGGAAAAAACAGAAATAAAATCATGGCCCTGTTGTCTTGTATTACTTTCCCACACCATGTTTAATTTGCTGTTATGGTGTAATTTTGAATATAAACTCACAAGTTCTTGCTCGTCCGACAAAGGTACTTCTGGAACTTGTGATGTAGCTGTTTTATGCTCCTTCACCGCAACAGAAACTCCGTTCTCTCTGCGGCTTCTACCCAGCCATTCCTCAACCTGCAAACAGGCATTTGTGCACTTTTAATGATGGGTGTCACAAATATTAAAAATGTATAAGCATATGTGAGGCACAAATTATTGAGGCATGGGAAGAAAAAAAAAAGACACTCACGGTCATGTTTGTGACGACTCCGAGCCGCTGAAGTAGCTTCAGCATAATTATGGCCTCAAGCTAATAGAGGACGAGCAAACGTTCATTTTTTGTTAGGCTGTCCCCTGTGACTGCTCCTGGACCCTGCAGTTTTCCCATGACCACCAGGAAATCTTTAAAGGCGGCATCCAAAACTACCAGGCAGTCACTTGGCAGGAGGTCTTTCCCATAACTGAGGAACCTAGGAAAACAATATGTCACGAGTTCTATCCTGTATTCCAGTTTCCAATGTGCAAATATCATATATAACAAAAAAAAGAAATGCTGACCTTTTTTGTGTGACCTCCTTGTTGACCTTTTTGGACATACCAGAGTGTATGCCATCCAGAGGATCCATGAAGCTCTTACAATCCTCATAAAGAGCGGGATCTTTAAAGCGCATGCCCGTAGATGTGATTATGTATTTCATGAACCTTAAAAGGAGAGAAAGAAAAGGTTGTTACGGTCAGAACACAGCCTACTGAGTAATTAATAGGTAACATTTACATGCCATATTTGTAATCTTCCACACTACTGACCTCTTGAGACTCTTCCAGTAGTTCAGCACGGTCTGTTTTGAGAGCTTGGTGTTTGATAAAACATTGAAGTACTCTCGTACTTTCTCCACCTCCCGTACAAACCTTAGGTTGGGCTCGCTGGGGTCCAGGTAATACATGAACCTGGACACGGCATCCACCTGTAAGTACACATTTCACATTAAAACATGCAGGACTGCTTTAAAATATGACCACAACACCAAATAAATTTTTTCTATGTATTTATTTCTTCACTGATTTAATTCACTTACCTCTTGTTTGCTGTTCTTGTTCCCCAAGTCTGAATGTAGGTACTCATTAAATCCCTTAAGAAGGGGGTGGCAAATTGAGTGCTTTTCATACAGGCCTTTTTTGACCATCTCCACCCTCACTGAAGAGGTCCACCTTGGTCCCTCAGTGCTGAAATCAAATAAAACAGGTGGTCAAATGATTGTGCATGTTCAAGAGAAATCATATCCAGTGTTTACATATAGTCTATGTGAATGCTAAGGTGAAACTCTACCTCTGAAAGTACTCTCCAGAGCTCTCCTCAGATGATGGCTCATCAGCTAACTCTGCTGGATCTTCTGCACCTTCTCCAGAGCTCTGAGCCACAGATGCAGATGATGTAGAGGGCTGAGCAGGGACTGGGACTGCTGGAGGTATGTTTCTTACCACCAAGCCCTTCTTCTGCATCTCTTCGATCATCCTTTAAAGAACAGAAATTGTTTTGAATATTGTACTGGAAAATGGCAGGCAATCTGTAATATACTGCATAATAAATAATGAAAAGAAAGAACTCTTACATTCAAACTATACATTCTACTTTCAGAAGATAATAACCTTAAAATATAATAACTATATACAAGAAATAAAATAAAAAAAATAGTTCCTTATAAACAAACTTGAGTTTACATTTTCAAAAGACAACACATTTTGAAGAAAGTATTTTTTTCTGTGCCAGGCAAGAATACTAACGCCTCATTAAAAGATAATGTACTAATATTACAATTTATAGCTGTTGAGCCAACAGGAAATGACAATTCATGTAAGCATAATTGTTAGCTGCGAACCTGGCAAGAGGATTAGTAGAGTCCAAAATGTCACGAAGTTTCTCAAACTCCCAGAAACGTCCATTGTGGGATAATTCAGCCAACTCCTTCTTGGCTTCCGTGACGGTAGCTTGTATCTCTGCCTCTGTGCTGTTGCTCATACACACCTTCCTGAGATGCCCAGGAAGAGAGTGTGGAGCCTTTTTACAGACAGGGCAGAGGAAATACATTCTGCTGTGGAATGATCTGTGTGAATAAAAACAAAAATTGTTAGAGATTTTATACAAATAAATTGATATCTGTAGTGCTACCGAAAGCAGCAGAGCTAAATGCACTGTTCACATGAAATTTGACTAGAGGTTTGGATTTGCCAGCCAATATGAAAAGACAATATATTTAAAAAGAGAAACCATCTCCTTTAACAGGCATAAGGCAGACAGATAAAATATACTTATTTTACAGAATCCATTTCAAATGCAGAAAAATGCTCAGTCAGGTCACAAACAGCAAGCAGTTGATTATCTTCAGAAGGTACTGAAAATAAAGTTTTCTGACCAGAGAGGCATCTTTAATCTGACCTGTCCCATGTCAACGACCAATCAGGACACAGCATCCAACAGCACCTCCCACCCCCAGGTGCTAATGGCCCATCATGCTTTAGTCTGCAAGATCCAGACCCATTATGCAGGCCGTTATGCTGTTGGTTTGACCTAAATGACCCTTTGCCAACTTGAATAATGACCAATTAAAGACACTTATCAGTTATTATAACACAACCGTCTAGGTAATCTGCATATCTTTGGCCTGTGATAGTGCAATTTAAACTGTGGCTGAATTTTCCCTTTCTTTGTGAGGCTGGCCCAGCAGCTTTTCAGCAGTGGGGCTGAAGCATCCCTGATTTGGGACATCAGATTTAACAAATAAATGATAATGATAATAATTATAATATAAGAGATTAATAACAAGCTGTAAATTAAGAACAACTGAATGTTTGAAAAACACTCCAACTGGAAAAAAAATTCTAATAATTAAATATTGGAAAGTATATTCATGTTGTTGTTGTTTTTAAGAAATTGCACTATGCATGGTTATACACAAAATAAAAAATTGAACTAAGAAATCATCTATATAAAATGTATTATAAACTGTAAAATAAAAGGACTAAAGTTCCTTAGTTGAAGCATCTAGAATCCTGTGTGAACTAAAGCCCCACCCACTGCCATACCTGGAGGGCGGGCCTTTCACAGGTAGAGTTAAAAGGTGAGACCCCCAGATGCTCAGTTACCCATTTACTGGTTTCACTGAAGGACTGCTCAACTTTCTTCAAACTTTGTTGCTTTTGATTTCATTGAATTAAAACAATGGCTTCCAAAAGGTAAGTGGACATGATTTTTTATCTCTAGACTGCAAAAAATGCTTGACTTACTTTCCATTTCACAAAATATTGCCTGTGTCTGTAATAGCTGCAATTACCCTCTTCAGTTGCAAATGAATGAATGGACTTGAGACCTGTATTTAAATTAACTGAACAATGTGTCTTTTTCTAGTTCTGTTGTGCACCAAAGACACTTTCTTGTCTGTCCGGTGTGCAAGAAGACCCAGGCGACCCTGTCAGTCCACCTGCGCAGGGTCTGTGTGAAACAGGCCACGCCAGAGGACATCACAGCCGTGGTGGACATGGCCAAGGCAGAAAGTCTGGAGATTTTGAAGTCTGGCATAGTGTTCAGCTATGGCCTAATTCAAAAGATTTGTGAGGATGCTGATCCACCTACCAGGTTAGTGCAAGGGTTTTATAAAGTAAACATATGTTGTGCTTCCCATGTAGTAGCAGGGAATCTAACCTAATTATTCATTCTTAAAAGGTGGGTTGAGGAACTGCAGCGTCGCCACATGGTGGTGACTGATGTTCAAGAGCTGCCACACACTGACCAGCCTGCCACCAGCACATCCCCACAGCCACGTGTGGCTGAAGCATTCCAATGGTGAGAAATAAAGTTGTACAACTTCACTGATGCAGTTGTTGTGTATTGTTAGTCACATCAAGCACAAGTATGCATTATTATAGCAAATCATGTTTTCCCCATTGCAGTGAGAGAGATGTGCAGTTGAGTGTCCCGTCACGGAAGCTCATGGCAGAGAAGGGGCTGCATAGAAAGCATTCCTGGACCACCCGCTGCTGAAGAGCTTCGCCAACCACCTGGAAATAGACATGCTCAATGAAAATTTCAAACAGGAGGTGAGAACTACTGTAACATTCTGTGTTAACTGAAACTTTATAATCCTGTGTAAAATGGCTGTGCAAATTGCTATGCGGCATGCATTTTGAAATGCTTTTCTTTCTTTTCAGGTTGAAAATGTGGCCAGGTTCATGTTTTACATGAATCCTGTTGAGCCATCCCTTGAGTTTGTCAGGGATAAGGAGAGGACCACAGAATTCTTCAGTGAGCTCTCAGCGGCTAAGCTAAGCTAAGCGACCAGACACAGTTCAACTACATGAAGAGTATAAAAAGGTTGGTAGCATGTGATGTTTAATTATTTTAAATATATTGTCCACAGTGGTGTTGACCAGAATGTGTGTGTGTGTGTGTGTGTAAATATATGTAAATTATTCAATGCTTGCCCTTCCTTTGGCAGATTCCTGCAGTACACCAACCTCAAGCTGCAGAACAAAGATCTGCATGAAGACTGTGTACACTTCCTTGAGTTCATTACAGTGCAAAAGAACAAGGCGCTGTTTTCCAGGCTGATGGACAAGGAGAGAACTCAAAAGAGGTACAATTAATTGTTTGAACCAAGCAGAACAAAAGAAGTGACCAGGCACATCTGCATTTCTTTTGTGTGCTCATGGTAGGGGGTATTTGATCAGATGCTGTGAAGATACTGGACAAAAACAACATAAAGAAATACTGTGATGTGTTAATATATTTTTATCTCGGTTGTCATAGATATGACCTGCTGACCCAGCCACTGCAAGGTAGACCGCAGGACTGCTGGACTGTGCTGCACAGAGCCAAGAAGGACTTCTTGGCCATCCTCAGCAAGGTGTACTCACAGCCACCGGACAAACTGACCAAGTCTGATTGCACTTTGGTCCTTTATTACCTGGAGGCTATCGTGATGCTGAAGCATCTCCAGCGACCATGTGTGGTGGAGCACATGAAGGTGAGTCAATGATTAATAAGGTTAATGGTGACAAAAGTAACAGTCTCTTTGTCCACTGTATTATACAATTTGCCTAACACTCATAAACTTGTGTTATGCAGGTGGACGAATGGCTGAAAAGGCACAGAGATGGGCCCGGCCATTGTGTTGTGGAAATAAAAGACAACAAAACCACATCACAGCAAGTGGCCACATTTGCTCTCTGTCTGGAGGAGGAAACCGTAAGTTCATCAAATTAAATTCAAATTAATATGCACTACCAGTCAAAAGTTTGGGAACATAAAGTTTTGTTAATGTTTTGAAAGAAGTCTCTAATGCTCACCAAGCCTGCATTTATTTAATCAAAAATACAGTCAAAACAGTAATATTGTGAACTATAATTACAATTTACATTAAACGTTTTCATGTAAACATATTTAAAAATTTACAGTAGTCTTAAATTAATGTAACTTGTATATATATTATATACAATTTTATATATAAAATATATAAAGAACTTGAATGCATAAATTCATTGATTATTCCTATTTTCTCTGCCAACAGTGGTTTGAGCTCTATTACACTCATGTGAGGCCAGAACTCCTCTCCACCAAAAGAGGCAAGAGGACAAGAGAGGATGTGGAGGGAGAAGAACGTTTTTTTGTCTCCTCATCGGGCAAGCCCATCTTCAATGCCTCAAATGACTTAAACCGGCTTCACACAAAGTAAGTTAACCCTCATTTCCCCATCCAATATGTATTTCTATTAATAGCTATATCATGTGAAAATCAATATTAATATGCTATCTGCATTTAAGATACTAACTCAAGCCAGTGACCAGTCAAAAGGCCCACAAAGTTTTTGAGACGGCGTCAAAGAGTTTGGCTGAGGCGGACAAGTCACTGGTGGCTGACTACCTCACCCGCTCTATTGAGAAACAAAACATAGTGAAAGCTCGGTCACTGATCTTCAGGTTGGCTGGTGACTCAAGGTAAGCATGCTTTTTATATCTGTCAGCACAATTTAAGTTGACAACATTTTGTTAACATGATCAAACCCCTTTCACAAATAATGCAACCATAAACTATATATTTTTTTCTCTCTAGTGGTGAGTTTGAGGATGATTTGGCTCTTGATGCCCCTTCCACTGCATCCACGTCTGCTGGATTCAATCCAAAGATGGATGCTCAGGTGGCATATGATACCTTTCTGAAAAAACACCCTGTGTCATTGGATGGGGATTCACCAAGTAAAGAGGCACGCGCCCAAATCTCACCTGCGTTTAGCCGTCAGCTGCATGAACGATGGCTGAAGGCGCAGATGAAACTACGTATTGAGCATGTCCTCTGTAAGTATTTTTTTAATATTAACAAAAATGTACAGTGCTGACAATTACCATGTTCTTAAGTAACTAATCCATTCTCATTCTTTGCAGCACACTTTGGCCGGCGACTTCCCACCGAGAGCCGGGTCAGTGCCTGGATTGAGAGGAAGGGATGGAAGAGCAACATCCCCACTTCCGCTCGCATCATTACAGATTGGAAGCCTCCAGGATCCATTGACACAGCAATGGATTGTGATTATATACAGCGCCTGACCAGCAGTCAGAGGTGGCGAGGGCTCGCAGTGACTGACATCCAGGGAAAGGGCAAGGGTGTCATTGCCACCCGTGACTTCCAGGCAGGGGAAGTGGTCTGTGACTACCATGGCCAGGTGGTCTCAGCCAAGGAAGGCCATGACATTCACAAGAGCACAGGAGAAGCGCAAACAGGATACATGTTTTTTTTTTAAAACTCTCAGGGCAAAAGCATGTGCATTGATGCACATTCGCCGCAATGTGACTGCCATCCAGGTAAAGAGACTTTTGGCCGCCTAATTAATCACTCAAGGAAGCGCTCTAACCTGAGACCGAGGGCATTCGTGATGGACAGTAATGGCGAGGTGAAGGATGTTGTCCTTTTCATTGCATCAACCAAAATCAAAGTCAATGACGAACTGTTGTTTGATGACGGTGTGGAGAGAAAGTCCTTTAGAGGAGAGGGCTTAGATCTCTGAGGGCTCTAACCCCCCCCCACACACACACACACACATTTACTAAAAACATATTCTGTAATATTCTGTATTCTGTGAGTACCTGAGGATCAGTGTTTACTAAATGGTGTAAGTCACAACAAATGACTTTACATCATCCTCTGAGGACCACCTCCTGACCCTTCATATTTTATTTTGATTTCTATTATTTTTTTTTACTTTATTTCTTGTAGTATGTAAATTGTGTGTTATTGTGTGACTGAAAAATAAAGTCATTTTTGCCAAGCTGTTGTTTATTCATTCTCATTCATTATGAGTTCTTCATGTTAATTTTATGATTCAACAATGAACAGAATTTAAACTAACTTATTTGACTTAGGTTTTGTCCACATCTTCCCTGGCCCTCAGTATCTTCACAAAACCCCCCACCAGGAGCACACAAAGGAAATGCAAATGTGCCTGGCCACTTCTTTTGTTCTGCTTAATGGCTGAAACCCAAAAGCTGCAAGAGTGTTTCTCCCTTCATTTTTTAGCTTTTAGAGGTGTATATATACATCATGTTATTCATGAATTAAACCAAAATGCTAGTGCAAGATGAGCGTTTGTGTATTGGGACAGTAAAGAATAAAAATAACCCTGTTTGCTGTGGAGAGAACTAATTTTTAATGATTAATTCGTATTAGTGTCCTCACGTAATATTAAGTTTAGAAGATATTGACATATTGTAACTTGCTTTGTCACAAACCATAATAGGAAACCCTGTTTTGACTGCAAAAATTGGCTTAAAATGAAACATTAAAGGAAAAAAGTTCTAATGATCTCAGAGATTAAATATTGGAAAGTATATTCATATTCTTAAGCAAGCCCCACCCACTGCCATACCTGGAGGGCGGGCCTTTCACAGGTAGAGTTAACAGGTGAGACCACCAGATGCTCAGTTACCCATTTACTGGTTTCACTGAAGGACTGCTCAACTTTCTTCAAACTTTGTTGCTTTTGATTTCATTGAATTAAAACAATGGCTTCCAAAAGGTAAGTGGACATGATTTGTTATCTCTACACTGCAAAAAATGCTTGACTTACTTTTCATTTCACAAAATATTGCCTGTTTAAGGAAGTGAGGGTAAAATGAAATTAAACAAGAAATAATTTTTAACCAATAGATTCTACACATGCAAACATTCACTGCAAAAAAAAATGCTTTTCTTACTTGGATGTTTTGTCTTGTCTCCACCCCAAATATCTAAAAATTCTTAAATCAAGGAGCAGTATTTTTTGTCTTGTTTTCAGAAAAAAAGAGTCATAATTGTGTATTTTACTTAAAACAATCAAAATAATCTCTCAATGGGGTAAGCAAAATAATAATTTTCAAACAGAAAATCATGTTTTCCCCATTGCAGTGAGAGAGATGTGCAGTTGAGTGTCCCGTCACGGAAGCTCATGGCAGAGAAGGGGCTGCATAGAAAGCATTCCTGGACCACCCGCTGCTGAAGAGCTTCGCCAACCACCTGGAAATAGACATGCTCAATGAAAATTTCAAACAGGAGGTGAGAACTACTGTAACATTCTGTGTTAACTGAAACTTTATAATCCTGTGTAAAATGGCTGTGCAAATTGCTATGCGGCATGCATTTTGAAATGCTTTTCTTTCTTTTCAGGTTGAAAATGTGGCCAGGTTCATGTTTTACATGAATCCTGTTGAGCCATCCCTTGAGTTTGTCAGGGATAAGGAGAGGACCACAGAATTCTTCAGTGAGCTCTCAGCGGCTAAGCTAAGCGGCCAGACACAGTTCAATTACATGAAGAGCATACAAAGGTTGGTAGCATGTGATGTTTAATTATTTTTAATATATTGTCCACAGTGGTGTTGACCAGCATGTGTGTGTGTAAACATGGAAATTATTCAATGCTTGCCCTTCCTTTGGCAGATTCCTGCAGTACACCAACCTCAAGCTGCAGAACAAAGATCTGCATGAAGACTGTGAACACTTCCTAGACTTCATTACAGCGCAAAGGAAGGACTGCTCCAGGCTGGTGAACAAGGAGAGCACTTTGTGTGCTCATGGTAGGGGGTATTTGATCAGATGCTGTGAAGATACTGAACAGAAACAAAATAAAAAAATACTGTGACGTGTTAATATGTTTTTATCTCGGTTGTCATAGACATGACCTGCTGACCCAGCCACTGCAAGGTACACCGCAGAGATCTAAGCCCTCTCCTCTAAAGGACTTTCTCTCCACACCGTAAACAAAAAACAGTTCATCGTTGACTTTGATTTTAGTTGACGCAGTGAAAAGGACAACATCCTTCACCTCGCCCTTACTGTCCACCACGAATGCCCTTGCAATGTGACTGCCATCCAGGTAAAGAGACTTTTGGCCGTTTAATTAATCACTCAAGGAAGCGCTCTAACCTGAGACTGGCGAATGTGCATCAATGCACATGCTTTTGCCCTCAGAGTTAATAAAAAAAAAACATGTATCCTGTTTGCGCTTCTCCTGTGCTCTTGTGAATGTCATGGCCTTCCTTGGCTGAGACCACCTGGCCATGGTAGTCACAGACCACTTCCCCTGCCTGGAAGTCACGGGTGGCAATGACACCCTTGCCCTTTCCGAGGACCACCTCCTGACCCTTCATATTTTATTTTGATTTCTATTATTTTTATACTTTATTTATTGCTGTATGTAAATTGTGTGTTATTGTGTGACTGAAAAATAAAGTCATTTTTGCCAAGCTGTTGTTTATTCATTCTCATTCATTATGAGTTATTCATGTTAATTTTATGATTCATAAACACTCATAAACACTCCAACTGGAAAAATAAGTAATATTTTCATTAAAGCTAATATTTGAATCACAGTATTTACTGTAGACTGACTCAGTGCTTCAGAATTTGCTTCATAGGCTCTGTGTTCTCACAGAGGTAGGTGTGTGAACGCCCCACCCCCCTCTTCACACCTACTGAACCCCATCCTGAGGGTGAGGTGAACTGCAGCTGGTTCTTCTGTTTGGAGTAAGGACATGTGGGGTTTGTCACACAGCCGGCGTGCAGCAATTCTTCTCACTATAAGATATCAGAGAGATTATGTTATGTATATGTGTGTACAAAGTCCAACAAGTTGGTTTTACAAAACCAATCACTGTGATTGTTTTTATCCTGTTTTATATATTTATATCATATTACTAACTGTTCATTTGAACTTTTAAAGTTACACCTAATTCATCAATATTTGGAAGTCTTTTATTTATATTATAAATTATACTTTATTTATATTACATGTCCTATATATATATATATATATATAGACACACATATATATATATATATATATAATATTTAATAATACATGCATACATATAAATACAGTACATGTTTACTGTTTACATAAATAAACAGCAGCTTAATTTAAAAAAAAAAAACGTAATAATGTGGGGAAAAATAAAAGAGGCACAAAAACTCAGCTGTGATTGGTTGCTCAACTCCAAAACATTCACTCTGTAACACACTCTGCACTCTGCAGCACGGTAAGTAAGAGATTTGTGTAGTGTATTGCTTTACAGGCTCAATAAAACTGTTTATTGTAAGATAAATCGCTGTAGTTACTGTTTTAAATACATTTTGATGACAGAATCCATCTCTTATGGCCGCCATTTTGGTTTTGGAATGTTGCATGCTGGATAATGTAGTGTTTGCTTCACAGGCCCAATAGTGCTCTACATTATAATGGCTACAAGGTGGGCCTTTACCACAGTCTGTGCATTTCGTGCATCCAAAAGACATACTTGTGAATAAATCATTCATTACACACTTTATTTGGCAAATCATGAGCAATTTTAATATTCACAAATTTGATGATATATCTTCATCTTAAAAAAGACAGCAGAAGACCTGAAATAATTGAAGTTATACGAGACCTTTGAATGCATTAAACAATAAATACAAAACTCCAAATAAAAAATAAATAAATAAAACAATAAATAGACAAATAAATACATAAATAAAAGAAAAGCGAACAGTAAAAGGAAAAACCCTCTTGAATCCATGGGTTAGAGCCGTTGAGCAGAGCAAAAGAAGTGGCCAGACATAATTTACCAGACACTCGTGACAAGATCATAGCAACTGTCTTGCACTACTGCTATGTCGTAAATAAACAACTTTTAAAAGACAGGCAACTGAATTGATGGGCTAGCCACCTGAGAGCAACCATGCAAGGATGTCAGAGCTACTAAACCAAATGGCATTTGTGTGTAATAAGTGTGTGTTTAATCTCTTAGATAGATAGACATATACAGACAATGAAGCATATTATTGAATTCTTTGGATGTGACAGTGGACTTTAAACTGTGGCTAAATTTTCCCTGACTTCGTGAGGCAAAATAAATAAATAACAAATAAATAGATCGTTTTTTTATTTGGGTTAAAACTAATGATGTTTTGCTTCATATTATAATGAAGCAAGTCTTTTTGTATGATTTGTTGGAGTCATACAATATTATGACTCATCATTTTGGAACCTGAATATGAACATGAATTTAATTTACCAATTCGAGTTAGAAGGTTTTGCTTCGATGTGTGTGTGTGTGTAAGTGTGTGTGTGTGTCAGAGTGAGAGAGTGTGTGTGTGTATGTGTGTGTGTGTGTGTGTGTGTGGGTTGTGTGTGTGGGTGTGTGTGTGAGGAGAGGTGTGTGAGGGTAAGGTGTGGGTGGTGTTTTGGTGAGCGAGAGAGCGGTGTGTGTGTGTGTGTGTGAGAGAGAGTGTGTGTGTGTGTGTGTGTGTGTGTGTGTGAGAGAGAGAGGGTGTGTGTGTGTGAGAGAGAGAGAGAGGAGAGTGTGTGTGTGTGTGTCTGTGGGTGTGTGTGTCTGTGAGTGGGTGTGTCTGTGAGTGTGTGTGTGTGTGGTGTGTGTGTGTGTGAGAGAGAGAGAGGGATGTGTGTGTGTGTGGTGGTGAGGGAGAGAGATGAGTGTGTGTGGAGTGTGTGTGAGTGTGTGTGGGTGTGAGAGAGAGAGTGTGGGTGTGTGGTGAGGAGAGAGAGAGAGAGGTGGGTGTGTGTTGTGGTGTGTGTGTGTGTGTGTGTGTGAGAGGAGTGTGTGTGTGTGTGAGAGAGAGAAATAGAGTGTGTGTGTGAGTGTGTGAGTGAGAGAGAGAGAGAGTGTGTGTGGTGTGTGTGAGTGAGAGAGAGAGCGAGTGTGGGGTGTGTTGTGTGTGTGTGAGAGAGAGTTGTTCGGTTAGTGTTGTTTTTGGAGGCCTGTTTTAATTGTAGTTTTAGTCTAGTCTTTGTGTGAAAATGTCATTTTAGTTTTTATTAGTTTTAATCACGTTCATACTCTTTTTAGTCTAGTAAAGTTTTAGTCAACTAAAAGTCTAAGCATTTTAGTCTAGTTTTAGTCGGAAGTATACAGACTATTTCGTCTGTTTTAGTCGACGAAAATTGTATTTCGTCTCTTTTAGAAAGCAGTTCTATTTAACTCAGTCATATAGTATAAAGTAACTAGTGTCGAGACGAAACACTTTTCTTTTTAGCCCAACCATTTTCAAAACAAGGTTATCTTATTATATTATGTTCTTAAGACTCAAGAATACACCATTCCAGACACGGAAGATGCTTGATTTGAATTTACAACATTATTTTACTACCAAACATGTTGAAAGTCACACACATGAATTTAACTAAAGCCGAACCCCGGCGGGCGGCGTCGTTGTCCTGTCTGTGTCAGACTTAACTTGTGTGGTTTCATTTCAAATGTGTTTCCCAACCTTTCTTTAGTCGCGGCACCCTTTGGAAATTTTTACAAATTTGAGGCACCCTACAAAATTAATTTGGTCACAATATTTGAATTTCTAACTTTGATGTGATAAATTTGAAAAGTATAGATATTCGGTACAACAGGGAAGAACTGCAGAATATAATGTCATACAGATATTTTTAATATTATAAAAAAAATTCAGTGTCTATCAATGGTGGCAATCAGTAGGCTAATTTCTATCAATTTATATGACAGATTTTAATGCATGCTTTTATTCATATGTAAACATTGTGATAGTTATAATGGTAATTAAACAAAGTTTTGCTCACTTATTTTAATAAAATAAGAACAAATAAAGAAATTACTAATGATAGCACAAATAAAAAAAATCACAATAGGCCTACAAATGAAATAAATAGCTTTTTAGTTTTTCGGGTAGGTGTAACACACAGTAGGGCTACTAAGAGATTTTATTTATTTATTTGACCAATTATCCAAATAATGTTTAATCATAGAAAGCTATTATAATCAGAGGACACATGAGCATAACGGTAAGCAGATCAATGAATGAGAGGGTTATTTTATTTTCTTGTATTAGTTATTATATTTAACGGTTATTTATCTTCTGAAAGTAGATGTTAGTTGAATGTAGAGTTCTTTCTTTTCATATTTTATTATGCAGTATATTACGATGGCCGGCAATCTTTCCAGTACCATATTCAAAACAATTTCTTTCTTTAAAGGATGATCAAGAGATGCACGAAGAAGGGCTTGGTGGTAAGAAACATACCTCCAGCAGTCCCAGTCCCTGCTCAGCCCTCTACATCATCTGCATCTGTGGCTCAGAGCTCTGGAGAAGGTGCAGAAGATCCAGCAGAGTTAGCTGATGAGCCATCATCTGAGGAGAGCTCTGGAGAGTACTTTCAGAGGTAGAGTTTCACCTTAGCATTCACATAGACTATATGTAAACACTGGATATGATTTCTCTTGAACATGCACAATCATTTGACCACCTGTTTTATTTGATTTCAGCACTGAGGGACCAAGGTGGACCTCTTCAGTGAGGGTGGAGATGGTCAAAAAAGGCCTGTATGAAAAGCACTCAATTTGCCACCCCCTTCTTAAGGGATTTAATGAGTACCTACATTCAGACTTGGGGAACAAGAACAGCAAACAAGAGGTAAGTGAATTAAATCAGTGAAGAAATAAATACATAGAAAAAATTTATTTGGTGTTGTGGTCATATTTTAAAGCAGTCCTGCATGTTTTAATGTGAAATGTGTACTTACAGGTGGATGCCGTGTCCAGGTTCATGTATTACCTGGACCCCAGCGAGCCCAACCTAAGGTTTGTACGGGAGGTGGAGAAAGTACGAGAGTACTTCAATGTTTTATCAAACACCAAGCTCTCAAAACAGACCGTGCTGAACTACTGGAAGAGTCTCAAGAGGTCAGTAGTGTGGAAGATTACAAATATGGCATGTAAATGTTACCTATTAATTACTCAGTAGGCTGTGTTCTGACCGTAACAACCTTTTCTTTCTCTCCTTTTAAGGTTCATGAAATACATAATAACATCTACGGGCATGCGCTTTAAAGATCCCACTCTTTTTTGGATTGTAAGAGCTTCATGGATCCTCTGGATGGCATACACTCTGGTATGTCCAAAAAGGTCAACAAGGAGGTCACACAAAAAAGGTCAGCATTTCTTTTTTGTTATATATGATATTTGCACATTGGAAACTGGAATACAGGATAGAACTCATGACATATTGTTTTCCTAGGTTCCTCAGTTATGGGAAAGACATCCTGCCAAGTGACTGCCTGGTAGTTTTGGATGCCACCTTTAAAGATTTCCTGGTGGTCATGGGAAAACTGCAGGGTCCAGGAGCAGTCACAGGGGACAGCCTAACAAAAAATGAACGTTTGCTCGTCCTCTATTACCTTGAGGCCATAATTATGCTGAAGCTACTTCAGCGGCTCGGAGTCGTCACAAACATGACCGTGAGTGTCTTTTTTTTCTTCCCATGCCTCAATAATTTGTGCCTCACATATGCTTACACATTTTTAATATTTGTGACACCCATCATTAAAAGTGCACAAATGCCTGTTTGCAGGTTGAGGAATGGCTGGGTAGAAGCCGCAGAGAGAACGGAGTTTCTGTTGCGGTGAAGGAGCATAAAACAGCTACATCACAAGTTCCAGAAGTACCTTTGTCGGACGAGCAAGAACTTGTGAGTTTATATTCAAAATTACACCATAACAGCAAATTAAACATGGTGTGGGAAAGTAATACAAGACAACAGGGCCATGATTTTATTTCTGTTTTTTCCCCTTCTGTGACCAGTGGTTCGACATATACTACAACGAGGTGAGGCCGGTAATGCGTAAAGAAAATGGTTCAGATACGACAAACGACAAATTTTTTGTGTCGAGTAGTGGGAGGCCGATACATAACCCCTCCAATGACTTGAAAAGGCTACACGACAAGTAAGGGATATTACACATATCTATATCTTTTCTTTCTTGTCTGTTTGCTTGTTGCATACTTATGATGCCCTGTGTTCTAGATATAATTCTCCCAGTGTGACCTGTGGCGATGCCCGGAGAGCGTTTGAGACGGCTGCGAAAAACCTGACAGAGCTGGAGAGGAATGCAGTGGCACGGCTCTTGGGGCACACCCCAGAAACTGCTGAAAAACATTACCGGATGAGAACTCCGGCAGATGCATTTCTGGCCCAAAGCGTGATTGACCAGCTTGCTGGAAAAACACGGTATGCAATCTGACATCTAATGAATTATCCTTATTCATAATTTTGTTGCTCAACGCAGTCTCTGATTTATCCTTTCTTCAATATTTATTCATCGATCTTATAGACAAGGGTTTGGTAGGGCTTCCAGCGGAGAGCCAAAGGTGGACGAGCAAACAGCGTTTGACTCTTTGACACAATCCTGGCCAATGACTCTGGACGGGCCTCCTCCAAAAAGGGAATGCAGGCAGCAACTGTGTGCAGATCACGAAAGACACTGCTATGACCGCTGGCGTAGCGAGCAGCTCAAGCTGCGTGAAAAGCATATCCTTGGTGAGTATTCACATACATGAAATGTCAGTGAAATCTCAAAGAATATGTACCCACAATGGCTAATGCTTTCAATGGCTTGTTTTCATAGAACATTTTGGATGCCGGAAGCCTTCTAAGTCCAAAATCGAGGCTTGGATTCAGAAACGCGGGTGGACATCTAACATCCCACAAGCTTCATTAATTCTGAGGCAGTGGAAGCCCATTGGGACCGTTGACACTGCCCTTGACAACAGCTTTGTTAGTAGTATGGTCACAGCACAACGCTGGAAAGGACTGACTATCAAAGATGTCCCTGAGAAGGGTCGAGGGGTCTTCACCAAAAGGCGTTTTGAACAAGGGGAGGTAGTCTGTGCATACCACGGCCGGCTGGTCAGCCGAGAAGAGGGGTTGGCGATTCATGCCTCGTCCCCTGACATGAATCCTGGTCATTTGTTCTTTTATAAGAACAAAAGGAGCGAGGCCATGTGCATTGATGCACATGAAGAAAGCTGCCGGTGCCATCCTCTCTCCATAATGTATGGGCGCCTGATAAAGCACTCCAGCAAAAGAGCCAACATTCGCCCAAGGCTGTTCATCCATGATGATAGAGACGTCATTCTCTTCATTACATTGAGAGACATTCCAGTCAATGAGGAGTTACTCTACGACTATGGCAGCAAGAGGAAATCTTTTACTGGGAAAGGGGTGGAATTAGACTGGATGTGAAACAACATCTTTCCAGCACTCTCTCTTCAGGACAACTGGGTTAAAGGGACTGGGGTTTCTTACACAGTTCAAGTTCAAGCAACCATTTGCTTACACTACAGTTGAATGGCATCTTTCAGGACTGACATTCGTATCAAACTGAACTGAATGCCTCACATGTAAAACTGCTTTAGATGTTGAACATTCCAGGTGTGATATAACAATATTCTTCATTGTGTTTGCATACAGTGCGTTTCTGTCTGCCCTGTTTGTAAATTTTATTTTATTATTGCATTTTCATTTGAATGAATAAATAAATAAATAAATAAATATGAGGAAAGTATGCAAACTCCAGAACACAGCATTCTGTCTGCTTCACTGAGAGTCAATTTATTTTACTTTACAGTTTATATACAGTTTTCTACACAACACTTTATGTTAAGTTCCACTGTATCTATCTATCATCTATCTATCTATCTATTATCTATCTATCAATCTATCTGTCTATCTATCTATCTATTATCTATCTATCATCTATCTATCAGTGAACTGAACCATTCTCAAAATTACCGTTTTGCACTAACAGGTAAACCTCATGAAAAAGCCATTGAAACTGTTTAACATTATTCACATCATATACTTTTTTACTTTCAATAAATGTGTAAGTTTAGATTAATGTGTGTAAAAAAAGTTATTTTGTTCAAACATGTTTACAATGCAAAACCATGTATGCCTCTGAAGCGCTGAGTCGACCATCCCAAGTCAGGGAGAAAGCAGCCCCACTGCTGCAAAGCTTTTGGAGGCAGCCTCACAAAGCCAGGGAGAATTTAAGCACAGTGGAAGCACTCATTCCACTGTGTTGTTGTTGCTTTTAATGTATTTTAGAATTGTTCAGCTCATTGATAGATAGATACAGACAAGAAAGCATATTATTAAGTAATAGTTTCATGAAAGTTTTTATAGCACTTTTACTGTCCATTCATATCCACTGGGGCTTTAAACATTATTATTATTATTCATCGATTCTTTTTTTAACATCATTCTAAAGCACAAACAACTCTTCTTTAAAGAGCCCAATTTATAGGTTCTACTTTTTTCAAATTTACACACTATAAAGCACAATAACTCGCTTTCCGTGGACACCAGAGAGATTGCTGATCTTCTTCGAAACTGAGCAAGAAAAGCTCAATTCAGCTGTTGTGGTGCTTTGAGCGAGACCTTTGAAAGAATTGACAATCTGAAAGTAGCAAAATTCTGTGTATTCAGCCAATTAAGTTATTTTTCCTATTTACATCACTATAAAGCACATAACTCTGCCTTTACAGTGACACAGATGAGAGTGCTGTATTATTCAGAAAATAAGAAAGAAATATAAAAAAGCTCAAATTCAGTGGTTTTGAGTTGAAGCGAGACCTTGAAAAGAATTGACATCTGAAAGCTACGAAATATAGGTCTATTTTTTAATAATTTTCATCAATATAAAGCACAATAACTCTGTTTTACAGTGACACCAGAGAGAGTGCTTTATCTTATTCAGAATGAAGAAATAAAAACTCAAATTCAGCTGTTTTGGTGCTTGAGAGAGGCCTTTGAAAGTATTGAAATCTGAAAGTAGCATAATTCTGTTTCATCAGCCAATTATAGGTCTAGTTTTTAATAATTTACATCAATATAAAGCACAATAACTCTGCTTACAGTGACACCAGAGAGAGTGCTGTATCTTATTCAGAAATGAAAAAATAAAAGCGCATTCAGCTGTTTTGGTGCTTGATCGAGGCCTTTGAAAGTATTGAAATCTGAAAGTAGGAAATTAT
>JADLZN010002374.1:0-131538 GCA_018155175.1 Sinocyclocheilus anophthalmus | reverse complement strand
CCTCTCGACAGTCGGGATTCGGCCTTATGATTCTCCTTTGAATCAGACTAATTCTGAAATGTGTACATAAATTTATTGAACTTTAACGATATCTGCAATGCATTTATGTTGTTTCTGTTCTGTTTACCCTGGGGGGGTATTGCTGCTCTCCCTGCTCTCATCCAAGCTAAGCTGCATGGATGCGCAGGGAGTTCTTACCCAATACAGAACCATACCGCCAATCCAAACTGTTTGCTAATTGTCAATAATCTCTGACGATAGTGGTCCTGACAGAAATAATGAATGAAAGTAGTAATGAAAAATCAGCTTGCTGTCACCAGGAATAATGCATTTAAAAATATATAAATAGAAAAAGGTTCTAAATGGAATATGTACACTATTATGTTTTACTGTATTTTGTAGTGTGATCACCGGGTACCTCACGACTCCAATAGAATCACGCTACCGGCTCACGGTTCCGTAATAGCGCGATTCTGCGATAAGCGTCTAATTGCGAGACAATTATATAATGCTCCATCACGATATCTGTTAACTATTGAAAACAAAGCGTGTGAAAAGGTAAGTGAAGTTTCGCTTTTATGCAAGTCCAAACTGTCGTAAATCCAAATTAAACAGTGCTAAGGAAATTTAAAATTTATCTTGGACTACTAAAGCTTTTGCGACGTTTTAGGGGGGCGTGGCCGAGTCTTAACTTTGATAACGAAGATCTCTTGGTTTTGAGACTTTAGTCTTTGCAATTCAGGGATCTTATCTATGCACAATCAAATTGTAACACTCCAAAGAGAAAGGAAAAAAAAAAATAGCATCATATGACCCCTTTAAAAATCCTGCAAAAAAAGCTACAGTTTCACAGAACATACGCAGCACAACTTTTTTCAACATTGATAGTAATAAGAAATTTTTCTTGAGCAGCATATTAGAATGATTTATGAGGATCATGTGACACTGAAGCGACGGAGTAAGGACTGCCAAAACTTCAAGGAAGGAGTACTAAATTATGAAATACAAAACACACAACACACACATATAAGGTATAGATAATATATAGGTCTATATATATAATGATACACACACCACAAAAAATATTTCTAACTCTTTATACTGGAGTTTGATTAATTAAATACAGCTTGTTGGCACAAGAGACTTCTTTCCCCCGTTGAAAATGCCAGGATGTAAGAAAAAAAAAAAAGATCAAAAACATGTTACAATTTCGAATCGTATCAATACAAAATTAAGTGAGACTTTCATCTTAAACAATCACTATTACATTGGCGGTGATTCTTCTGTTTTTATTCACACTACACATGACAAATTAAAAAAAATTCCTTGAGACTTAAAATCTGGAACAAATATTGGATTGAAAAATATATATTAGAGTTTATCATATTTAAAGGCCTTAAAAGTCAGATTCCTCTCAGTTGTTCAAATGCCGGAACTAAAAAAAGCCTCCAACTGAATCAATTGACAGTCTGACCAAAAAAAAAAGATTTATTCCTAATAGTTGAAAAGCCTTTGTGAGGTCATTTTTTCACATCAAAATGAACGTGATAGCACAAAACTGTGGGTTCGGCAACCACAACGGTGTGTCTCAGTGAAGAATGCTCAGCCACGTGTTCGTCTTGTGGGACTTAGAAATTGGAAGAGGACTAGCTTGTGAGGAAACAGAAGCTTATGTTGCCAGTTTAGTTGCTGAGGCCCCAGTTTTGACATTGGAGTACGGTTTTTGTTCTACGGAGAGTGATTAATTAGTTTAACCATAATATCAGCGGCTATGGGTCCGGGCATTATGATTTAAAGAGACAGGTTTGTGCACCCAATTATTTAAAATAAATAAATAAAAATGGTCCATACACTGAAAGTCAATGGGGTCCAAAACAGCACTGGACCCCAATGACTGTCATTAAAAATATTTTCCTTCAAAATATCTTTTGCGTTCCACAACATTATAAAAATTATTAAGTTATCATTTTCATTTTGGGGTGAACTTTCCCTGTAACAACCCATGGCAAAAAGTGATTAATGATTAACTTTATTTATTCAAACACTATGAAACGTGGTGTCGCAATGCTTTTTATGTGACTATTTTTCTAATGCAATAGAAAAAAAAAAAAATCAAAAGGACAAACTGACCATCAACCCTCCTGCGGTCATCACCGTCACAGTCTCCATTCTCAGATGAACTAGTGCTGGCTTTTCTTTCACGCTGCTCCATTTCTCCTGGGCTAGGAGGCTGGAAGACAGAGAGAGGACACAGAATAAAAATACACTAGTGCTGTAACAAAGTACAAGTACAGTAGGTCTAAGTGTACGAGTGTGAATTGTGAGAACAGTGTGCTAAAAGAAGGCCAAAGGCAGAGGAAGGGAATTTTAAATAAAGCCCAAAAACGGTGCGTCACTGTCTCTCCCTGTTTAAACCTCCTACAACAGTCTCAGGTGATCGGACAAAAGATCGCTGTTTACATCTTATTAACATGCATTTCAAATACGTCTCCTGTGACCACCAGTGATTGGATTTTGAGTCGAGGTTCTCTGATGACTACCTCTAAATGTGGTTTGAGTTGAAAACATTTTGGATTCAATTTACACCTCTATTTAAGAAAACTATATACATAATTATTGCACAAATTAATATTCTACTGATTAAGCTAAAATAAAATAAAGCAAATAGTAGATGAAAATCTTAAACTCAACTGAAAATTAGAAATGCTGCCTTAACTAAAATTAATTTAAAGTTAAAGTGCTAAAATCATTACAAGTACACTATTCAACCATAATATTAAGAGAAGATGGAGACGAGGCGTTAGATAAAGGAAAAGTTCCACAAAATAAAAATAAGAATAACTAAATATAATATACTAGATATATAATATATATATATATATATATCTATTATATACCTTATACACACACACAGGTGCTATCAATAAAATTAGAATGTGTGGAAGTTCATGTAGTTCAGTAAGGGGCATACTTAATTGTGAAACTTGTGTATTGAATAAATTCAATGCACACAGACTGAAGTAGTTTTAAGTCTTTGGTTCTTTTAATTGTAATGATTTGGCTCACAAGTTACCAACAATTTATACTGTATATATATGTGTGTGTGTGTGGTTCACAGAAGAACGAAAAAACGGGGGTTAATACATGAAAGGATGGAACCAACATGAGGGTGAGAAATGATGACAATGTTCTTTTTCGGTGGAATTATCCCTTAAGGGGGTCATATGATGCAATTTCAAGTTTTTGGAGTGTTACAAGCTGTTCGTGCATGGATAATATCCCTAAAGTTGCAAAGACTAAAGTTTCTCAAAACCAAAGAGATATTCTTTATAAAAGTTAATAATCAAATAAATATTTTGTTGCAACTTCATTTTGTATGTGGTATTATTAAACAGGATAACGTGGAGCGACGGCATGTATCAGATGACAGAAGAACAGATATCACCATGGCTTCACATGTGTCCTCTGCACTGGTGAGCACAATGTTGTTATCACCACCTACTCAGTGTCAAAATCCAAGCATTCTGGCATTTGAAGTGGCAATATAAGCATTAGTTGGAACAAATATGACACCAATCATGGTGTTTTGCTCAGTTTCAAGGATGGACATTTTTACTTCTTTCGCTGTAGGACTTTCTCCATAGCAAAGACCTTCTCCACTGCAACATCAAGGCTCGCAGCGTGTTAGTCAGCAGGATTTGTACCGCAAAACTCTGGGGGTTGGGTGATTTGTATGCAAGGACTTCAACAAGTGCTAATCACAGTGAAGATCCTGGGATAAAAAAGTGGCAGGCTCCCGAGCTATTGGCCAAGAGACCAGCCACTCCGAAAAGTGATGTGTAAGTAAAAAGCACAATACATGTTTTCAGGAAAAACAACATTCACATTTTCTCCTCGAATACCTGTGTTTCTTGATCTTTTTGACAGTTGGTCATTTGGGCTGCTACTGTATGAAATGGTGACTCTTGGTGAGTCTGCTGTCCTTTTCTTTTGGAATGATTTAAGTTGACTGTATCTGGCTTAGAATGATTAATAAATCTGACCTTTAACATTTTTGTTTATCCTATTCTTTATACTTTCAGGTGAGGTCCCCTTTGCTGAAATCCCAGCAAAGGAACTTCTACAGTATCATCAGCGAGGGAAAACCCTGAAGAAACCAAACAACTGCTCCAACTCACTGTAAATGCACCTTTAGAATTATTGTTTTGTAAAATTATTGTATTGCTTTTTTAATTTATTGTATTTTAATTTACTGCTTATATAGTGCGTATGTTCAAAATAAACAATTATTGCTACTGCTTTTCTCCAGTTACTCACTTATCAAAGCTTGCTGTCAGTGGAAGGAGCACGACCGCCCCTCATTGGCTGAGGTCAGGCGTAAACTCCAATCAGGAGAGAAGAGTGCCAATGACAGCAGTGTTATCCGGGTGCCTGAGCCAATCAATACTGAACAATATCTGAAGGAAGCGGGATATGGAGAATCCAACAACTACACCATTTTCTAAACTCCACATGACTCTACATAAAAACATCACATCTATATGAATATATTATTTGGTGTTTGTGGTGTAAACTGTGCTTCTCCAGTGCTTCCTGCTGAGTGAATTGACTGTTGAACAGCCATACTGACATTAAAGAATTTGAATGTATGAAATGTTAATTTTAGAGAATGTTTACAGATATTATAATTTCTTTAAAAGGCATTGAACAAATTGCAGTGTTGCCAAATTCTAGGATTTTATTTATGTTGGTCAAATGGCTCTTTTGTTGTACAGTTAGATATTTGAACCGGATGCTTTGAAACGGTGTAGTTTAAAGCAATAAACACTGAGAAGGTTCAAAATTACTTGACTGATCTGATCAAGCAAAATTTAGATACATTTTTCAGGACAGACAAATTAGCATTAGAAGAGGGTTGTGGCTAAGGGATATAGCAAAAACCGGAAGCTAACAACAAATTAAAATTTCTACCTATTAGATTGTGTTTTATCAAAGTCTACACCTACCCCAACCCTAAACATACCCTTAAAATAATGCAAAAAGAGTCAGTATGTTGTACAGTGTGAGAAAATACGTATATTGACCTGGCTGTCAGAATGCCAGTGAGTTTTTTGATGTATACACCTTAAAAGTAGAAGAGCCAGGTTATGAGCAAGTATTGTTTAAAGGGTTAGTGCACCCAAAAATGAAAATTATGTCATCAATTACTCACCCTCATATAATTTCAAACCCGTAAGACCTTCGTTCATATTCGGAACACAATTTAAGATATTTTTGATGGAATCTGAACTAAGAATATCCGCTGGACGTAAAACACAGAACAGCATACGTTGTTTACGCAGCGGATATTCTCCAAAATGGTGCTACAGTGTGATGCGGAGGAGACGAATGTTGAATAAAGTCTTTTTTTTTTTTCTTTGCGCAAAAAAAGTATTCTTGCAGCTTCGTAAAATTCTGTTTGAACCACTGATGTCAAATGGATTATTTTACAGATCTCCTTCTTTTGTTTCTGGACTTGGGAACATTTCAGCTGCGCTGCTGTCTATGCAGGGTCAGACAGTATAAGATTCCATAAATAATATCTTAATTTGTGTTCCGAAGTTGAACGAAGATCTTACGGGTTTGAAATGACATGAGGATGAGGAATTAATGACAGAATTTTATTTTTGGGTGAAATAACCCTTTAAAAGTAGGATTCAGCCATGCTGCGTCTGACTCAAAAGATTTTAAAAATTATTGGATGATTTAGCTTAGACTGTTGATATGTAATATGTGCAATTTGATTTAATACTGATTTTATCCTCTTCAGTCATTGGATATCCCCACTGATGCTAACACATCTTTGTACAATAAATAAAAAACAAGAACATATAATCTCTGATATTCTCTGATCTCAATCAAGACCATTTGTTAAATGTTATAAATCCAATTTTGAATATACAAATAAGAAATGCATACTTTTAAACATGGGACTAAACCGCCAGTAGGTGGTGCTGAATCATTTATTAACAATGTTTGGACAATGTGCAAATACTTGCTCTGATCTTTGTTTGGAACTATTTCCGTTAGCAAAATTGAGCAAAAACAAGCAATACTATGTCTAAAATGTAAGTCACTTAAAGGAAGACCTATTATGCCCCTTTTACAATATGTAATATAAGTCTCTGTTGTCCCCAGAATGTGTCTGTGAAGTTTTATCTCAAAATACTCCACAGATAATTTTTTATATAATTTTGAAAATGCCTATTTGTGGAAGCAGAAACAAGCTGTTTTTCGGGCTGTCTCTTTAAATGCAAATGAGCTGATGCTCCCCGCCACTTTTCCAGAAGCGACGTTAAAGCTTGTACCTGCTAAAAAAAACATCTGTTTTGGTATTGATGATCATGTTTATCATGCTGAAATCAAGTGTTTTAAACCATATTAGTTTAAACTTATGATATACAGTTTTCTGAGAGCACATATCCGAAGCACACGGACAGAAAGCGGCTGTCAGAGCATGTGAGTACTAATCTAAGTTCTCATTCACACACAAGTTTTCGTTAAAAACACACGAGTTACAAAAAGTCGGTTATGTCTATGAAGGCAAACAGCTGGGAAATAAATCACATGTATATTTTAGATCTGTGTGGCAACAGCAATATACATTAAATAAATCAATAAACCCACTGCTCTCTTGTCTCCTCTGATGCTGGGACTCTAAACAGTGTTCTGTGATCGTCTGTGCAGCCAAAGACAGAACAGTTAGTTTTGCTCAAACTTTCGCCATGGCATTAGAGCTGGTACACCGCTGTCGCTTGCGAAATCAAAATGTCTGCGCCGTGGGTGGAAACTTACAGAGTAAGGGGTGGTAATATTATAATGAGTTCCCTTTGCAACGTCACTAGGGGAGCTAAATCAGACGCGCTCGTTTTTTCAGAGACTTGCAGAAAAAGGCTTACCAAAACCAAAAGTTACTGGGTTAATCTTTCTCACGTTTCCTTGGTTAGTAGATGCAACGGAGACCTGATTATAGCACTTAAAACTGGAAAAATTCAGATTTTCATGATATGTCACCTTTAATCTACTTAACAATGTACATTTCCAGATGGAGACATGTTTCCAGTAATATGGCCAACACATATGTAAGTACCCACTGAATTCGATAAAGGAACATTTTTAAGTCTTTAATGGCCTTTTTAAAGAGTCATGGGTTTTCGAAAAATTAGTTTTTGCAGTTTGTAAAGTAGCTACCTTCACTGTAACACAGTCTGCAAAGTTGTTAGTGTTCACAGTTAGAAGCTAAACTGCGCTGTGGGCCACAATTTGAGTGCTATAAGGGTTTTTGGATTTAGCATATTATAAGACGGATTGGGCCAGACTGTATCAAAACAGTGGACGTAGTGTCCGTGCGTCACACGTAGATTTGAAGCTAAAAGTGGGCGGAGCCGGCCGTCGCCATCTTGGCAGTGCGTCACCGCGCGTCACTCCCGGATAATCGGGAGTGGGCAAATGGGCAAAGAGACGGGAGCAGGTTGCTGAAACCACGCCCACCTAACTCTACGGTGGTGACAGCAGTGGCAATCCACATGCCACTCAAGTGGCCACTCCCTTAATTATTCAGAAATTTAAGGCTTAATATAATTTAAACAGACGAGTTATAAAAAAATTCGCCCACCTCACAGTTGTCATGAAATGCAAAATTAGCTATATAGACCAAAACAACTTTTTGTACCAGGTTGTAAACATATTTTTTTCTGCTGTAAAATTGGGCAATTTAACATGGGGAGTCTATGGGACTGAATCCCTTTTGGAGCCAGCCTCTAGCGGACAGTCGATGAATTACAGTTTAAGTCACTTACTTGTTGGCTTCACGAGAGAGAGCGGGAGGTTGCCGCTGTGAGAGCACTATATTATTGGTTTATGTGAAAGGTGCTTTGCCAGTGGTAAGCGATCGCTACTTGCTCAAGGCTCCTACTTTGTGCCTCAACAACAGGCTTGGCAAGCTGAACAATAGAGCAGAGGAGACTTAGGAAGGGAGGGTGTGCTCCGACTTGCTTCGACGAATCGTTTCGAAATCATTGAAAATTTGTTCTAATTTTAAATGTATATTCTGAGAAAATTACAATGTTTTCTGACCTTAGATGCATTTAAACCTGTTGTAGGGGACTCCAACACAATATTAGGACACTTTAAAATACCATATGACCTGCTCTTTAAGCCAGCACTGCTTGTCGGAAAACGAAGCGTTCGAAATTCAGAAAAAATTATCTTAAATATTAAATGTATTTCTGAGAAAATTACAATGTTTCTGACCTTCGTTGGCATTGTAAACCTTTAACAAAAAGTAGGACACTTTAAAATACTTATGACCTGCTTAAGTCTTTTTACGGGACCCGCGGCACCAGAATAACTAAACTACGAGTACTTTTGCCATCCTGGAATAAGATGTAACCTGCAGAAAGACATATTTAAGCTCAATTGTAGCAAATCAAATAATCGAAAACCCCTTTTTAGTGGAATGTGTTTTTAAAAAAATCACAAAAAAAACAAAACAAAAAAACTTTCAAGAAAAAGACGTGCATTATCCATTGACAAAGCCATCAGTGCATTTAAAAAAAGGACCAGAAACTAATGCTAATTGGCTAACCAGGAAATAACTGGATGTGAATGTCACAGCACATTCTTTATTCATATTTAAGCATACAAAGAAACTCAGCCATATGTTTAGAGCACCAGCACACAGCGCTCTCTCTCTCTCTCATAAACATTCACACACTACCTCCTCATAATACTTGTCTATGAAGCTGGTAATTTGTACCCAAAAATAATGCTGCTACTTTTTAATACAAATTAAAAGTTTCCTAACCATCTACTGTACAAAAAGAAAAAAAATATTGTTCTAGGATCAGTTATCCAATCACTCCTTCAGTCTATGATTTATAAAAAGAAACAAAACCTACTTCCATTCAGTAATACTGTTTAGTGAGAACATAACTACAGATTTTACATCTCTCCCAGCCACTGACTCATTAATAGCAGTGAAACAGGAATGCACACACAGAAAGCTTCAGTATGAGATCACTAATGGCTGCAATGACCATTTAGATTGCCATAGTTCCATAGCAGACCGAGTTATATAGCGTATGGGAATCTAATTGTATAAACTTCCTAAATGGCACACCGAAGATAATGGACAATCCCTTAGTCAAGTGCTGATCAACTGAAAACAACAGGCTTTCTAAACAAAATTTGACACTCGGTTGACTTTTTAGGGAAAAATAAGGGAAGCCCTGAAGGAAGAGTCCAGTTGTCGATGGCAACATATTTTTTTTTTTTTTATAAAGGCAACTTATTCACATCTTTGACTCTGATAGTTAAAAGCACTACAGGTATATCATTGATTACTGTCTCTTAATGTCATTATCAGTCATATTTTGATAACTATTGTTTAATATAACTGACAAACATAAAAGGACACAAACATACTGACTTAAATGCTACACATTACAGTGACTGCTTCAAATCAGAGATGCGAGGCACACATGCCCATTCAAACACAGCCAAGATATTATATATGTAGCACATTCAAAATCCAGAATTGAGACGTATGTTTATCACCTCCAAACTAATAAATTCTGTCATTTAAAGATTATACATAATCATCTTTGTGCTATTTTTTCCTTTACAATCACTCTCATTCATTTTAGAACAGTTTGAAAGTAGGACAAATTAAAGTGAAAACTAGTCAGCTCCAATCTAGTCATCATTGAAAACAATATTATTAAAAAAATCCAGGCTTTTGCATTTAAACAAAAATACGACAGTAAATAGTTTGCTTTTAATAAGGCATCACTTGTTTTCCCCTTCAGATGTTATTCAGTCCCATTTTTCCTTCTTTTTTTTTTTGGATTCATCTCTAGGTCAGCCATAAAATCTTTTCATGCCCATCAGTTTCAGTTTCTCAGGCTGGTGACAGAAGTATAAAGCTCTAGTCCTGCTGCATCTCTCTCTCTCCATCCCTCATTCAATCCTTCAGGCTGTTGATAGAAGCACAGATTTTGAGGGCAGGACCGAGTTTGATGTTCATGGTGGACATAAGATGCTCTTCCTTAAGTAGCATCAGTGCCTGCCCATCGATCTCCTGTGACAGGAACTGGGATGCCAGGTCCTCACAACCTGACAAGAGATGGAGGAGCACATGATATAATAAATATACAGGTGAGCACAACACATAGGTACATCCAGAGGAGCATCAGAACACTAACCTTGAAGAGAAGAAATGAACTGACACACTTCCTCCACACTCCAGTGAGCAGGGTTGCCAGATAGGAAGTGGTTCTCATCCACTGGGAGGCCACATGGTGCTGTGTCATCCAACTGAGGGCCATAGTGGGTTGGTCTTGGGCATGAGAAGGATGAGCTGGGAGAGAGTGACAGGAAGTCTTCCTCTTCCTCACCCTCACAGCTGGAGATGTCCTCAGAACGACTAGATTCTGAACGACACTGCGAAAGAGGGAAAAAAAAAAATCATAGATTAAAGCATATTCATTAAAACAAGAAAAACATAATTATTTAAAATGTTTTTTTAAAAATGTGGATATAGAAGTCTGATTTCAGTTTCCCTTTTGGCGTGACTTCGTATATATACAGTGTCCAAAAGTTTGTGAATGGCTTTATGTTACCGCTCTACATTTACTTGATTTAAAAAAAATAGTAAAACAGTAATATTGTGAACTATTATTACAATTTAAAATAAAAGTTTTCTATTTTAATATATTTTAAAATGTAATTTATTCTTTGATGACAAAGCTGAATTTTCAGCAAGCTTTACTCCCGTCTTCAGTGTCACATGACCCTTCAGAAAACATTCTAATATGCTGATCAAGAAACATTTATTATTATTATCAAATGTTGAAAAACAGTTCATTGTGCTGTTTACTATTTTGTGGAACGGCTGATACATTTTTTAGGATTCTTTGATGATTAGAAAGCTCAAAAGAACAGCATTTATATAATTTTTTGTAACATTATAAATGTCGTTACTGTCACTTTATAAATTGAATGCATCCGTGCTAAATAAAAGTATTAAAAGTATTAAAGAAAAATCTTACTGATCCCAAACCTTTGAATGGTAGTGTACATTAAGACTTTAATTTGATTATCTTATAATCAGGTTGCTGCAATGTCCATTATCTCACCTTTACAGGAAGATGCCTGCCTGTTATTTTAGCACAGGCGATCTCAGAGCTGCTTCTGCGAGGGCCTCTGCGTCTAGCAATAACATCCTGCACAGCAGGGGCCCCTGGTGGCCGTTCTACACCCTCAAGACCCCTACTAACACGGAAGTGATTACTGCAGCTGACATTGTACCTGTATGAAAAGGTTTGGATGTAAATACAACAATACACAGCACATACTCATTCAGGTAATTAATAATTAATAAAAAAAAATTCTATATACATTTTTTATTAAAGAGACGTTTTAAGAATGAGATGATTTTGGTCTTACCTCTTGGCACAGCTTTTGGAACAGAAGCGCTTGGATCGTCTGAACTGGCTGGCCGGTGCAAATCTTAGACAGTATTCACACTTTAACTCTGTAAACGATATAAAGACACAATGTGCAAGAGATAGAGAGAATATATAAAATATGTCTGAACAACTTCATAGGAAATATTTTTCCACAAAACTTTGAAACACAAAAACTCACTATCAGAGCGGATGTTCTCTGGATGTAGGATGGGTGGAACAGCCACAGGAAGTTCTTTCAATGGCCCAGTCACCTGCCAATCAGAAAGAAAAGTTCATGTGTGTTTTATTCTTCTCAGACCTTTGGTCCACTAAATTACTATCGCTGGATTATCTTTCTTTTGTGGTCTAAAAAAAATTATGCCTTTTCATGAAAAACTAGATTTGTAATTAGCAGATAGACTCACAGGGAAAGGTTCGGCTCCCTCCTGGATAACAAAGCCTTCAATGAGGTGAGTGAGAACCTGAGGTTTGACCACAGCCTGTGGGACAGGTGCTCGATCACCTTGCCCTCCTCCACGAGGGAGAGGGAGAGGGAGAGAAAGAGAGAGAGTAGGAGGAGAGGAGAACGCCATCTCTGGGACTAAACAACAAATAGACAAGGAAAAAAAGATTGTTCATAAGAGCACAACATTAATATAAATGAGAAGATAAAATGGCGATTCAACAGTATTTCCTGCACTGCTTCATAAACATTAAATTATAAAAATACATGCTTATTACATTTTTATCATTTACATTAGTTATATTATTATATTTACATTAGATGCAAACTTGCAGCAGGATTTGGATGTGACAAGATTGTCAAAAAGACAAATCATCACGTCAGTCTCACAATTCGCGCATCACCATGTTATAATGTACAGTGTAAAAAGTAAATATTCATTTTGAGATTTAAAAAAAAAAAATTACATTTAACAGCATTAATAAATGATTAGTGAGTGAGTGTTGATTGCAGAGGTAATCTAAAGATAAAAATTGGGGCAAGTGAGCATCAACCAACAACAGGAAAAAAAGGATGATAACCAAAATGGAACCGATATATATTGTGCAACTCTAATCATTACTGGATGGTTCATTTGCAAATGTGTATGTAAAGCTACACATTTGTTTTAATAGTAGATTATGTTTAAAAATAAATTTTAAAAAGTATGAATTAAACCTTTGAATCAAAATGTGACCAGCAACACTTCCATTTTTTAACCATCTAGGCTATATTTATTAATTATAGTAAAAAAAGTTTTTTTGTAAAATATAACTTACAATTTAAAGTAACTTCTCTGTTTTAATATATATTTTAAGTGTTATTTATTCCTATAATGACAATTTTTTAATTATAAATGTTGGGAACAGTAGTGTTGCTTAATGTTTTTGTGGAAACCAAGGCACATTTTTTTCAGGATTCCTTCATGAGAAAGAATGTCCAAAAGAACATAATTTGTCTGGAATCTAAATCTTTTGTTATATTATAAATGTGTTTACTTTTACTTTTGATCAATTAACTATGGCCTCGCTCAATACAAGTATTTATTTCTTTAAAAAAAATAAAACTTTGAAAAAACTTTGAAAGGTAGTGTATTATTAAAAAAAACAAAAAAACAAAAGCATTTTGCCTATGGCCCACCTGTATCTAGTGAGGGAGCTGGTGAGAGAGGAGGAGCAGAGTCTTGCATTGACGGACTTGCATTGACGGCCTCGGCTGACATCTCATGGGGTAAATCTGATTCAGATTTTCTTTTTAACGAAGCGATCCCAGGCTTCGTCTACAAGAGAAGGAGGATTGCATGAGTGTCACAGAATGGACAGACCATAGGGAAATAGAGTTCACCCATTATCTACTAACCTGAGCTGGTTCAGACTGAATGAAAACAGAATCTCCAGAGTTATTCTGTCCATCCATCGAGTGTGTGACCAAAGCGGGATTACCCTGACTCAACGCTGGGCTCTGATTGGTTTGCATCTGAGACATTGGGAGGGCACTTTGGGCTGTTTTAAGGCACATGCCGGCTCCGCCTGTTTCCACGGCAGTCACCATAGTAACAACATTGCTACCAGAGTTATTGACAGGCACGACAGCCGTGGTGTCCTGCTGGGCGCAACAGGTCCGAGCCTGGGCCACTGCTAAAGCCTGGGAGTTTCCTAGTGCGCCGTGCCTTGCTCCAACCAGCTGAACTGGGACATGGGGAGGGTGATGGCCTCCCGTGGCCTGGCCATTGTTGGGTGGTGCTGGGAGAATGGGAGGTGGGTGGCGAGGGGACATCTGCACTGGCAGTCGATGCCCCTGAGCAGTTTTAGGTTGAATGGGCACATGTCCCGTTCCATGACCCAGTTTTTCAGTGCTCAGATTTGCCCCCGTCTGCTGGAGTGGCTGCACAACTAACGTCTGGGCTGTCATGTTAGATTTGGTTGCCACAGTGCCCATCGGATAGCCTTGAGAAGAGGTAGGAACATTGGAGGTGGGCACCAGGATGTGGGTAACGGTGGCTGTAGCAGCTGGTACTCCTCGAGCTTGGCACAAGCCAGATTGAGAAAGGAGGAGTTGGGAGAGAGGGAGCGAGGGGGAAGGCGAGGAGGACGGAGGATTGGAGGAACCTCCTGCATGCTGTGGGGTGACAGCGGATTGGTTAGCGCCCTTCACGTTGAGGCCAGGCATGCTGGGATTGGTGGCGTTGGAGCAGTTTTGCAGTTTGGTGTTGGCAAGCGGTTGAGTCTGTGGTTGGATCTGCTGGGCTGACTGACCAAACTTCTGCTGAGTCTGAGTTTGCTGGTTAAGCGGGAATGAGCCTTAAACGTCAGGGAGAGATAGAGAAACTACAGTTAATTTTACAGTCAATGCATTTGGAAATGATTGCAGCAGACATATACATTTAAGAATTTGAAATGCAATACAAGGCGGGACAATAGGGAGTGATTGTGTACATGTATCATTATGCCTTGTAAACTTTAATATTTGGCTTTCTGTGACATTTGGTAATAAATGTGTTAATATTTAAACTCGTTAGATAAGGACAGTTATTTAGATGACTTAACAGGTCAAGTTGTTGAAATTGCAAGAATGGCTTTTGATTGTCTTGGTAATTAAGAATAAATTGAAAATTACAAGCCAATCTGAAATGTTTTGCCATGTATGCCATTGTTTTGTTTCTCAGCAAAAGTGTTTATGAATGTTGTTGTCTTGGAGTTTCCTCTATAATTATAATAAGTGCAAAACGTCCAGCAATTATTGCATATTTTATTTGTAAATAAAACCTATCATCCGATTATTAAAAAAAAAATGTATTAATGTTATTAAAAGCTTTGGGGTGGATGAGGGTTTTCAATGTTTTAGAAGTATCTTATGCTCACCAGAAATGCATTTATTTGATTAAAAATACAAAAAAACTGATTATTAAATATTATTGCAAAGTTAATTTATTAGAATTTTTTTTTATGAATTCCAATGTTTAAAAGAACTATATTTATTTGAAATATGCAGAGGTGGACAAAGTACTCAACTCCATTACTTGAGTGAAGTAAGATAATGCAGTCTCAAATATTACTACATTACAAGGTAAAGTTGTAAAGACAGCTTTTTACCTAAGTACAGATACAAGAAGTACTTGCTTTTAAAATTACTTATATTTGTCTTTCAAATGTAGTGAAGGTAAAGTCATAAGTTCCCAGAAAAAAAAATACTCAAGTAAAGTACAGATACTCAAAAAAATGTACTTAAGTACAATACTCAAGTAAATGTACTTAGTTACTGTCCGCCTCTGGAAATATGTAGAGATATGGATTTATTTACATCTTTACTGTCATTTTTAAAAAAAAACAGTTAATTTAAGTTTATTGCCATATCAGCTTCACAGGCTATTTCATGGCAAAGATTATACATAAAAAATATAGTAGAACACAAAATACAAATACAATAAACATAAATAAATTAATAAAAACAATGATAAAACACGGTAATCTGTCATTCTTATAAAAAAAAAAAAAAAAAAAAAAATCATGAATGGGACCAGTGAAAAAAAATATAAAAAGTTATTAGGTATTAATGATATGTTTAAAAAAAATTAAAATAAAATAAAGTCTATTTAATTTATACTATATAAAATGAAAAACAATGGTAAATAACAGATTGATATAATAATAAAGATTAAAACTAAGATAGAAATATAAACTAAACTAAATTATAAATATAAAATTTGAAAAAATTGTTTGCGTGTTGGAGCAGGGCAAGTACAAATCTGAACAACTGGCTTGACTGGCCAAGCAGAAAAAAACCTTATAGTTAAGCCCTGTAATATCTTCATTTTAATCCTCACCACTAGTCTCTTTCCTGTCTGCAAACTCTGTCTTAACAGTAGCCACCCTTGGAGTGGAAACGCAACGCATAGCCAAGTTCTGCACCTAAAAAAAGAGAGACAGACAAAGGAAATTATGCAAGAGGCAAAATAATGAAACGTGTGAAAGGGAGAAGGGTACACCAGCAACATCACAATGAACAATTATCTTAACACTATGGTCTAACCAGATTTCCACCGACAAGTAATATTTCATTTTAAACTGACAGTGAAATGCTATTAAACAAACCATTCACAAACCATCACAACCATTACGAATATATTTGATGTTTAATATACAGTTATATTCCGCAGGATTTTAGACAATAAGATTTGAGTGTGGACAAAGAAAGACACAAAAACGATAAAAACAGGTCTCAATGCATGGTGAAGTTGCTTAGGAAATAGGATTTATCACTTACTACATTGCCCCAGATTATGGCACAGTTTAAATGTCAAGAAAAAAAAACCAGAAGGCCAAATGTCACACCTGATCATTGTCTGTCTGGTTACTTGAGGATGTGGGAACTGTTTCCTGTTGCTGCTGTTGCTGGGGCTGCTGTTGGGCAACCGTTGCAACAGCAGCTGTCGCCGTACCACCAGGCATGAAAATGAGCTGAGGGGTGAGAGGTGCCCTGAGAGAGCGGTTTACCTGTGAGTGGTCAGACCAGTAAAATTACAACCTCAGGAAAAGAGTGAGCTTGGATAAACATTACATTAACAATCACCAGGTGAACAGTTTTATACTGTTGTACAGTGTTATTACATTAGGCCTTGGTCTGGATTTAAGTGCACTCTGACAATACACTTACTCTCAAGTACATCTGACCCTGTCCCCCCGAGTTTCCACCCAACAAAACTGACTGACTAAGGGCTGTTGATGTTGCAGTGGTGGCAGGTCCCACTGGACGGGGGTTTGTCATGATCCCTCCACCAGAGGTGGTACTTAAGTTGACCTAAAAAAAACACCCCATAGATCAGCTCTATTTAATAAAACGTTCCAAAATGATCGTCAAACAAGCATAAGCACATTTTCACAAACAAAGAACTGAGCATAGTTGTAATTTCCATTAGCCATGTCACACATTTAATAGATTCAAAACAACTCACTGTGCATTGCGCTGAACTTGTAGTTTGAGAGACACTGTTACTGGGAGAGCTGGACTGACGACTGGCTGCAAGAGTTGCCTGAAAGTATAAAAAGGAAATATCTCAGGGTGAAATACTGAAAAAAGTAATTTGTAGAATAACACTACAGATGGTACACTTTTTGGTGTAAAATAACATTTATGAAAACATACATTTTATTGAATGTTTTTAATAACAACAATAATAGTAATTATGGTAAATACATTATATTAATAGAAATATAACAATTATTAGCAATAATATTTTTATAACTCCATATTAATACATTTCCATTTGCAATAAATAATTGGAAAGTTTACAACTACAATGCAACTCCATGAAACATAATTCTAGACCACTTTGCTTAACACAATACCCTAAATATTGTGCAAAACAATGCTTTTGTATTGAATATCAGACATTTGAATTCATATATCAACACGGGCTGAATTTTCAGCCGCATTAACACTCCAGGACTTCAGTGGCATATGTTTCTTACATTATTTTTGTGGATTTTTTCAGTATTCTTGATCATTATCTACAGTTCAAAAGAACCGCATTTATTTAAAATAGAAATCTTTCGTACCATAATAAATTTTTTAACTGGTCACCATTTGATCATTATGTCCTTGCTGGAATATATAATAATTATATATTTATATTATATATCTAAACATTAGTGTACTAATTTATAATCCAACCAGGTAAAAATGATGAATCCTTTAGTTAAAACAGCAGGTCTGAGATTTTCCAAAGCTGATATGATTTTTTTAAAAATTCAGCATAATTTGGTTGTTTTTCCTTATCCACCGGGGATAATATCACTAATCTTTTTTTTTGTGTGTGTGGATTTTGCCCCCCCCTTTTTGGGAAAAAATTTTTTATTTGAAATTTTTTTGTTTTACTACTGCTGATCTGACCTGTTGCACGCAGCCAGGTTATGGAGTTGAGCGCTGTTGATCTGCTGCTGCAGCATCAGTTGCTGGAAGTACTGAGCTGCATTGGGCTGCCTCTGTAATGCTTGCAGTGCCTGGAAACATATTTAATAATACAGACAACTACATTTCACACATTTCAAGTCACACAGAGGCATTGACCTGAATAAGTGATTTAAATTGCACTTCAGTTTGGCTGTTAGTGGAGTTTGCAGTGGCTTTGTGACCCACCTGCACGGCTTGCCTTTCATACAGAGACATTTGAGCTATCTGAGGGGGGCGGGAGTTTCCCCCTGATGCTGCGCTGCTATTGGCTGAGCTGGAGTTGGTCTGGTCTTCTCCTGCCTCCATGCTCACTGGATGGACGACCAGTCAATCAAACTTTGTAATAGAATACCAGAGGAAAATATGCATAAACAAACGAATTAGAAGAGGTTTTATGCTTACCTGTTCCATAAAATATGAATTAAAACAGCTAATTGTAATCAAAACAATGCAGTAGTCGAACAGGCACACTTGTTAACTTGTTAGAGCACTCAAGTCTGTTCAAATCTTTTGATTGAATATCTTTAAAATAACCAAAAAATGTTACTTAGTTTTAATGTATATAACATTAGAAATGAATATATAAAGGTTAATGTTATCTGTCATCTGCGGGTGATGAATGATCGGGGTTCTGCTGCATTAGTTCTGTGCAATATTCACGTTTCAGCAAGTTGCGAAGCATACTAGACAAAATAACACCATGCACAATTATTTATTTTCATATGTGTTCGAGCAGAAGCAATGCATTGGGTGGAAACAGACACCATGTCCACCCCCAGTATCTCATCCGCTGCTGCAAAAATGTTGGCGAACTGGCGACTCCCAAAGTGTCAGACAGCCAGAATTTTACCTCTCTGCGATCGGCACTGATTTTTCAACCACCAGGAAACGTTGAGTCCACGGTGCTTATGATATCGATATAATATAGTTCCAGTGTCTATTTTATGCTTTTGCAAGTATTGTTGGAATTCCTCAAACAACGGCGATTGTGATGAGGCTCAAAAAAAGCGATGAAACCCCGCTCCGCCCCGCCCCCCCCGTAATGTTTACTATACTGTTTCCGGCGCCAAAAATGACGTAGCAGATAGAAGTCTGCAGCGGCGTCATATAATTACACAATAAAAGTCCGTCCGTCTGTCTGTCTGTCTATCTCTGTCTGCCTGTCTGTACAATAAATAAATACATACCTGCAGTACATACACTAACAAAAATTGATTTTAAAAAAATCCAGCAGAAAACATGAACGCCAAGCTCTTGAATTTGAAATCAAACATTTTGATTTCTTAAATAACAAGTAAAAATATTATGCATTTATGTCAAAAATAAACACATTAAAATAAAACAAATCAAATGGTGAGCCATTAAGTAAAAAGCTAATTAAAACACTTTCACTTTCTTTCATTTAAGCATACACATAGCATTACACAATTTTCAAAAAAATATTTTAAACAAATATTTAATCAAAATGTAATTCATATTTTAAAACATATGAATAATTATATTCATAATTAATCTATTCAACTATTCCAATTAATTTAATTTTAAAAACATTTATTCCAGAAATTGGAAACATGTTCATCTTTAAAGAGATTTATGTAAGTCATTGTTGAATGACTCACACTGACATTTAATAATTTACCAAAAATAAAAACATGATATGAACACACATGCAATCAGGTGGAAAGAAAATGACTGATAAATGTGACAGATAAAGGGCTCATTTGCAATCTGGGCTGACCTGTTATTCAGCTGATGTCTAAACTGATGAAGTCTTGTTATGATTTGACTTCTAGAATCAGATGAAAACTTCAGTAAGTATATATTTTCTCCACTATTTTAGAGTAGACACTTATTATATATGTTATGTATACGAAATATTAGTACTGACAGGACAAAACTAATTATGTGATACACAAAATATACACAAATGCTATAAAGATATAATTATAAAAAAAAACATAAATGGTTAACATAGATTATCATGATGTGCTAAACAAAAGTGAATTGCTATTATTTTAAAAGAAGAGATAAAATCCTTTGACTAACAAAGCATATAGAGGTCACATGACAGGGTGAGACATGAAAAATTTCAGGTGCCATAATTTAGATAAGATAATGGTTCAGTCCTCTGACGTGTTAGTTTATCCTAACATCATATAATCAAGTTGATCTCTCCATTATAATGAATTAAAGAAATATTTAATTCAATCTTGTAAAAAAAAAAACATATTATTTTTATCTTATCATTGGTCCTGATGGACTTTTAACTAAAACTAAAATGGTTTACTAAAATCGTGTATGATAATTAATTAAAAACATAATATTAAATTGTATTTCAAAGGTGGAATTTTTGTTTAAATATTGCATTGATGTACTGTAAATTATTATATTGAAATATTAAATAGAATTTTAAAAAGGGCTGAGGTGGAAAAATATGTTTTGTTGGAGGTTTTACATGACTAATGGTGTGAGGTATTGAAGTAAATATAACATTGTTTTTTATTTGTATTTTATTTTATTCATTCATTTTTGTTACATTAATTTCCCTAATGCTATTGTTTTATAGGTGTAAAGAATTTTAAAGATTAAAAACATGGAGTCTTCAAGATCCAGAGTGGGTGAATTGAAAGATGGGAGCTGGAAGACGAGAAATTGGTTGAATGGACAGAAGGTACGGGATGATGACGACTTACGAGCAGGAACTGAAAATAAGGATGGGGTATGGCTGGACTGGAAACACAGGTGGAAAGCATGAAAGAGGAACAGAAGAGCAAGGTATTGGGGACAGTTCAAAACGGGTATCATTCTAGGGGTTTGTTGCCTGAAAAAGCGCAGCCTGGTTCAAGTGGAAGCACCAGCACCAGTGGTATATCGGTAAGTGACTACCTAGTACTGCTAAAGTCATTTCGAATTAACTTGCCCAATGGCGTCCTGAACCCTAAGGTCATCAGACTCTCGCAGAACGCAGGCATCATTCAGAAAGCCCAGGATATTGTAAAAAACTGGAAAACGTTAAGCTTCAGTTTAACACCATTCCACGTCTTGGCTGCCGGGAACTAAAAAACTCACTGTCACTGAAAGACAATGGAAAAATTCTTGAACTCATAGTGATGATTTTCTTTGAAAAAAGAGAAGATTCAGAAGAGCACAGTGGAGGAAGAATGTATTAAACACAAGCTGTTAATTCAGGTTCAGGGACAAATACCAGACAAAAGCCATCTCCACACCTGCTATGTATGCTACAACACAGTCAAGGAGCTGGAGACATTTAGAAGTTGGAGACAATCTTGCAAATATTTCTGCAGGTGTGACAGTGAATGTCAGAGACATTGAAAGCAGAGACTATTGACGGGTCAGCTCTCTGGATAACATCTTCTCCACAAAGGTTTGGCAAATATTTCCAGAACCCAGGAGATGAAGGTGAATGCCTCAAGTTCTACCACGAGCTGCAAACTGGTACAAACAGGAGAGTGAGGTATACCAAAGGTAACAAAGTAGACTTTGGATTCCTCTCTGGAAGACTGGACTTCTTAGCAGAAGTAAAAGGGGAAAAAAGTGAAAAGTTTGTGATTGAGTGTAAAGGAACCACTGGAGATATGGTGGGAAAGTCTTCACTAAACCAAAAAATTGTGGTCGTCATGCACACCTAAATGAAACACATGAGTACTATTATCAAGTTCAGGCCTTCATGTACATCCTAAACAGGGCAGCAAAACAAACACAAGTCTTCACCTCTGACAGGGCCGTTATGGTGATCAGACACTACCACAAGAGTGGACGAGAACCCAGAGATTTCTACTGGAATTACCTGAGAAAGAATGAAACAACACAGCAGAAAATCGATGAACTGCGTGTTTTCTGTGAAGAAGAGGTTCTGGGCTGTTTTCTGGCTGTTCTCAATCTGATTTTCCAGAAAGACACATAAAGTGAAGCTCTAGAACTTAAAAAGAACGTCTAGGAGTTATGTAACAGATTTTTATTATTACTATCATCATCATCATCATCATTATTATTTTAAATGTGATCTTAAGGACAGTGTGTTGAGTAGAAACAACTAGTTAATTCAGTTAATTAGAGAATTCAGTGTGTATGTGAAAACATGATGTTGCTAAAATAGAATATTATTAGAATAAGGAAATATAAAAATACATAGTTCTGGTTTTATTTCTCCATAGGTCAGTTGTTCACATACCAGTCAGAATTCATATTGTTTTAAATATGAAAAAATAGACAATACCATTCTGAAAAAAATAATGTCCAAAATATTTTTTGTTGATTATTGGTGATATATAGGGTCAGGGTTCCAAATCTTTAAGCTATTATGATTCTAAGCAAATTGGACTTTTGATTTTCCAATAGAAGTGGGCAAAAAACACTCCATACTTACACTAAAGGAAGTGGACTCTTTTGACTTGGGCCAAAAAGCAACCTAAAAACCACCCCAGCGACTGCACAGAAATGCGCTAACAACACTCCGAACACCTAGCAACCACATAGCAACACTGTGGCAAACCCCACAGCAAGTAAAATAGTTAAAGGGGTCATATGATGTTGCTAAAAAAGAACATAATTTTGTGTATTTGGTGTAATGAAATGTGTTTATGCAGTTTAAGGTTAAAAAACCCATTATTTTCCACATACTGTACATTATTGTTGCTCTTCTATGCCCCGCCTTTCTGAAACGCGTAGATTTTTACAAAGCTTATCGTTCTGAAAAGCGAGGTGTGCTCTGATTGGCCAGCTATCCAGTGCATTGTGATTGGCCGAATGCCTCAAGCGTGTGACGGAAATGTTACACCCTTACCATACTGTGATGCTGTGTCCGGCCAGAGCAACGAAACAAAACCAATAAAACCCATTATAAACTAGATTTGTTGCATCCAGTGGACATAATTACTGATTATAATGACTTGTACTGTCTTTTTACGTGTTGCGTTGCATCGCGCCGCGTAAACATAAAGCCATGTCTGCATTTGTGATCAGAGAAATGACAAACAACAACCAATACTCTACACTTCTCAAAACTCGCGTTTGAATCATCAGTGACAAATCCTTTAAATATGAAAGCATACTTACAGGCTGTGAGTCAGCATTATTTGTCAGAATACCAGCATTGTTGGCTACTCTCCCAGGAAACAGTCCTCCTCCTCTGTAAAATTTGTTGCACTTATCTGAATATTTGGGTTGAACTGTTCTGGAACAGTGTTGTAAATACAACTTAACCACTGATTTCTAGTTGTGTCCTTTTTTGGAAGGCCAAACAAAGTAGTTTCTCTTTCATAACGAAACACACGGCGTCTCCACGACATGGCGGCGGCAGCAACAATACTACAGCGAGAATCAAAGTTACGCCTTCTTTCTTTGCATATACATTTGGGCGGTCACGGTTTATGCAAATCTTCCCACACAGTGACATAGACATGTGGGGGCGTGTTTAAACGAGGCATTTTAGGAGGGCGTGGACGAGTCTTAACTTTTATAAAGAATATCTCTTTGGGTTTGAGACTTTAGTCTTTGCAACTTTAGGGATCTTATCTATTCACAAACAGCTTGTAACACTCCAAAGAGAAAGGAAAACTTGAAATCGCATCACATGACCCCTTTAACAACTGGAACTTGCTAGTTCAAAGATCATTAAACAGCAAGCACAACATATGCAAACATGGCAGCCAGAATTCACTCGTTTTCATTCACTCCTTCAAGTGGACTATAATAGTGGACTGACTCGGGGATCAGTGAATAAGAGAACAGGGGGGAATTCCAGACACAGCAACTGTCTACAGTGAATGCGTCAAAGTGAACATTTCAAATCCATTTGTCCTGTTGTCGGAAGTAGCAGAATCACACATGGTACATTGTAAATGGAATGAGTGCAATCACTTTTGCAAAAATAAATAAATAAGGTTGTCAATAGTGTAGTGATGTCTGAAGCTCACAGAGAAGTCACTTTCAAACCACTAAGCTTTTTGTTGTTTAACACAGCGAATTCATGTGACACCATGACCAAGTTGAACACAATATGAAATCCTTTGCCTGCATGCATTTTTATTTGCTTTTAACATAACGCAATGCTCATGTCATGTTTAGATAGGTGAGAGGATAAATTGAATTTGAGATGAATTTAGGTTTAAGGGCAAAAATTGAGGACTTCACGAATTACCGGTTGGGGAACCATACTGCAATATACTAATAAATTGCATTGTATCACTTTAATATGTAATATCTTTCTATGAGATATCCACTGTGCATTTTAAGCAACATGTAAATAAATTGTTTTAAGACCAGTGAAAGACAAAAATGTAATGTATTTTCAATTCAACAACTAATAAGCTAATAAAGATTCCTGTCAGAAAGGAAACATACAGTATATAAATTGAGTGTCAGCCCTCTCATTTCGCTATTCTCTTGTCGGTAAATTCTCTTGACCCCTCTCTCCAGTAGCCCCTCACTGCAGAACAAAGATCCAGGGGTCGGGGTTGGATCCACATCTAGGGGGTGGAGATGGGTAGGTTTAGAGATCATTGGGTGGAGACGGGTAGGCTTAGGTATATGTAAGGTGGGGAGGAGTTGGATCTGGATCCAAACTCGCCCCCTGGATCTTGTGTTCTGCAGTGAGGACCATCTCCCTCTCTCTCTTCCTCTTTTTCATGCTCCCTCCCTCTCACCCCTGCTGCCTTGCCTCCTCGCTCTAAGAGAGTTTGGTCAATAATTGATGAATCTTGCTTACTGAAAGGGTAACAGGTCTATAGCAATAGTCCATTGCCCATTCAAGTATCTTTCCCTCCTCCCAGGGCAGGTTTTTTAGAGTGGCTGCATAAACACTACACAAATGCTTTTAAACGATTTCAGCGAGTGAATATTCACCATTGTATCTATGCAAAGGCTATTAGTTGGTCTGTATATGTGCAGTAGTTCACCGACCTCTGATTTCAGTGGCAGCAGATGGGCATTCAAGAGTTACTCCTGTCAGTCAACAGGCAGCAGGAGACAAGGATGTAGGGAGAGATTAAATGAGAAAGTGGCAGGGGGCAGGGAGAAAAGAGAGAGAGCGATACACACACACAAAGAGACAGAGAGAAGCAGTTAATTCACCATCAGGAGTGATGGCCTGCATGCCTGGTTAGCATATTTCTGTGGCTGTCTGTAATAAACACTTATCATGGAGGGGAGAAACGAGAAGTTGTTCTCCAGGAAAAGAAGTTTCACATTCGGAGCTTACGGAGGGTGAGTGGATATGACAAGTAACATTAAGCCGCTAGTGTAATTTGAACACAATGCTGTCTGAATTAAGGATTTCTTTTCATGTGGCATCTTTATGCTGTATGTAGGATTGACAAGTTCATCACTGGAAATGAGAGCAGGTCAGCAACAGTTTGGGTTTGTCGCTGCGCTCAGGTGTTTGAACTCAGTTATCGCAAGCAGACTTTTCCAGAACACTTGTCTCTGTATTTTACAGCTGTGCAGAATCTGTGGGTCACAGCATATTGGACATTTTGGATTCCCCATCCAGTGATGCTAAGCCACTCACTTCTGCACCGTCCAGTCAGAAGGTAAGAAATCTCCTGTTTTAGATGTTCTAAAGATGTTGAAATTCCCACTATGGATACAGCAAATGATGTGCTCTCCAGATTTTCATATCTGAATCATGGAAACATTGAGGAGAAACTGGACAATTCACATTCTGTATCAATATTGTGATTATACCTTGTAGGGTGCATTATGTGAAACTTTCACTGTTTCATGTCATTCACTCGTCATTTCTCTGCAGGTCACAGAGTTGTTTGCAATCATTGAAAAGCTACAGGTAACGTTGTCATCTTTCTTTCTCTATCCACATTCTTTGCCAGTGTAAATAACACAGTGTAAATACAGTACTAATGTCTTATTCTGTTGCAGAGATGATGATGATTTTTCTGTGGTTGTGTTTGTCTGCAGGGCAGCAGATTGGATGAACAGCGTTGTGAGTTCCCACCACCGCTGAGGGTAGGGATCTTAGCTGAAAAATATAAATTATTAGTGGTTAACTGAAACTACTTATTTACAGGAAAGTATTTTAGCAAATCATAAGTGGTGTTATTTCAACTTTAAGCACTTTTATTTTTTATATTACCTTTTTTGTTTAGTATACGAAGGTCATGGTTTTCATTTTTAAGTATATATTTTACTGTTTTAACCACTTTATTACAATACATACTGTATATAGTTTCAAGTTCCCACTTACACAATTACTATTGATCACTCAGACGCGGCTGTTAAAGATTGGAGATGGCTTACCTCTCATCCTGCCCCCTAAATCTGGAGGTTATTGGATCGACCCTCCCCTGGATAGACATGTGGAGACCAGCCCTACTCTCTCACAGGGGGGGTTTGGTCTGGAGAGCTACGACATCATGGAGAGAGACAGCGAAGCTAAAGTCTATCAAGAATTCTTCCGCCACAGAGTCAGTGATAATTTTTTCTTTCATTTGAAAAACTTAAAACCCTTATAACTCTGTGGAATAACTCACACACTCATGATTTTCTTTCATGTTTGCTGCAGTATCATCATTCGTTCACTGCCTGTGACCCCTCTCTTGGGCCCCTAGTTTTGTCTGTTTGTCTTGAGGAAGAGGAAAATCGCCTGAGAGTCATTTTGAGGTATGTATTTTGTTACCATTTTAAATGTTGTTCATTATAATGATGTGTCATAGTCACTGACTGTACAAGATAATTATGATCAGTTTTCTTTGTCATTTAATCAGGATGAAGGAGTGCTCAATTCATGGTACATTCTCTGTTTCTTTCTTTCAACAATTCCCCACGGCAGTGGAGCTGGCAAAGGTATTTCACAACCGCACAGCCGGTTTTATTTGATTCAATTTAAATGAAAGTGAATAGAAGTCATTTGTTTTGATTTGTTTAATTTAAGATGCTGTGCTCAAGTGTCAGCATCACAGGTTTTGAGGCTGTTTCTTACTTAAAGGTATACATCTTCACTTGTCCAATTTGTTTACTATGATCTGGTGGAAGAGCTAATACAAGACTCCATTCTGATTTTATAAACCAACCAATTCCATAAAGTAAAATCTTTTCTGACACAATTAATACAAATATCATTTATCTTTTCTTTTTCTGCATCAAAAGGCCCCAGAGATCATAATGGCATTTGATGAACACAGAGTGTCTCCAAACTTTAAATTTGGTGTCTTATACCAGAGAGAAGGACAGGTATGCAGATACTAAGATAATATTCTTCTCTTCCTTTAATATATTCACCTGTTTTTTTTTTTTTTTATCAAACTTTGTGTTAGTCTGACTTTGACTTTAGGCTGTAATAATAAATAACCTAAATGGATATTTGTAATTTTGTATTACTCTTACATTATTTTGTATTTTGTTCCAATGTATGTGATGTAGTTAACAGAGGAAGATATTCTCAGTAACAATGAGGAAAGTGAGGAGTTTTTGGAGTTTTTATCAATACTCGGGCAGACGGGCAAACTGCAAGGATTTACTGGGTAAGTGGGTTAGGACTCACTCCTATTCATATTGACTGGTATCAGTATCAATATCAATATGAACATCAATAACAAAAAACAACTTGAAAATGTATTGCCACCTGTCAAAAGGACATCCTCATTTTTCATCTCTTAGTTTCAGGGGAGGTCTGGATGTGTCTCATGGCCAGACAGGAAATGAAGCAGTTTTCACCTCCTTCCATGAACGTGAGATTATGTTTCATGTTGCCACTAAACTACCGTTCACAGAAGGAGATACATAACAGGTAAAATTTGATGAATATTTCTTTTTTGAATGTAAATAGTCATTTAACATCTTTTACAAAATTACTGTACCATAATGCATATTATTATGTATGCTGATATATTCTGACCAGCACCAATAAGTAACTTATATTTTAGAAACTATATTGATAGTTAGGCCTACTTTGTGTATTTTTGCATCGCCAGTGGCAATATTTCCAAAAGAAGTCCAATACGCGCTCCAGCAACAAACAGTGGTGATTATTTGTTGCTGATTAAATCATTGTGGTTGAACGAATCTGTTGAGTATGGCGATTAAACGGTTTCAAAAGTAGCTCACTTAAAAACCGCCCTCGTGATGGAGCATTTATGCCCTGCGAGTGCACAGAACATTGTCTATGAGCTAAAATGCGCTCTTGTGAGAACGGCACTGAGGAGTGCTCACTTGACCCCATCTGCGCCCTCTCAACTGCTCAACCCCTGCTCGCTCATCAAATTGAAAAGTTTACACATAATGTAACGATATAATATCTTCTATAACGCAAAACACGTTTTTATGACATATGTCATTATTACGAGAAAATGTTGTTTAAACAACATAACATTACAACATATATTTTTAAAACATAACTGAGTGGAAAAAAATATGTATGTGGCAGCAATGCCTCACCGTAAATTATGTTTTATTAACTAAGTTCCGGAGGAGCACGATCAGATATTTAACCTAATTAACGTGAGAGGAGCTTATTCAGTAATCAACCCAATTAGCAAGATAAGAGGTATATATACACAGCAGACTTACCTTTGTTCCTTGACAGCTTTCTACCATCCCTCCACCACCTCATCTCCTCACTTCTAACTATTCCTCTCTCAACCAGGGGGTACTCTGGGTTCAGGGCACAATTCTGAGCACAGAGCCCTCCCCTTGGACAGCACACCAAATACGCATAACCTTTACTCTATTTATTATATGTAGTGTGAACTCGTGAAAACCCCATATAGAGGACAAAAACATGACAAACTCAAGCCCTAAAAAGTGAGCACATGCTTTCGACATGCAATTTTGAGAACACTAAGGAAATATCACATTCTTTTTGCCTGTTTGGACACTTCAAGATGTTTGCACTGACTGTTTGGTTTACCTGTTTACACGGTCAGAACCGTGTTTGCTGGTGACTCAAAACCATGCGTTTTATAGCAAATCACACATCGAGGACATGCGTTTTCATACAAAAAAATGCATGTTTCCGATGCATGTTTTCCATGACCCCAAAGCACACGTTAAGAACATGTGTTTTTATGGCAAATCACACGCTTTTGACGGGTCAGTGTGCAATCAGACCAGGCGTACATGAATACTTTGGCTTGCCATACTTTTAATACTTTGGAGGCGGGGATCAAGTGTCAGATGTGCCCGCTCCTGTGATTGATCACTGTCAACACTGCTTGTTAAGTCATGACCTTATAAGGAATATAGGAATATATTTTTTATTACTATTATTACATAAATAATCAGGTACAAACAACATGGCAACACCAATACATATTTGCTATAGAATATAAGGAACAGTTATGAAACATGAAATAGTCTAGAGCCATTGAGAGAGAGAGAAGAGTTGTGTCATCTCCATTCACTCCAATGGACCAGTTCATGGAGCCTCTCAATAGTTCACGGAATTTAGCACCCAAATTACTAATCAGCGGCGGTTAGAGCGCTGACGGAGAGACGATGCTGTGATGAACTTTTAAAAGGTAAGACATTTATAGATTAAAATTGTATATTATCAGCACAGCTCATCAAATCATCTTTTGCATTAAAACATGCTAGTCGATTAGTAGACTAGTAGATTAGATAGATAGATAAATTAGTAGATTTAGGGGACATTATTCATTCTCTTCATGCAGTTTCATCCATCGTTGTGTAATTAAGGCTTTTAAACATGATTTTTGCAGGGTGGGGAGTTAAATGTTAGAATTGGATTGATTGCAACGGATGCTGATGGACCCAAGTGTGAATGAAAAAAGCTGAAAATAGGGGAGCAGTTTTCATTTCAGGATCATACTAGGCTACATTAACAAAAATGTGCCATATACCACTACTGTATTATAGAAGTAATCACAGTAAACCTGTAAATTATTACTGTATTTTATACTTAAACATCTTAGCTACTGTAGAAGCACTTTGTGGTTGGAGGAGCAGTGACGCCACAGAACTGATATGTGATAGATAATCACTTAATCATTTCTCCTGTGTTTTCTCCTCTATCTTGCTTTCAGTACAAGAACCACCTGAAGGCATCCTTTAATGAGACATCACCCTCACAATGAGTCTCTTCACTGGTTTTCTCCATTCTCACTCTAGAGGTACCGTAAGTCTTTCCCTGTTCTTTGTATCTTTGTGAAAAAGTGCAAATTCCCAAGTATGATTACATCACATTTTGTATTTGTAACCTATAGCTATATTTAGATAGCTCCTGCTGACTATATCCAGCCACTTACGAAGACTTCTGATGACCCAACACCTGTGAACAGATGACCTGATTTCAGATGATGCCAACTCTGAATAAACATACAAAAATGCCCAATTTTCTGTAAAGCTGCTTTGAAACAATGTGTATAATAAAAAGTGCTATACAAATAAGTGTGAACTGAATCAATCTTGATGCATAATTTTTCCCCTCCTCGTCGCATCAGTAGGGAAACCATACATTCATACTTCTTTCTGTGAGTGACTGGAGCATTCCTATGCAGCACAACAAATCATGGTGGAGACTATACAATAACAACATGCTTTTCAGTTGATTATACAACAACTGAATGAATCCATTGCTGTAAATAAGTGCATAACAGAAGTCAACATACTTAAAATATATGATTAAATGTGTAAAAACAATGTTTTAAGTTGTTTTAAATTTGAATATACTATGAATACATTTATATATTAATATATGAGGGGTGCACAAGAATCGAAAACATTAAACAAGATTAATTTTCACTTAATCTTAAAATGTGCTTATTTGGAATGAATTTTATAAGACAACACACTAAACATTGTGTCATTTTAGTGACACTACAATGAACATTAAGACGTTTAAGTTTAAGAACATAAAAAAGATATTTCAAAACAACAGCAAACACAGTCTTTAAACAAGTTAACTTTAGCTTAAAATGTTAAAAAGGCAGGTAACCAATAGGGCTGTGTTCAATACGACGATGTATCGTCACAGGTATTTGACGATATGGGTATCAATACAGCTGTTTCAGTATCGATATCGCAGCACGTGTAAGAAAATCTGTGGTAAGACATCCAAAGAAGAAGAAGAAGATTCACAGAAGGTAATTGGAATACATTGAGTTAGACAGAACTGCGATTTTTGGCAATTAGTAGACAATAAATGCATTTATTTACAATATTTATAAAAATGGACATGCATATGTAGTATGTAGTTAAAATCTGCTAATATTTGAGGATTAATGTGGTAAACTATGATTACTAGGGCTGTGTATTGCCAACAAAGTCACGATACTATACGTATCCTGATACAGAGGCCACGATACGATACGTAGCACGATAAGAGACTGCACTAATTTTCCCCTCAGCAGAATTTAGTAAAACAGCTGTTTATTAAACACTGCATACTATAGGGCCATTGTACCAATAGCAGAGCAGACGACCTCTGCATTATGAACGACCTCTATAACTGTACCACAGTATAACAATATAGGTAATGGCGTAGGTTTCATGTTAACATTGGGCACTTCACCGCCATAAAATATTCTGATTGTTTGCATCTTGCTTTTATAAGCCCATAAATAATAATATACTCGTTAATATTGTAATGTACTCATTTAATATATTTAAAAAATAATTTACATTGCTGGTAGGTTATCATTGCACAAATTAACACTCTCTACGTGTTACAAAGGTAGCGCAAAAGCGCCTTCTAGTGGCCATTGGCGGACGCACAAAAAACGATTATGCACGTGATGAGCAGTCGTGCTCCACCAGAAGACGGTTCCAGAAGTCACGATGCAGTGTTGGTGGTGATTATTAAAAACTGTGTGCGTCCATTGGAGAAAAGTGAGTTTATATTATTCCTTAGTTGTTTGAGATTGATTATATATGTGTAGATTTAGAAATCATTGCGTAATTGGTTCATGAATCCACTCGAGAAAAATGATGAGTCATGCCTTGTCATTAGGAAACAATGAACGTCAGTACAGAATTATTATGCACAATGTTTGTAGGTGATTTGAGTGTTGTTCCTGTATCATTGAGACAGATAATTCTTTGTCCTGTACCAATTCATATGTAAGGAATAGTGATTTATAACTTATAATTTGCCTGTTTAAGCTTTGTATGGTGCTAAACATTATGTTCAACTGATAAAACTGTATCAGTAATGGTGCTATGTGACATTTAGTATTGTTTTGTGTATTTGCAGCCACACAAAGTAAATCAAGAGTGTAACCGCATGCTGCAACTACTATACCGTTTAATGTATGTCTGTGCTGCTGAAGAAAATTCAGTAAACTGTTCAATTTGATTCCTGCCTCCTGTGCTACGTTTGGATGGGCTGCACGATAAATCGCAGGCGATATTTAACGCGCATCTTGTCAGAAAAAACGGTTCTGTAATCAGCGGTCCATCTCCCTCACTGTGGGACAGGACTGCATACGACCCCCACTGTTGTAGCAGCATTAAATACCCCCAGAGTCCGTTGTTCATGGAATAGCTGCGCCAAAAATAGCACTTTTTTCTCATTACGATTAGGGAACGATTGAAAGTGGATGGGCAAGTAGTTCAGTGAACAACGGCTCTGGGTAGTTAATGCTGCTCAATGTGAAAGCACGCACGTGATGGAGATTTACCGCTGTATTCAGAACCGGCTTTACTGACAAAATGCGGTTTAAATATCGCATGCGATTTACGTGCCGCCTAGATTCTGCCGACGTTCAGGGCAGGAGAACTATAGCCTCTAAGCGGTGCCTGCGGTCCTTCTCTTAAAATTTGGTCTTCGGACGGATTCAGTGCTTACCTTGGTAAGGATGGATACGTATGAAGACAGGGAAGACCTTTCAGAATCTGTGAGGCCAAAACGGCAAATCCGACTGCAACCTATTTGTCAGATTACAAGTGAATGTAACTGGCCACAGAGAGCTGTAGAAAATATGGCAGCACAGACTACATTTAGACAGGAAGAGAGGGGCAGTACAGAGAGTGATGGAATGTTCAAGAGGAGGCCCTCAGGGGTCTGCATCTAGCAGGCTCGAAAATCGGTTAGGCTGCAGAGACGAGTGGGAGCTCTTTTATACTGAAGGAGGATATTCAAAAAAACAAAAAAGACAAACAAGTAGTGGTGCCAAAGTGACGGACTGTGGCCAAGTATGGTGACGCCATACTCAGAATTAGTCTCTGCATTTACCAGCCAAAGGTGCCACACACAGCGTGACACACACACAACCGTGAACACAACCCGGAAGAGCCCAGTGGCAGCATTTATGCTGCGGGCGCCGGGGAGCAGTTGGGGGTTCGGTGCCTTGCTCAAGGGCACCTCAGTTGTGGTATTGAAGGTGGGAGAGAGCGCTGTACATTCATTCCCCCCACCTACAATTCCTGCCGGTACGAGACTCGAACCCACAACCTTTGGGTTATGAGTCCGACTCTCTAACCATTAGGCCACGACTTCCCCTCCAACCACGACTCCCCTCATTCAAGTTCTGCTGGTCAAGACACCCAGCTCATAAGGAATTTACGTGACCGAGTGCGCCAGCATGTATTATCTAAATGTTGTGGGGCTTTGGAGGAAATATCACAAGTAGATACTCGCCCGTTACTGCAAGTCTCTTCACCTGCAACAAGGCAGCCACTTTTAAACCCTGCTCACATATCCTCACCAGCCTCCACATCTGCGTCATCCCAGGCCTCGCAACTGTGGTCCCACGTGTTAGCTGTGTCCTCAGATGAGTCCCATTTCGTTAAACCTCTAACACCCCAGAGAATTCGAACTACAGTGCAGGTAAACCCACCTCCTCAGGAGGATGAGTTATGGCCTGATCCACCCCCTCCTGTATGTCATGATATTCCTTACAGAGCTAGAGAAGAGCGTGAATTCCCAATCAGCTATGCTACTTCCATCAGTCGTTCGAATCCAGTGCAACTAGTTGCAAGGAAATCAGTAGCACAGCCCTATTATGGACAAGATGATCCAGTGTTTGTGAACTCTGTACAGAATCCTGCATCCATGCCTCCCAGAAGGGATATCAGGTCTAACCCCGTGTCACAAAATATACAGAGCCAGTTCAGTCCACTATATCCTTCCCTCACTCGCCCTTCAACCTAAGTTCCATATTCTTTACCTCACTCTGCACACTGGTTGGCTGCTCCTCCACCACATGAGCATCAATCCATGTATGCTCCTCAATCAGTGCAACGGACTGAACCATGGCTTACATACCCTGAAATGCCATACAGTCAGCCGCAACCAGCACCTTATGAGAACTTTCCCACATTGATGCCAGTCCAGGAGAAAGTCTATCTAGGCCCTAAACCACGAATCCCCATGTTAATTCATCGAGACCCTGCAGAATTCGCCAGACTGAAGATGTCATTGGAAAATTTACTGCCAGCTGATGCCACCAAGCTCTTTAAATACCAAATATTGGTGGACCATCTTAGATTAGAGGAAGCCTCCCTTATTGCGGACTCTTACCTGAACTCTGTCACCCCTTACTCTGACACAATGGCGGCCTTAAACGAGAGGTTCAGTCAGCTGCATCAGTTGGCCCTCAAAATAATTGCCCAAGTTATGGATGCTCATGACATCAAGCGGGGGGATCATGAGGCCTTTCAACGGTTTGCACTGCAGATCAGAGCTCTTGTTGGAATGCTGGAAACCCTTGGTGTAGAGGGAGAAGTGGAGCTCAAATGTGGCTCCCATGTCGCCAGACTGCTTGGCAAACTACCTCCAGAGTTGCAGGCAGACTTCCGTAGACACCTGTATTTTCAGTCTGATTCAGTGTATACATTACCTGAATTCTCTAAGTGGCTCCAGTATGAAGCATGGTGTCAGGGTCATACTGAACTGCCCAATAAAAGAAATCCTGAGAGCCGAGTGAAGCCAGTCCGGCTGACCAGACCAGCCTCTGTCCTCCATGGCGCCAAAGCTATCTCCCAGGTGAAGAGCCCAGAATCAGGACCCAAAGCATCCAACTCAGGCAGGAAAAGAGGTAAAGTGCAACCTTATTGTCCCTATTGTGAGAGCTCTGAACACTTCTTAAGTCAGTGTGCAACTTTCCAAACTTTCACCACTGAGCAGATCCATAATTGGATCACAGAGAACAAGAGGTGTATGAAATGTGGTCGATCTCATGCTGTTACTGACTGCACTCTCAAGAAACCATGCAGCATTTGTCAAAATAAACGCCTCCAGATCTTGCATGAAGTCAATTCCAAGGCAGGTAAAGAAGGCATATGCATGCTGAGCTCCACTGTTTGCACTGCTTACCTGAATCGACCCACAGATTGCAGCCGGGTATTGCTGAAAGTGGTGAAGGTTCGTCTGCAGTATCGAGAACGAACTCTGGAGACATATGCTGTCCTCGATGATGGCTCAGAAAGGTCCATACTACTTTGTGAGGCTGCAAATAAGCTCGGCCTGCGTGGCATTCCTGAGGAACTGGCATTGAGAACAATAAGGCAAGAAACCAAAGTTCTTCAAGGAGCATCTCGTTCAAAGTTCTTCAAGCGTCTCTTTCCGTGTTTCCCCTGCCTCACAGCCAAACCATAATTATCACATTAGTGGAGCATTCACTGTCCAGAATTTGGGCTTAGCTGATCATTCCTACCCACTTGCCACCTTACAGAAAAGGTACAAGTATCTGAGAGGCTTGCCACTTGAACCCTTTGATCGAGTTTCCCCTCTTCTTCTCATTGGAGCAGATCAGCCTCATTTGATCACTCCAGTAGAACCAGTGCATCTGGGACCACCAGGAGGACCAGCTGCCATACGGACGAGATTAGGGTGGACACTACAGGGCCCTGCTAGAGATTTACCACAGCGCTCTAGATCTCAGAACTGTTACCTGACCTCTGTAAACCCTGAAACAGTTGAACTTCTGAGAAATGTGTAGAAGTTATGGCAGGTGGATACCCTACCATTCAAATCAGAGAAACAGGCAACACGATCACGAGAGGATCAAGAGGCACTTCAACTGTTGAAAAAGTAAAACCATCCGTGTTGAGCATAACAACGTCCAGCATTATGCGACACCTCTGTTATGGAAGAGAGGTACCTCCCCTTACCATGCAACCAAAGACGCCGTCATGCCAAGCCTCCGAGGTATAGAGAAGCGGCTCGCTAAAGATAAGGATAAAGCCTCAGCATACTCCGCAGAAATGAGCAAGCTTGGACTGGCAGGCTCTGTATGCAAGCTGACCCCAGAGGAAGCTGCACAGAGTGAAGAATCATGGTTCATTCCCCATCATCTGGTGGAACATAATGGGAAGAACCGCATAGTATTTAATTGTTCCTACCAATTCCAGGGCCGCAATCTCAACGAATCCCTTCTTCCTGGACCTACCCTTGGTCCATCACTTCTGGGGGTTGTGCTTCGGTTTCGCGAGCATGCCATCGCAATAAGCGGAGATGTAAAGGCCATGTTCCACCAGGTCTGCCTTCTGCCAGAGGACAGACCTCTTCTTCGGTTTGTATGGTGAAATCTCAGCCGTGATGTGCCCCCTGTGGTTTATGACTGGCAAGTTCTGCCATTTGGTACCACATGTTCTCCTTGTTGCGCTACATATGCACTCCAGCGGCACGTCTATGATCACAGCAAAGAAGGAGATGATGTCAGTTGACAGGTGTTTCTACGTAGACAACTGTCTATAAAGCTTACCATCGAAAGCTGAAGCCAAATACTTACTTGACAAATTACGGTCCCTGTTTGTGATCCGCCAGTGGGCCAGCAATGCCCCCGACATCCTCAGCCATCTGCCTCAAGACGCTCGCTCAGACAATGCTGAACGATGGCTCACTCAAAGCTCTGCGGATATCCAAGAGTCTACCTTAGGGCTAAGATGGCACTGCTCTACGGATACCATCGGCTATAGACATCGACTGGAAGACTATGGCCCAACAACAATGCATACAGTGTACCGTACATTGGCCAGACAGTATGACCCTTTGGGGCTAATATTGCCATATACAACTCGTGCTAAGGTGATTGTACAACGACTCTGGGATAAACACAGAGAGTGGGATGACCCATTACTACCTGAGGAGCTACTGCAAGCCTGGAAGGAATGGGTGGCAGAACTACCGGAATTAGTTCGCATCACCTTACATCGCTGCTATGTTCCCACAATTATGGACCAACCAGATGTGACAAGAGATGTCAATGTGTTCTGTGACGCGTCCGAGAGAGCATATGGATCAGTAGCCTACCTACGCTCTGAGGATGCCGATGGTGGTGTACACTTGGCTTTCCTGCTGGCCAGATCTCGAGTTGCACCAAAAAGACAACAGTCCATGCCAAGACTGGAGCTTTGTGCGGCAGTCACTGGAGCTCAACTTGCGAAGCTGGTAGTCAGTGAGCTCACCTTACCCATCAGGAATACCATCTTGTGGTCCGACTCGACCACTGTTCTGACCTGGCTTAAGTCAGACTCGTGTCGATTTAAGGTCTTTGTGGGAACAAGGGTTACTGAAATCCAAGTGCTCACAGATCAGCAGTCATGGAGGTATGTGAGCTCGACCCTCAATCCAGCAGATGATCTGACCGGGGCAAGACTCTGGCAGAATTAGCACAGCCAAATAGGTGGTGTCAAGGCCCATTCTTTCTGTTACGACCACCACATGAGTGGCCTAAAGCTCCAACAGGGCCAGGTGAAGAAGACCCTAAAGAGCTACAACATTCTTTGCTCTGTCATTTCATCTCAACCTGTACAGATAGCTCTGTCCCTGAGGCAAGCCACTATGCTACATGGAGTGAATTAGTAGAGGCCACAACACACACACTCCAGTGTAAAGAAGCAGACAAAGCTGATCAATCTACTGCAAGATCTTATCAGCAGGCAGTCTCTCTTCTCACTAAACAGTCCCAACTCGAAAGTTTCCCGGAGGAATACCACCTTCTTAAAGCTAACAAACCAATCCCTTCTAGTAGCCGCCTTCTTGTTCTGTGTCCTGAGTTCGACGCCATGGATGAAGTGATTCGGGTAGGCGGCAGAGCAGAGCAGACGATTTGGATCCAAACTTTAAACACCCGATTGTACTGGATCCGAGCCATGGCATCACCAAACTGTTAATCCAGGATTTCGACCAGAGGTTATGCCACCCTGAACCAGAGCGTGTCTTCGCCGAACTCCGACGGTCATACTGGATATTAAGAGGGCGTGAAGCTGTTCGGAGACATCAGCGTACTTGTCTAGAGTGCCGGAAGTTGAGATCCAAACCTGTTGTGCCAAAGATGGCTGACTTGCCTCCAGCTCGACTTCGTTTGTTCAAGCCCGCATTTTATTCTACGGGGATGGACTGCTTTGGGCCTTTCCAGGTGAAGATCGGTAGGCGTACAGAAAAAAGGTGGGGTATTATATTCAAATGCCTCACGACTCGGGCAGTGCATTTGGATGTGGTAACCTCTATTGATTCAGATGCTTTCCTAATGGCCGTACGGAGGTTCACAGCACGCCGTGGTACCCCTGCTGAGCTTTACTCTGATCAAGGGACAAATTTCAGAGGGGGAGAAAACGAGTTGAGAGAAGCTTTCTCTGCAATGAGTCTTGAACTGCAAAAGTTGCTGGCAAAGCATCAGATTAACTTCCGTTTAAATCCTCCAGCAGCTCCACATTTTGGAGGAGTGTGGGAGCGCGAGATCCGCTCTGTGAAGGCAGCACTCAGCACCACAATTGGAGCTCAGAGCGTTCCAGAGGAAGTACTCAGAACAGTTCTGATTGAGGTAGAGGCTATCTTGAACTCCAAACCATTGGGGTATGTGTCAGCTAATATCTCAGATGCAGACCCAATAACCCCAAATCACCTTTTGATGGGGCGGCCTAATAGTCCATTGCCTCAAGTTGTCTATCATGATTCTGAAAGCTTAAGTCGCAGGCGGTGGAGACAAAGTCAAATCTTAGTGGATAATTTCTGGGCTAAGTTCATACGTTACTACTTACCTGGTCTTCAGTTGAGGCACAAATGGCAAGGGACTACTGCAGACCTTACTGAGGGTTCGGTGGTGATGATGGTTGACCCCCAGTTACCAAGGGCTTTATGGTTAGTCGGCAAAGTGGAAAGGGTGTTTCCAAGTGCTGATGGACACGTGAGAGCAGCTGAGGTAAAAGTCAATGACAAAAGATTCACCAGACCTGTGGCAAAGTTAATCAAGCTGCCTGAATTGCTTAATGAGGATTAAATTCCTTTGGAGCACATTTACTTCACAAATGTGGGGGCGGCTGTTACAAAGGTAGCGCAAAAGCGCCTTCTAGTGGTCATTGGCGGATGCACAAAAAACGATTAGGCACGTGATGAGCAGTCGTGCGCCACCAGAAGACGGTTCCAGAAGTCACGATGCAGTGTTGGTGGTGATTATTAAAAACTGTGTTTTTAATAATCCACTGGAGTTTTAAATGTCCATTGGAGAACAGTGAGTTTATATTATTCCTTAGTTGTTTGAGATTGATTATATATGTGTAGATTTAGAAATCATTGCGTAATTGGTTCATGAATCCACTCGAGAAAAATGATGAGTCATGCCTTGTCATTAGGAAACAATGAACGTCAGTACAGAATTATTATGCACAATGTTTGTAGGTGATTTGAGTGTTGTTCCTGTATCATTGAGACAGATAATTCTTTGTCCTGTACCAATTCATATGTAAGGAATAGTGATTTATAACTTATAATTTGCCTGTTTAAGCTTTGTATGGTGCTAAACATTATGTTCAACTGATAAAACTGTATCAGTAATGGTGCTATGTGACATTTAGTATTGTTTTGTGTATTTGCAGCCACACAAGTAAATCAAGAGTGTAACCGCATGCTGCAACTACTATACCGTTTAATGTATGTCTGTGCTGCTGAAGAAAATTCAGTAAACTGTTCAATTTGATTCCTGCCTCCTGTGCTACGTTCTGACAGACGTTCCAGGGCGAGAACTATAGCCTCCTAAGCGCCTGCGGTCCTTTCTCTTAAACACTACGTAAAAAAAAAATTAGAAGCGTTCTTAAAGGCACAATATGTAATTTTCGCTGCTAGAGGGCAAGTATTCAAAATAAACAAAGAGACGAAGGGTAGTTTGATGACACAGTGACTGAGTGTGGAATCATGGGAGTTGTGGTCTTCATCCCCACAGCTGATGCAATCTGACGGGACTCAGGCAGAAATCATATTCATGGTTGAGCTAATGATTTATTAACGTAGTAGAATGATGCAGGGTGAGGCTGAAAGCCGTCGAAGTGAAACGAATCAGGGGCGCTGCACAAAAGAGAGCGTGACAAAACGGCACGAAAAGCAGGTGAGCGGTTATTACTGTCAACAGTCGGCACGCTAGTTCTTATGGTACAAGGCGTACGGGGGGGAAAAAGAAGCAGTGCTGTTTTATCAAACTAGATACATTTGAAAGTTATGTTATTATGCTACTCTGTGCGGTCGTCACCGGTCTAATAAAACGCACAACATATTAAAGCCTCTTTGTTGTTTCCATGTTTTCTACAAAACAATGGAATATCGGCAGGGGGTCTGCGTTCCTTGGCAGGCGACACAAATGGCCTATGGCACGCTCCGTGTCCAATGTTTAATTGACTATTTCTCTGGATGTAAAATTTTCGAAAAATGGGGATAAGAGTAAGGTACACACTGTCATGGCAAATATACTATAGATCACATGTTCTAGTGGGTTTTTGGATCGTTTCTTGTAATCCTAAAATCTGACCTATTGTGATTTATCTAAATGCGCGGGCTCCACTGTAGCTCACGCGCACACATTCAGTCTCTTACTCAGTTCTGTCCCGTAACTTCATCAATAAAAGAGCTTCACCGCTGAAGAGCTACATTATCCTTCTCAGCAAAGAGTTGGTAACATCATTTCTGTTGCAATTAAAGCCACCGCTTCACTGTTAATAGAGAAACTCGGCAATTCTTTAATACACCGTCTCTCTTTCTCTCTTAAATAAACACTTGATGAATTACACTTTTCTGAGAATAGAATATCGAAGTGGAGATCGCTAAACTGCAAGCAAACCGGTGTTTTCAGAAAGCAAGTGCGTTTATCCAGTGGAGTGAATTACTTGTCAAGTTAAAGGGTTAGTTCACTCAAAAATTAAAATTAGCCTGTGTTTTAGTCACCCTCAAAGCATTCTAGGTGTATGTGACTTTCTTCTTTCAGACGAATCCAATCGGAGTTATATTAAAAATTTCCGAACCCTCAAGCTTCATGTGGTTAAGCGGTGGTTGGTGGTAACCGTTCAAAAAGACGGAACAAAATGCGTGCATCCATAATAAAAGTCCCTAACACGGCTCCGGGGGTGAATAAATTTTAAAAAAAAGGCCTTCTGTAGCGAATCGATGCATTTTTGTAAGATAAATATCCATATTTAAAGTGTTATAAATACTTTTTTTTCTCACTTCCGCTGACTGTGGTATGCGGAAGACGTTCAGGCGGATGACGTAAGATGTAGGCGCCATGCGTGCGCCTCTGAGAAATGCAGGAGCAAAGGAAAACCAGTCTCCTCTTGGCTTATATCGAAATCCTCCGACATTTTTATTTACAAAACCTCGTTTTGTGATTCTAATTCGTGAACGGCATTTTGTTTTGTCTCCGCGTTCGTCACTAATCACGCAACGCCGACGTCCTACGTCATCCGCCAGAACAGCTTCCGCGTATGACAGTTAGCGGATGTGAGAGAAAAGTGTTTATTACATTTGAAATATGGATATTTATCTTACAAAAATGCATGGATTCGCTACAGGAGGCCTTTATTCACCCCCCGGAGCCGTGTGAGGGACGTTTTATTACAGATGCACGCACTTTATTTCTCGTCTTATGAACTGTTGACAACCAACACCTGCTTACCCCCATTGAAAGGCTTGGAGGGTCCAGGACAATTTTTAATATAACTCCATTTTGGATTCGTCTGAAAGAAGAAAGTCACATACACCTAGGATGCTTTGAGGGTAAGTAAAACACAGGCTAATTTTCATTTTTGGGTGAACTAACCCTTTAAGTGATATGTTCAGACTCATTAATTCATTCAGAAATAAAGCAAGTGTATGGCGATTAAACAGTTTCATAAGTAGCATACTTAAACACCACCCTTGCGAGGGAACATTTCTGCACTGCAAGAGCACAGGACATTGTTCGCATGCAAAAATGTGCTAAAATGTACTTCATAACAACAAACTTATACCAGCTTCTTTTTCCTTGAATTACAACTCTACTCATCTCTTTTTTTCCCCTCAGTTGCAGAGAAAGAGACACATTGGGAATGACATTGTTGCCCTGGTTTATCAGGAAGGTAATACTCCCTTCATTTCGGATGTGATCAGATCCCACTTCTTGCATTGTTTCATTGCAGTGAGAAGGATAAAGAGAAAGAATGAGGGAGAGGGAGGAGATGGAGGATCATTTCAGGTAAAAAAAATACTTGCTACATTTTGCTTTATCAGCACACAGCTCCAAAGCCTCTTGTTTGATTGACAGGTGTCTGTCACCGCTAGGGAGGATGTACCCCCATTTGGCCCACCCCTTCCTACACCTCCCATTTTTACAGAGGTGAGATCAAATTACTTAATTCAGAAGTTTCAGCAAGGGAAATCAGTCCAATAGGTCTTACATCAGTAATACTTACTCAATTTCCTTTACAAGTATGTGTAAGCACTTTACAAGTGAAGGTTTATAAAATAAAACGTGCAAGTCACCCTCTGAATCACACTCTGAATTATGCTCTGAATTTCCACTTCCAGGGCTCAGTTCCCGATCCCAATGCATGTTGGGAGAGCCATCACAGCCCAGCATCCCCCTCACTGAAGGGGGGAGGAGTGTTCCAGAGGGTGGTGGAGGATTCATTGGGAACTTTAAGGTAGATAATCTCAAACCTCAGTGAGAATAATAAACAGTATGCCTTGCTATTGTTACTGGATTGTGCTTATTACTGTTTGACATTAAAACAAGCTTTAAATCAGTCACTTTATGTGACTCTCTCCATCTTAAGAGAGCTATTAGGGTGAGAAGCCACTCATTCGATACATTGGGAGTACCAAAGAAGATAGGCAGTGTAGCAGGGCAGCGACCAAAGGTCAGCAAATACCAGTAACACACCAATGTTCTCTTAATACATGTAACAATATATTTTTGCGGTAATGCTAAAGGATGGCCATGTTTTTTTCTTCACTGCTAAAACACTGGAAAAGGATGGTGAGAGGTGAGAACAAATATATAAAATATTGTACAGGTATCTTAAGTGCAATGCAACTTACAGTGGCTCACAGTAGTTGTCTATAGTTCAGTCATATTTTGTCTCACTCATAGCGAGCAGACAAGCAACGTGGGCTACACTGAGACAAGAGTTCAAACCAGTCCCCAGGATGACTTGGAGATGAATATCACCATTTCTGAATCATAAGCACAAAAAAAGCCTTCCACAGACTTCCAAGATCCATTGAAGAGTGCAAAGAACAATAAATAATTTAACTAAAACTTTGTGTAAGTTGTTACTAGCTGCAAGTGCAGTCAGAAAGATATGAATATATATTTCAGATACTGTATATTATCATTTGAATGTCTTCTTTGAAGTGGCATAGTCAAATGGTTCAATGGCTGCTTATAGCTGACGTATTTCAGTGAAGGTGGGTTTAATTTCTGGACTTGAACTTTTTTTTTTGCACTTTATCAAGTAAACTGATTAAATGTGTATTTCAAATATAATTCACCTTGATTCACAACGGGAAAGAAATAAAAATTCTGTATTACTCAATTTAGACTTTTCTATTTTTAATGTACTTACAAGGTCCCTGCCTGTTGTGTTTTAAACTACAAACTAGTATTTAAGAATAAAAAGGAACAACAAACACTGGTTTGCAGCACAAATAGTTTTAGCATTTACCATTCTTCAGGTTGTTTACCTGTAGCAGCTAATTAATCCAATCTCATACAGTCACAGGAATTATGAGTTGGAACTTTAATTTACCATATTCTACACAGGAATACACTTCACACAATGTAACTCAAAGTCACAAAGTAACACCTATCAAATGTTTTGCAACAAAACCCTTAGTCTAGTTTGGGTCCATTATAGATCATGGTCTCAAGGATCATGCAGTCAATTTGCTAAAGTGATACTTCACTGTGGTCCATGAAATAAAGTTAATGCAACATTGCCTTTAAACATTTATGGATAATTAGTTTAAAACATTGAATGAACCTACTTATAACAGTTCATATAAACTAATAACAGTTTGACTCAAATGACAAGACAATTTGGAAGAAACCATTTTTATTGAAACCTTGAGGGAGAAGAGAAAAAGCAAGCACTGCCGAGTCCCTCCAACCCCCTGAGAGGAATGAGTTTAATCCTCCTCTTCATCATCACCGCCTCCACCACCACCCTGGGCCTTCTTGGCATTCTTTCTCTTTACACGGCCAGGGCGGCCACCACCATACGGAGAGCGGAGAGAGAAGTCGATGTGCTTCTGGCTGTCCAGCCTCACCACAAAGGAGGGGATGTTCACAACCTGCTTACGCACCCTGCAGAACATCAGAAAAATAATAAAGCAAATGTGCAAAGGCTACTCAAGGCTTCAGAACTGATGTTGCTGATCTCGAGGCCTCATTGACGAGGAATTCTTGACACCACTGACAATCTGACAGTGTTGAGTTTAATCACTGGCCAAGAGAAGTGTAGTTTTGTTTCAGTACAAAATCTGCCAAAGTGCCCACATACATTACCTGGTAGACTGTTTTGTGCAATAAAGCACCCCAGACGTCATGGGAAGCGGTAGTTTATGGGCTTTTTTTTTTAAAGCAAAGGTATACGGTTTAATCACCGAATTGACCTTGCAGAATATTTCATTCCCACTCACCGGGAGGAGTTTAAACATGGTCAGCTAATGAAAGAGGAAGAAAACCTCAATACACATGTTCAGACAACCAGGATGGTAACCATTATACACACCCACACGTACAGGAAAATGCAGTTTACATGATTAAAAATCCTGAACTATAAAGGTTATGCACATCTTTCATAATTCAGCATCTTACCGGATGTGCCTCTGACGTATAAGCACACGAGCATGGTGGATGCTTTTGGCCAGGCCAAGCTTGAAGACTTGAGTCTGCAGCCTCCTCTCCAAGAAGTCCTCCACTTTCAAGCCCAGAATGTAATCGAGCTTCATCTTGCCCTCATCCAGCACACCAATGCGCACCAGACGCCTGAGCAAAGCGTTACCTAGAAGTAAAAGTTGAACTGTTAGTGGGGAAAAGTAGTGATAGATGCAAAGCAGACATCAAATTACTATTAGCAGTTATATGGCCTCATTGACGAGGAATTCTTGGCAACACTGACAATCTGACTTGTACTATTTTAAATCACTGGCCATTAAGTTTTAGACAAATCAACTAGTTTACCCTCAAAGAGACGCTTAGGATCCTTCTCATCCAGAGTGAGAAGCTCTCTGGCAGCTTTGCGGATTTTGGCCAGAGTGAACTTCACCCGCCAGACTTCTCTCTTATTCCTGAGGCCATACTCGCCTGAGGAGAAAAACAAATCCGGATTTAAAAAAGAAAAAAAAAAAAAGTCAATTATTTTTCTGCAATACATTTTTTCCCTTACCAATGAGTTTCAACTCCTGGTCGAGTCGTGACTTCTCAAAGGGACGTCTGGGAGTGACGTATGTCTTACTACAAACCCAGCTCCTGGCAACCGGCATGGCGACTTATTGACGCCTGTGAATACATAATTTAATTATAGTTAATTATTTTTTTAACTTAAGCTTCAACACTCAGCCAGCTCATAGTACTCATATATGGTGTTGGTAATTACAATACGCTTTATGACAAAATATTTTATTACGGGACCACATTCCAATCATACAATTCAAATTCCAAGTAAAATAAACCTTTAATAAATTCAACAGTTCAAGGTAGAGATTCAATTTAATATGAAAAAGAGCACAAGGTATCACTTCGTGAATAGGCCTGAACGCGCCTTGTGGAAACACGTTGCGCTACAGCTCGTATCTCCACATAATTTAACCTGCTAACGAGATACTGTGCGTATAAAACAGCCCCTTACTATATAACCTCTTCCATAATGTTTAAGTGAACATGTTAACCTTGCAACCAGTGAGAAATTAGGACAGAAATACGGAAGTTCGTGCCGCTATTACCTCTCTGTGTCAGCCTCGCAAAGGAAAGAGAACGTGTGTTTGGTCTTCCCGGATATTTATATATGCCTTTTAAACTACATTACCCACAAAGCTTTGCGAGTACGGCTAGAAGTGTCTTCCGTTAACATCACGCTTTATGAAATGTTTGCTTGCCCCTGCTGGTTAAAATACGAATCTCTATTTTTAAAAAAAATACATGGACAGTTTTGATGTACAGTAGATTCACAAAGGAAATTAAAAAAAAATTGCTATAATGAACTGGGCAAACAAAAGATAATTACAACTGAAGAATTTGTACTTGCAGCCTTGCAGTGGAATCGGAAATATCATATTTACGAGTTCCGTGCACATGAATGACCAAACGAAGTCGTATTTACAAGTGAGTAACTTGTCTGCTGTGTTGCTGAACTGTTGTGACAATGTCATGAATGATTTTAAGTATCTGTGTTGCATTTCTGTTATAATTAGGCGCTATATATGCCTACGAAAGAGCTTCTAGAGAACAAATCTAAAGTCACTCACCTTTCACGTTTCGCTTTATGCAAAATACATGTTTTTGTTAGATTTCTCATGAGTTTTTTCTTCTCACAACAGAAGAATGTAAAAATGTAAATGCCTTAATCTTTCTTTCTTTCTTTCTTTCTTTCTTTCTTCCTTGAGATAGGTTTGATGGGTTACACGGAAATCAGGGTATCTTCCGTCCAATCAATTTTTGTTTTAATATTGAAATCTGAAAAATGAAAAACGGCACATATTTCGTTTTTCAATTATTCAAACAAAACGAAAAATCAAGAATCCGGCTTAATTTTTCGTTTTTACATTCAGGGATAGAAAACGAATAAACAACTTGAATATTCGATCTCTACATGTGGGCGGGAATGAAACGCCCCTCTCTGCTAATTGGTCAACCAAACATTACAACATAATAATAGTCCTAAAAAAAACCTTAATAATAGTCCTCTGCTTCTATTGATTCTTAACATGTTTATTTCTACTACATTTGATCTCTTTCTCTTAATCAAACAGCCAGATTAACGAATGGCTTGACACAAACCATACTGAAGAAGAGCCTTTTGGCCCTAGGCATGCCTGTTTTATTATAGTTATCCACCTATCAAAATCTGTGTGGAAAAGCTGCGCGATGCACTGCAGCACGGGGAGAATGTATTGTAGACAAGCGCAGACCACTATTAATTTATGTGAACACAGGTAGTTTTAGACAATAAACTGAGTTTATTTAATTAATATGGAGTATTGGCCAGCTAACTGATGGCATACACAATTGTTATTTTCTCTGCCAACTAAACCCAAGTCACAGAACCGTTGTGTACCTGACTGACTCGCAGTAGGTGCATAGAGTGGTGTATCATTCCTAAATGAATCAGTTTTTGAAAAACCCATTATTATAGACAACAATTCAATTACCAATTATTATAGACAGCCGCTTGATTTTATTCCTAAATGAATGAATTAAGCATTTTGAACCAATTGATTGAATAAAAGGATCCTTTATTAACACAATGACTTACAGCCACCTAGTGGCGATATTACTTTCATAATTCAAGTATTATTTAATTTTATTCATATTTCTATTAAAAATGTTGTATAAAACATTAATCTAATTTCATTATACATTTGTAAATGCACATACAGCCATCTTATCAGCATTAAACTGTAAATACATTTAAAAGCATCTTCAGACCCAGGTTCTATATCATTGAATACTGATTTGGTATGGATACTGAATTGGTAACAGCCTATTGTCATATTATTCTAATTTATTTAATGTAAGAATTTAACATTAAAAATGACATAAAAAAGGTAAAAGGTAAAAAAAATAAAAAATAAAATAAAAAAAAAAAACTGAAAATCAGGTTCCCTTATGGAGAAAGGTTAATTTCTGACATGATGACATGGCTTATTGTTCGAAGTGTTATTTCAGGGTTTGGATATGTTCTTATAACTCAAACGAGTTCACCTTCAAATCATGACGTCAAATTCACATTTCACTAAAGTCAATCACTGAAACAATCACTGTGAGGAACAAATAGTCCCATGCCGGTGGGATAATAACAGATGATTTCCTAAATTTGTATGAAGTGCTCTATGAATAAAACTCAAAAAAGAAAAAAATAGATGTGCTGTGAAGGTAAATTACACAAAGTCATTTATTTTCATATCTATAATATTATTTAAGTTCCTCCTTTGTCTAAAACGCAGCATATTGTCTAAAACAAAAGTTATGACTATATGTTCACATAAATTGATAGTGGTCAATACATTCTCCCAGTGCTGCAGTGCATCGCGCAGCTTGCCACACAGATTTTAATAGGTGGTTAGCTATAATAAAACAGGCAGTGTCAAAAGGGCCAAAAGGCTCTGCCTCGGTACGGTTTGTGTCAAGCCATTCATTAATCTGGATGTCTGATGAAGAGATAAAATGTAGTAGAAATAAACATGTTAAGAATCAATAGAAGCGGAGGAATATTATTAAGGTTTTTTTTAGGACTATTATTATTATGTTGCAATGTTTGGTTGACCAATTAGCAGAGAGGAGCGTTTCATTCCCGCCCACATGTAGAAATCGAAAATTCAAGCTGTTTATTGTTTCACTCGGAACTGTTAAAAAATACGAAACATTAAGCGGATTCGATTTTGCGTTGTGTTTGAAAATTGAAAACGAAACCTATGGGCCCGTTTTTCATTTAAGATTTCAAATATTAAAACAAAAATGATTGGCGGAAGTACCCTGATTTTACACGGCAACATGGCTCTTTTATTAAACATTCATAGGTATTTTCGTTTGTTTTTAGCCATGCATTAATCATCCTAACGAGTGCATCAGATTGTTCAAAACAAAAAAGTGACGAGTCGGTGGTTTTTAAATGTGGCCTTTTTAAGTCGGTGTGCTTTGTATCGTTTCATAGCACACCAAATGACACAACATCTATGTATTAATTTGGATAAATGTGTATACTGAATGAATAGCACAATAAGAGGAAGGCGACTAGTAAAGGAGTGTAACACAACTTGAACATGTGTTTCTGTGCTCTAAAATATATCACTAACACTAAACCACACAGCGTGGTCCCCTAGAGATCTTTCAGATGATCCTCCTCTGCCTTTTGTGAACAGACTAGACACTCTGACTCTTGGATAGGTTCTTATTTTTAATTTCGTTAAATCACTAGACGTTGTGACAAAGCCATTAGTGCAGTACAGCCCATTTATTCTCTTTCTTTCATGTCCCTGGATCTTTTTCCTTTTCTGTTGGATCTAAACTTTCCCGGTCTGGCTTCTTCGATTCAGCGGATCTTCTTACCCTTCTTTTTCCCGGTCTCACTACCTTTTGGTGTTCCTTTTTTGGGCTAGTCCCCATGTGTCATCACACTATGTAATCTTCAGCCTACGGACTCCTGTCTACAGCAGACAGCCTCCTGCTACCCAGATTGTAAGGTAAACATGTCCCTGTATTCTCTATATCTTCCTCTTTCCCATTCTCTTTGTAGGTGAGAAGCTGTTTGTTTAATTTTTAAAACAACTTTTTCTTGTGCAGTTTCTGTCACATACTGGTAATAGTTGCATAAATCTAACCAATCACTGCAATGAGGAATAACTGTGTTCTCTCGCCACGTGAAGGACGCGGGGGTCCTTTTGTAGTATATTGTCCCTGACGCGAGGTGGCTATGAAAACAGGTTGAGTGTGTGTTTGGGGCGCTGTTGATTGATGTTGGGTGTTGTTGAGATAGAGAAATTCCGGAAGCTGATAAACGGTGGCCTGCGCTTCTCTCTGTAACACTCGTATTTTTAGTCTGTTCTCTCACTGCAAATTCCTCTCACACAGATTCCGATATATAAATATATGTAGGTTTCAGGTTGCCTCTTGAATTTATCGAAAGTGATAAAAGTGACAGATTAGTCATCTAAAGGTAGGACTTGAACAAAAATTTTCTTAGTGCTTCTGCTCCTTTAGTTGCTATGTCATCTGTGCAGACTTGATTTAACCTTTTGTGTTAGGCTGATAATTATGTGGTATTTTGATAGCTTGTTTGTGGTGGGCAAAAATTGTATTATTTGGCTCTATACAGGATTTGTGTGTGTTGGAGTATTGAAGAAGGATGAATTCTAGACATTATTATTAAAATAAACCTAAAATAAAACCCTCATGTTAATCTACGGTTTTGGTCGCCATAGTGGTTTATTTTGCAGAAATGACTGGAACACAAAACCAATATTTATAAATTCTAACGTGACTAAAAAGAGCGACTGCAGGAGTGAAATAAGTAAAGTATTAACTAAAAAATGGGTTTTCATTATTGACAAAAATTTAAAAAAAACGGGGGCCGAAATAAAATAATAAATATTAGATGAAAAAACTTAAAAAAAATTGAAATGTTGCCTTGGCAACTAACCAAAATAAATAATTACTAAAATAACGAATAATCATCTAAACACAATAAAACTGAATAAAAAAATAGTTTTATTTTTGTAATGATAATATATCTTAAAAAAAAAATGACACAAAATCAAACTAAAACTTAAATTAAGATAAAAGAAAAATGTAAAATATAAAAATAAAAGCTAATTAAAAATGTAGATAAATACTATAATAGCTTACAAATAATACTACATTAAAACTACCTTAATTGGATAAAAAGTCTGTTGATGAAAATAAAAGAAACTGGTTGCCAGGGGAAACAGCCAGTTATATTGTTTAGTAGTCATTATACAACAATATCTGGCCGCAGAATGCCACAGCTGAACCAATCAGAATCAAGTATTTCAGAAGAGCCTTGTAATATACGAGTATAGACTACATAAGCAGTTCTTGTCATCAGTTCTGTGTGAGTGTTTGAATGATCCCGCAGCTGTCAGATCACGCACCTGGCATCCTGCCTCTGATCTTTAACCCCAAACCTGACAGCTGAAGGGGCCAGTGTGTGTGTGTGTGTGTGAGGTGGAGGAAATCTCCTATCAGTCAGTGTGCTTGAAAAGACCTTTTATCTGCTAGATAGAGGCTTTATTTAAATACAGAATTCCCTTAGAATTAGGACGGGAAACAGAACAGTTTACAAATCTCAAATGATAACCTTTGCATGTTAGATAGCAACTAGTGTGTTTGAACAATTATCTCATGCATGTTTATGATTAGTCTCCATATCCTCTGTAGAAGAACATGGCAGGGTGTTGTTTATGTAAGTTATAAGTGTATGTAAATATCTCACCAAGTGTGTACTCTTTGTACTTGTTGAATAAAGTCTCTAAAGTCTGAAGTCTTAATTGTGATCTTTGACTTGATCTACAGCCAACAGCAACGGCACACTGGGTGACATTTTGAGTCAGCAGTACTCAAAACGCTGTAGTGTTTCAGTTCGCAGGTCTGACAACACCTGTTTACATATCGTAAATCTTTTACAGGGGTGTTAAGTAGCTCCTGGGGCTTTTTTTAAAAAAGGAATGAAGGTAAGATGCCACGTTCTTGTAAACACTGAGTAACATTGTAATTATTGTATATAACATCCCAATGCTGAAAAATAGCTATGATGAGAAACAGACCATGATGTAAAATGATACTTTTGTTTCTGCCAAAGGAATCTAAGTGTGGTTGTGATATTCAATCAAAGCTGTGTCTCTCAGTGTCATAGTTTATCAGGGAAGTCTAAATTTATCCTTATCAGCGAAACAGCTGATAAAGAGAAAACACATAAAAAGTGTATGCGTCTCTGTGTGTGAAGACCTTGGTTTCATTACCTTACATCTATTATTTTGCCCATAATTTTATGTATTTTATTTTTTATTTTATTTTATTTTTAACCGACTCCTAAAACTAAAAAAAAACAAAAAAAAAACACTGAAATTAAAGGTTTATGTCACAAAAGTCTTTTAAGCAAAGCTTGACAATATCAATATAATTTAACATTTCTGCATAAAATGTATTATAGATGGTATTTGAGTGAATTTAATATCTCCAATTTTCTTTGTTTGGAGAACTCGGAGCGAACAGTTACTTGAATGTGTTTGAGTGATCTTACCTGTTTTACCTGATCTATTTCATGCACACTGTACACACTTCAGTAGTCACAGAAATCTGGTTGGTCTGGTTTAAATAAATAAATCAATGTGATTGTTTTCCACTGAACATGAGTACGATCACTGAGTTTTACAGAGCAGTTGAGTTATTTGTATGTAAGAATCAACTTTTATCCAAACAGTTGTCTGTCTGTTGAGTGTCTAAGAGTAGGAGGGGGAAATGGGTTGATGACTGACATGAACAAATGAACACAGCTGGTGTAAAGTTCCCCCTTGAGACTGGTTTGGTGCTCTGTGATTGGTGGGTGCGAGGACTTATGGTGGGGTGGGCGGGTGAAAGCTTTGCATTAAAGCATGCGTCAGTTGTTGGTGAGTATTGGGTTGCCTGCGGAATGCACTGAAGGGGTGAGATGTCTGATTTATACTCCTAATTTTAATAGGCTACGTTGTGTTTTTATCAGGACCTTTATGTGATGTCAGAATTGGTTTATCTGCGTTTTGTTTAGTGTTTTTGATCTGCAAACAAAACAGTAACAGTATGTTGGCTTCTTTATAGCTGGTAAATTCAAGTCAGTTTTATTTAGTAAAAAAAAATTTGATTTGCGTATTTTACCAAACTGAAGGTGGTATGAATTGGTTGCAAATGCTTTTTGTGTCTATTCTATTAGAGAAGTTTCCAGAAATTTCTTTTGTGAAAAAAATAAGTTGCTAATAAAAAATACTTGTCAAATATGCACTATGAAATTATTGCTGTATGAAGTATAATCAAACAGACTTGAAAAATCACGCTGAATCTCGTATAATTTAAGAAAAAAAAGAAGTGAAGTAAAACTGGTAAAATTACTTTGATGGGTTAAAGTAACTGAAAAACATGTTACCATGACTCATTGATCAAATCATATTTTGTTCTTGTAATAAACAGTTCACAGAAGTAAGTTTCTGTTAGTAAACAGCATCTCTGTCTCATTTAAGGGTGCCGCTGTCCAAGAGGTGGGGCCAGGCAATGGTGACCCTTCACTTCCTCAGGTCTATGCCCCACCTCCTTCATATCCTCCACCTGGACAAGGCCCACCCACACCTGCTGCCCGGCTGCCACCCCTCGATTTCAGCGCTGCTCATCCAAACTCTGAATATTCAGATCATCATCAGTTGAGAGTTTATCAGGGCTCTCAACATGACGGGACGGAGTCTATAACTACTAATAACACGGTAAGAACGATTGACAAATGACTGAATTCAGATGATAAAGGGTGTTTTAAACATTAGTTAACAGAGGGGAGCATCTAAAGTACATGTAGACAAATAATTAGTTTAACATATATTTTACAACTTAACGTATGAAATAATGAGCTAAACTAAAATAACTCAATATATAAATCAAGCACAAAAAAATATTGAAATATTCAAATTTACCTAAAACCTAGCAGGGCCAATATGACTATGAAAAAATAAGATTTTGGGAAACAATGTCCCACTGCTGTGAATTGTGTAGTTCAATCAGCATTTATTCATTTAAAATTTTTTCATTTTTTCATTTTTTCATTAGAGAAGGTATGTCAGGAATATATATAGGCTGCTGATATATAATCCCATGCTTTGGTCCTCTGGGATCCCCTGTCTGAGCTAAAAATATCTTTATGTCCTTTACACATCCTTCCTTTGCCTTGTCCATGTATGGTAGTTCAACTCGCTCAGGGCACCATATAGAAGGATATTTAGGCTTATTATGGAAGAAAAACTGACCTTACTTCCTTTTCCAGTTTCTAGTTCTCATTTCAAAGAGGGAATAGTTTGAAGTAATCTTATATGTTTATATAAAAACAAATTCAGTGATGTGTCTGAATATTATGTTGCAGGGAAACAATTCATTGTACTCTACATTTACTTTTAAACTGAATCACTGAATTAGATTCAGAATCAAGTGTTTTCCAGTTAATATATGAGCTAGGGGTTTTCAAACTGGGTTTAGGGAGCTCCAGGGTGCCACAAGATGGTGTTGCTGTCTGCAAAAATTTGAGAGCAAGGGGAGAAAAATTCTACAAAATGTATTTTTTCTTTCCGATCAAATGAGAATGATAAAGCTTTGGGGGTCCTTGGCATCAAAAAGTTTAAACATCCCTGATATAAGAAATTCGGTGTTATGAATGCAAAGACATGCATTTACTTTTTTTTGTGTGTGTGTGTGTGTTTTGTTTTGTTTTGTTTTTTTAAAGCACCAGTAATGAGATGTCAGCCATGAATCCAGATGTAAATATTGTCTTTAAAGAACAATCTGTAATTACTGAAATATTGTCTTTTGTACTCATGCCATAGCTTTAAGTTGTTTAATGCATATCACCAAGTGTATGATTGCTATTTTTGTGTTACTAATGACTCATCGGGTACAGTAATTGCAGAAGGCCATTTTAAGTTACAACAAATGCTTGTGCCAAGGGAACTGTGGGAAGGGTTGAGAATAATATTTCACCATGAAAGTTTTTTTTTTTTTTTCACTGAAAAGGTTCATGCAATGAGTGCTCTCTTTCTCTGTCACACTTTCCACATTGCTTATATCACTAGAGAGCACCAGATATTGGGACAATGAGACGCCGCCGTGGAGGGAGGGGTCAAGGGGGGGAGTCGGACGGGATGACCCCTCCCCCCTCATCTATGTTTCCCAGGTCCAGTCAGAAAAGCACTCTGCATCGTGACGTGATATCATCACATACCTTCCCATCACAACTTTCCCCTCCTATCTGTCACTTCTCCCAAAAACCCTCCCTGGCCTGTGTCTCTGGATGAATGTAATGATGATGATGATGATGATGGTGGTGTTTCAGCCATATTTCCTGTGTGACACCTGCTGTGGTAGTCATTACAGCTAGCAATCAGCCCGGCCAGCTCAGAGTTAACCATAACCATGAATTGTTTGCGTGTGTGGATGTGTCTTTGTGCGTAAATCTCTACGTGTGTTTCCTACCACTTTCTTCCTTATTAATACAAAGTTCTGTCCCGGTTCCAAAAATAGCTGTATACATTGTTGCAATTTTGCAGTTGACCTTTAAAGTTATACGCCAAAATGCATAAGCTGCTTTGAATTCCCCTGTGTTTAGAGCTTCTGTCTTTCGCTTTCTGTTTTGGGGTTCACTCGGTTCTAGACCCTTCCTAACCTTCTTGACGTATTAGGATTACTCTCATCATTTCTCTTTTTTGCTTCTTTATTGTCGTTTATCTCTAAATGCTGATTCTATTTATTGTACAATGCAGTGGAAATGAATTTTAATAGAGAAATAGAATGACTGAGGAATTATGCAACTTCTGGTGAAATGGAGCGAAAGTGAGAAGCTTAATTAAAGTTTCATTTATCATATTTAAATCTAGGGATACACTGATATTTAAATTCTGACTGATACAGATAAACAATTGTTTTTTTTATGGGCAATAATCTATAAATGACCAACAATATAGGTCTATAGTTTTAAAATGAAAATTAAATAAGCATAACAACATAGTAATGTACAGCATGAAAGATGGAAAAATCGATTTGTAAAGTATATTGTGTGAATCAGGAGGGACATCTGGGATGATGGTTAAAAAAATGATAAAAATGGTAAAAATGAAAACTGTAGAATCAAAGGAAGGGAACATGATGAACCGAATGCACCCCTATTTTTCTGCCCGGATTAGAACAGTTTTGTTGCCTTTTACCCTTATGGATGAGTTAAAGCAGAGGTGATTTTGCCTTACTGCTTCAACTTTTTCCATCCTTATGAAATGCAAAAGAATTGGCCATTTGTCTGTCCTTCTTTCTTGTTCTAATGACCATTCTTATCATTTGCATAACATTTTTTCCACTGCTTTTAAATTCACGTCACACGATTCGTTGTGCTATCACAATTCCTTTTTTTATTACTTAAATTTCTTTTTGACCTTTTCACCATTTTCCCTTCCTCTTGTCACGCTCTGCTTGGCTACTCTTTTTCTTCTACTTATTTCTCTTTTTGAAAATTTTAATACACCTTTTTTGACTACTTAATCCATTTTTTAATATGTGGCGTTTGGTGAGGTAGGCTGTGCAGACATACGAACTGGCATCGTGATGCATTGTGGGATAGTGGATGCGTTGGGTTTGAAGCACAACTACTCCTATGTATTGATCTGCATGGGGGGATTTTATTCACAGTCATGTACAATCAGTGCAATAGGAAATGCTGTGTAACCATGCATTACATAGACGATATTTCAGTTACAGCGCTCATAAAACTACACATTGTTTAGTATGCTAGTAATCTTTAATGACTTTCAGCTGCTGATTTAGTTACTTCACTGAAGTTAAAATATGATTGTGCTCTAAGGAAATTGTGGTTTTTATGTCTATGTCTAACAGGCATGTACCTAGACAGCTCACTAAAATGGGATTTGACACATTTCCTCTAGTCTTTTTGCCTTGAGAGAGAGATCACTGGATGAGGAATGGCTCCTTGCTGTTTTTAGTTTGTGTCACATTTATAAAAACAGTTTTTCTCCCAGTAAAATGTTAGATTGCAATAAGTTTGACAAGAAATCTTACAAACAATACGGCAGTCAGTTATAAACCGTTTGATGTAAACATAGCATCCTAATGTTTCTTCTGTTTTTCTATTTTTCTTTTTAACTTCCTCCTCATTCTTTCTATGTCTGTTGCCTCCTTCTCCACATTTTCTTTATTCTCCCTCCCTATCTTCATTCCTGATTTCCCTCATAGGACAGATTCTTTAGTGTCGTTGTGACATCTGACAGCCCAGCAGTCTCTATCATTGTTCTGTGGTCTTCTGAAAGTGGAACTGACTGGTAGGTTTAAAGAAGCTGGGTAAGTCGCACCCAAAAGGCTCCATGTTTCCAATATCCCTTTTAGGTTTCGGGACCCAGACCTGAGGCAGATGTTTGGGGTGAGAGAGTCTGTGTTTGTCCCTAAATGTTATGGCGAGTTACTGCAATTGCTTTTGTGCCATTTTTACTCAGCCTCATTCTTTACCAAAACTGTAAGGACTGTTCTTTGTCAGAACACTAAAGCAATTTTTTTTGGAATGTGTAAACTTTTGTTCTACAATTAACGTCAGTGGGGTCGCATAACTAACACTGGAAGCCATATGACTTTCATGTGTATGGTGTCAATAAAAAGTTTGTTTACTTGCATTATCACCGAATCAATGTCATGTCATAGCAAGGTTTGACGACCACATACAGGTGACTCGAAAAAGATGACCAAAACAAAAAAAAAAAAAAAAAAGAAATGTCATCTTTTGTTGAATATCCTTTCATATAACCATTTCCTCCGCTGTGCCTGTTTAGTCAATATCTGTCTTTTATCTCGCTCAGGGCACTTTGGCCAGGTCAAGATGTCGGAGATCATCTTTAATGAGAGAGGATCAAAGGTCAGAAGATTCCCAGGCTTGTGAGTTAGTTGCTTCTTTATTTGAGTTTCAACTGGAATTCAATTTGATTTCAAACCTTTCTTTAGGGGTTTGGATTTGTGACATTTGAGAGTGCAGTGGAAGCAGATCGTGCGAGAGAGAAGCTCAACGGAACGATTGTCGAGGGAAGGAAGATTGAGGTATGAGGGTGATAAGTTTCTGTGTTGGGAGAATGGACAACTGAACAACTGAACAACTAAATGACTCTGCTTCTCAGGTGAACAACGCCACAGCGAGGGTGGTAACAAAAAAGCCTCAGACGCAATTAGTGAACAGTGAGCTTCCTTCATAATATTCTGCCTCAAAATGTTATGTTTTAAACTTGTTACTCCTTTTTCAGTATGAAAATAAAGGGTTTGTAAAATTCAACTCCTCACCTATATGTCAACTCCTGTAGCTGCTGGGTGGAAAATCAATCCAGTAATGGGAGCCATGTACGCCCCTGAACTTTACACAGGTATTTTTAATCTTGACTTTTATTCCATTTTTGAGTTAAAATTATAATAGCTACTAGACATTTCCTGTCATAGACTGACTGTAGTACATGCAATTTGTTGTTTAGCCATCTAATTTTTACTTTTTTGGTTTAATAGTTGCCAGCTTTCCTTATCCTGTTCCCACACCGACCTTGGCCTACAGAGGCTCTGCCCTCCGTGGACGTGGTCGGGCAGTTTACAATACAATCCGCTCAGCTGCAGCCGCAGCCACACCAGCTGCAGTACCAGCCTATCCAGGGTCAGTAGCTCTTGTTACACATTTAATTAGGATTTACACTATACTGGTATTATTGGTTGAAAAGACAAAGTAACCCTTTCTTTGCACCTATGTCATTGTATAATTTACATTAAGCTTACATTAAATTGTATTTTTTATTTATTTTATGCCATTGTGTAATTTACTGCCTACTTTATGTCTCCTGCAGAGTGGTGTATCAAGATGGATTGTATAGTGCTGAGGTCTATGTAAGTTACCAGTGAACATTACCAGCACTTTACAGAGCGTTTCGATAGAAATTTGATTGCTCAAAATAAAATCACAAGACGAGTTACGAGTAGTGTTGTGGTTAAAGGTGTGGGCCGCAAGTTTCAGAGTGAGTTCTGTAGAGAATGCATGTGACATTTCATACACTGCCAGGATCTTGTCATGCACTGTTGTCAAAAATAGACTTCTGCTACAAATAACTCTAAATTAATTGTCCAATGAGTGACACTACAAAAAAGCTGAATTGATCTCCAAAGTGTTTTACTGACCTTTTAATCAGCCAATATTTTCTTTTTTATCAAGCTTAACTCCTAACCCTGTCAAGATGAATATCTTACCTAAGTTTTTATATATCTTTCAATCTCTCCCAATTCATATCCCACCATTCTTTTTCACCCCTCTTAATGGTTTGATCAGACGTTTCATATGGTGTGGCAAAAACCCCAGAATTAGTCTTGACAAATTAGCTTTAGACTATGATCAGGGAGGTTTAAAATGACCAAATTTCAAATTGTACTGTTGGGCAGCACATTCCAGATATCTGGCCCAGAGATTCCTTCATGGCTCAAAATAGAATTATTTGAATTGAATGAGTATGTTCCCTTGGACATGCTGTATAAATGGGATGAGAAATTAATTTAAATGGTAACCAACAAAAAGACATTGCGAAAGACATTTGGACAGAAAGAGTTTCTTTTCCCTAAGACACCAATGTGGAGCAACAGATTGCTTCCAAAATGTTTTCAGAATAAATACTTAAAAATATGGGCTGATAAAGGAAATATTTATCTAGAGAAATGCTATGAGGATGGAATATTATTGTCTTTTGGACAGCTCAAATCTAGGTATAGTTTAAGCAATAAAGATTTTTTTGGCTACTTACAGCTGCGTGACTTCCTAAGAGTTAAACCCAACTCATTTTAGTTTAACACAGCTGGAACAATTGGTTTATTCGAGCCGACCAACCTATAAGATAATCTCTGATATTATTCTGATGTTATTCCTATAAATCTGTGATTATATGTGGTTAATACTTGTATACCTTTAGAAAAGCTAACATACTTAAGAAATAAAAGTCAAATATTTTACAGTTTGGCAACCCTTCCTTGTTTATATGGAAAATACACCAATAGACCAGATGGAATTTTCCCCTGACTAAGATATTACAATGAATATTTGTATAGGTGTATAGATTATTATTATTATTATTTAATTTACTTTCCTATTTATTATTATTTCTTTCTTAAATGTATTATATTTTATCTTTCATTTCTGTCTAGTTCTGTTGTGTCTTGTTTTGTCCTGTATTGTGTGATGGTAAGTATAAAAAAAAAAAAAAAAAAAAAAAAAAAAAAATCCTAACTCTAACCTTTAATCTACTTGGATATTTGGAAATTGAATTTCAAATCTAAAATGATTTTTTTAAGCTAATAACCTAACACCAGGCTGCTCCATGGGAGCATTCGTGTAAAATGTTTTGCCATTCAAATTGTTTTCTGAATGAATAAAAATGTAATGCAATACTTAAACCATCCTGTCTTTAGGGAGGATATCCAGCCACATATCGAGTGGCCCAGTCCACCTCAGCAGCTGCAGCAGCCACATACAGTGATGGGTAAGAACCTTAATCTATCAATCAATCTATCCATCATCCATCAATTCAATCAATTAATCTATCTATTAATTAATTAATTAATTTATATTAAGATATGGAAGAGTCTATACCACAGCAACAGACCCCTACCATCACTCAGTGGGACCCACCACCACTTATGGAGTTGGAACAATGGTAAGTTACAATGTAAAATACCACACATGGTGAATACAGTCCGTTGTAATTAAACACTTTCTTGACTGACTGATATAATGGAATGTCTGATTTATTCTATTTCTTTACAATCAGGCAAGTTTGTATCGTGGAGGCTACAACCGCTTTACTCCGTACTGAATGAAAACAGCTCTGTGACTCACGTCTGACAAATGAAGAGACTTCAACTGCTATCTGCTGAGGAACCATTTGATCTTGAGATTGTAAATACTGCTAATATTTATTGGGGAAAAAGATTAATCTAGGCTGAAAATATAATTAATTATATTTAAGGACATTTATTTCATTCTTAATTTAAGAAAATACCCCACCCCAAAAAAAGAAAAGTACATACTTATCAGACAGTGTCTAGCTGATTGTGGTGCTGTTATGTACAGTACATACAGATACTTTCATAATAGTGGTGTGATATGGAAGTTACCATAAAGAAGTTATCAAAAGATATCATATAGTTATCGAGCCTCACAGGAAGATGATAGGCCTCACAAAGAGTCCCAAAACACTAATTTTATTACAAACTCTGGAATTGTTGCACTGCTGAATGATGATAAACAATAGACAAAGATAGATACCTCTAGTGGAACTTCCCCTAGACTGAGAAATAAAAAAATCTGAACCTGTCTAGTATGTATATAGGACTTGTCTGCGTGTTGGAGTGTCTTTGGAGTGTTCGAGTGTGTGTAATTTTTCTGCTGCCACAAGCAATACTGTGAGATACAGCAATGGCACTGAGGTGGGTGATATGTTCTCTCTCAATGTAATCTACCTCTGAGCTAAACATCTCTTTATTCTAATGCAAACTATTCATCAGCTTTCTTATGCAGCTATTTCAAAATCTTCATTTTTACAAAAAAATTTGGTACTTTCCTCTGATTTTCTCCTGTCATTTCCTGTTAAGTCATGCTGTTCCGTATTTGTGGTCCACTCGTCTTTTTTTCTTTCTGTTTTTCTATCGTCATTCAAATGCTATTTTTGCTTCAGTAATGCTACTCCTGTATTCTAATTCTGTCTTTATTCTTATCTTTTGCCACTTAAAGTTCTTTCATGCTTATTTTAACTTGTGTGCTTTACCTCCCTTTACTGTTTGCTTTCAAATTCTTTATTTTTTCTTAACTATAGGCTGTATGTGCATTCATTTCTGCTTAAAGGAACACTCCACTATTTTTGAGAAAATAGGCGTGGGTGCAATGATATTACGCAGCGCCTGAAAATAGTCCCCAGCACGCTCCCTGTGCAAGCAGGTGGTCACGTTGGTTATGCTGACGGAAGTTAGCAGGCGCTGCGTAATATCATTGCACCTGCTGCACCCATGGTACGGCAGCAAAGTTTCTTGATTATTACGCCGAAATGAGAGTATAGTTCCTAGCCATATCGGCCTAGAAAATCGCAACTCTTAATTTTCCGTCGGTCTTAGTACACAATGTAACTACAGAAGAGTCAAGTTTTAAATAGGAAAAATATAGAAACTCTTTAGTCCTTTTTGAGTGAGATGCTAACGGTCTAATCAGATTCAATGATCTATGCTAAGATACAGCTAAAAGTGCTACCGCCAGACAAGAGATTGGTTGAATGGATTAGAAAACGGTAAAACTCAAATGTTTAACTCTAGGAGAGTTGGAAAATTAGCTATTTTCAAAAATAGTGGAGTGTTCCTTTAAGATAATTTTTAAATGCCAAATTACTGAATCAAAAATGAATCAATTTATTTTGAAGACTATTTAAATGTTTTCTATCATCTCTAGAGAACTGTTCTGAGCCATTCTTTCTTTCTTTCTTTCTTTTTTCTTTCATTCATTCCGTCCTTCCGTCTGCTTTCTTCTTCATTCATTCATTCATTCTTTCTTTCTTTTTTATTTTTCTTTTTTGCCTGCTTTGCTTGATTGTTTTCTTCTACTACTAAACTTTCTCCTTTAGTGCCTCTAGAATCTCCTTTGCACTTTGATGGTCATTTTCCACCCCCTTTTAAAATTTCCTGCTTTATTTGTTTGTTTTTTCTCTCTCACTGTCTGATTTATTCTTATTTGAATTTATCTGTTCCTCTTCCTATTTTATCTCTATTTCATTCTTTATCTGGGCTGATTTTGCTGTGCTTTCACTCATATAAATCTCTGTGATCTTGTAATCTGATTCTGTAACTCGTCTTTCACTTTGACGCTCTCAATGTGCCCACAAGGCTTATTATTTATTCTTATAGCTAATTTCCAACTAATTTTGCCCATTGGGTGCTTTTCATTTTCTGTCTGCTTTCTTTTCACCTCTCTGTTCTTCTTTTTCTGTATTTAACCTGTTATGCTTAAGATTTCCCTGCATTTCTTGTAGTGTTCTATGTAGAGTTTATTTATTTTATTAGTTTAGTTAATTTAATTTAATAATTTCATTCTCTTTTTTCTCTCTTTCTACCAGACAGCTTAATTATTTTATCTCACAGCTATTACAGGACCCTATGATGTCATTGCTGTATCATGTTTTATGTTTTATGTTTCTTTTTCAACTCACTAAAGTGTAAGCTACTCTGTGGCTGAATTGTACATTAAAGCAGTTTAATTATGTTTCTGTCTGATCATTGAAGAATATTGAAGAAATTAGTCATTGCATTATGTTAATTTTGAAACATAACAATAAATAATACTTTTCTGAGAAGGTGAAGCCTAAACATTTTTGAAATTATATTTCCGGTATTTCAAATATGTAGGCTAATGCCACACCTGACTTACACCTATCAAATGGGAATTTTCCACACACCTTCTCAGTTTTTAAATCTTTTAAGTCCTTTTCATGTATTCATTTTCCTTTTTTGACCACTGCACATCTGTGGGTTTTATTTTGCTTAAAGGATTCAATGTAATGACTCTGAGAATTTGACAAAACCTGATGCTCACTACCATTCCATGACAGAGGTTATATAACTGTATAAACATAACTGTGACTTTGTATGACCATTATCACAAGTAGCTTATTCTTTAGCATGACGTCGTTACTTTTCTTTGAGTGCTCATTTTACATGTAAATAGCTAAAATCACAGTACAACCAGTGTCTTTAACTGATGTGTATCGTCATTTTGTCAGATGACATTGTGGTTATAAATCAGAACGGCAGCTTGGAAATGGATTGGAAGTGACTACTGGTTAAGATATATTCTTAAGGGACTGAGTTTCAATCACGCAAAGCAATTTCTTTTTCAAAAAAGTACCTACTCAGATAGTATGCGATTTCAGACACGGCCGAAGATATTTCAAGCAGGTGTTCCAAAATATTCGGTGTCTGAGACATTCAGTTTTACTGAAATAAATATTCATGAGTTTCCTGCTGGAGCTACAAAAAATATTAGTGCATATGCTCCCTGGATCACAGAAACAGTTTTCAACAAGGTAATTATGTTTCAGTTTCTAAAGAAACTAGTAACTAATAACTAGATACTAATAAGTTTAATTGCTTCTGATTCTTTCCTACACTACTCCCAAAATGTCTGTATTATGTTTGGTGAGCAGGTACAAAATTCTGTGAAAGGCCGGCTTGCTTCACAGCAGCAACAAATGCACAAGTACAACCAGAGTGTAACAAGGTTGTTGGATGGTGTATGGAAGGAAGAAGACAGGGTTGTCGTAACTGGAACTCATAGGTGGAGTGTGAACCAACTACAGGGTAAGGCTATAGCCAAATGTATTAAACATATAAAACCGGTCATTTTAGCCAGGACAAGGCATGGGTGCCATGTAGGACAAAACACTTTTTTAATGGGACTGTCTATTTATTCATTTTCACTTTGTTAGCAAAAGACGTAATAGATTTAATTTGTTTGTACAGGGCCATTTTTGTCCAATTTAGTGCCATTTTTGCCCCAAGTCCCCGTGGCCACAAACGCTCCGCCTATGCTGGGAACTGTATCTTATTTGACTTCTCCAATATAACACAAAATCAGTCACGCTCAACACGCTTTAAACAACTCGGCATAAGTTAAAACTCCAAATACAACTTCAGTTTCAGCATTCACACTCCAGCCGGTACGAGTCCCAGTCAGTCTCTCTCTGGCCAGTCTCATTTCCCAGTGGCCTGAACCACACCCCCCTCGCCACGTATCCCCACCGCCCATACTCGGCCAGGGAGCCGTCCGGCTGCAGCACCAGCACCCCCCCCCCCCCTTGCTGGAGAGAAAGTCAGCTCAGCATCTGCACCACGCCTGTGGGACAACTGAATTTAAAGGGCTGTAATGCCAGATACCAATGGGTGATCCACGCGTTGGTATCCTTCATGCGGTGGAGCCACTGCAGGGGCACGTGGTGCGAACGGAGAGTGAACTCCCTTCCCAGGAGATAATAGTGGAGGGTGAGAACTGCCAAACACTCCTTTTCTATGGTGCTGTACATCGTCTCCCTCTTCAAGAGCTTACGACTGATGTACAGCACCGGCCGTTCCTCACCCTCTATCTCCTGGGCCAGGACCGCTCCAAGCCCCCTGTCCGACGAGTCAGTCTGCAACAAAAAGGGGAGAGAAAAGTCAGGGGAGTGAAGGAGTGGCCCGCCACACAGAGCAGCCTTTACCTGGGCGAAAGCCTGTTGGCACTGCTCCGTCCACTGGACCGGATCTGGTGTTTCCTTTTTAGTGAGGTCAGTCAGCGGGTTGGAGAGGTCCGAATAATTAGGTACAAACCTTCTATAATATCCCACCAACCCCAGGAACTGCCTCACCTCCTTTTTGGTTTTGGGTCCCGGGCAAGTTGCAACCGCTGCAGTCTTATTAATTTGGGGACACACTTGTCCGTGACCCAAGTGGAAGCCCAGATACCTGACCTCCACAGGACAGCTCGCAGATGTGCCATATGACGCTGCCAATCCTGACTGTAAATGATTATGTCATCCAAACATGCAGCTGCGTGCGGCTGGAATATTCAGTCCATGAGATGCTGAAAAGTGGCCGGAGCCCCGAACAACCCGAAAGGAAGCGTAACAAATTGGTGTAACCCAAAGGAGTGGTGAAAGCTGTTTTCTCTTTGGATAGTGGTTATAAAGGGATCTGCCAGTAATTTTCGTTTAGGACTGTGGCTGCATCACTCGCATCATTGCACAAGAAAGGCACACACACGTCGTTCAGTTTTGAGTTCGCTGTAAAATCATACTGAGTAAGTGCACAGTACAGTAATTGTACTTTTATTATGCCTAGACTATATGGTAATATTATTTGTGGTTGGGATAGAATGCCAAATAACAACAGAAACTACATTTTAACACTGGTTCTCATGAAGTATGCATACTATACTAAGGTACTGTGGGAAAAATGCTTACAATTGTTTATAAAATTATTTTAGGACTGAATACACCACTCTTGCCTTCACTTGCATCTCTCACAGTAAGGGGACGCTCGTTCAGTTTTCAACTCCATTCAGAATCTTAGAGTAAGTGTGCATTCATATTTTACAGATGTTACTTTCATTTGATTTATTTAATGTATTGTAAAATATGTTTGCTATGTGGTAATTGTGTTCTTTGTTCGATAAATTAGTACTAGTATCAGTGAACATCATAATAGTGTTAATAATGTAGTTTGTGTAAACAGTATGCTTGCTTTTTATTTCAGATGTGAGAATAACAGTGCTAAAGAAACTGTTGCAAAGAGAGCCAAAGCAAAGCAGCCCACTTGGTCATGGAAATGGAGATTCCTGCCTGCACAAGAACCTGGACCACAGCTAAGACCATGTGATGCACACACTCCCATGAGTTATTTTATGTGATAGTTATATGTATTCTAAATAAACTACAAACAAAAAATATATACATTTCTTTTTCCTCATTATTTCTTTTAGCAATTCCCTCTCAGTCACACACCTGAGAGCTCATTATGCAGCTCATTAAGCAGGTCTTTGTCTTTTCAGGTGTGAATCACAGCATTATTCACGATCATTCATGCCTACTCGCATATACCATTTCTACACAAAAAGTGTCTTAGAAAATATAAATCAATATATTGTTTTCTGTGAGAATGTAAACAAGATGATTTTCACATCATTATGATGCAAAAACTCTAGACTTCAAGATCAGTTCTCAAAAGTCTTGTGAACAAATGTTCTGTATGTGTTTTATGGCTTTATTTCAGTGACTTAAAAAAATTAGTTTTTCACCAACCACGCATAAACATTGTTTTCTCAAAAACACAAACATGTACATTCATGTTGGCTACATATTATTGTAGCCTAGTTTGTGCTGATTACAGTGTTATTAAACTTTAGTCATTAAAATGTTTATAAGCAACTGAAAAAAAGGACAAATGTCAGGGCATGTCAAAACTTTTCCAGGCCCCAAAACACCCTCAGACCCCAGAGGGTTTACTCCAGGTCGAGTAACCCCAACTTTTGTATATATGCGTCGAATTTGAAACAGATTCGCCTTGCGATAATCCACACAGAATTGGACAGAGCTGTCCGTTTTGGGCACCAAAACTATCGAGCTCGTCCAATCACTGTTGGATTCCTCTATACTCCCTTATCTAGCATCGCCTCTAATTCAGTCTGAACTACCTTTTTTTGTGTTCAGGCAGACGATACAGCCGACTACGCACCACCACGCCCACGTCTCAATATGGTGCAGATGAGGTTCGTTCGGCAGGCAGGGGCAAGAAACAACCGCAATTCTGTTTGCAATTTGGCCACCATCTGTGAATCGGGGAGGGCGATAGGTGATCTACCCCTGAGGCCAGGGCAAGAGATTGTTTTTTAGAGCTCACTTCTGGCCCAAGATCTTCCTCTCCGCTCATTGCCGTCACCAGCATCACTGATTCCACCCTGCTCCATTTTTTAAGGAGATTGAGGTGGTAAATCTGATGTGCCCCACTCCTGTCTGTTCATACTACCTCATAATTTAGATCTCCAACTCGTTGTGTGACCTCGAAGGGCCCTTGCCACTTAGCGAGTAATTTAGAACTAGAAGTTGGGAGCAATACAAGCAATTTATTTCCCGGTGCAAATTTGCGCAATCTGGTTCCCCTGTTGTACAGCCAGCTTTGTTTGTCTTGAGCCTGTAACAAATTCTCCATAGACAGCCGCCCCAAAGTGTGGAGTTCTGTTCTCAGGGCCAGCACATACTAAATTTAATTTTTACTGTTCGAAGGTCCGTCCTCCCAAGTCTCTCTTAGGACGTCCAGCACCCCTGGGGCTGACGGCCATAGAGAAGCTCGAAGGGGGAAAACCCTGTGGAGGCTTGAGGGACCTCGGGTACAGCGAACAACAGGGGTTCCAGCCATTTGTCCCATTTTTTGGTGTCTTCGTGAATGAACTTTCGAATCATGGTTTTCAACGTGTGATTAAATCGTTCCACCAGGCCGTCCGTTTGTGGGTGATAGACACTGGTGCGAATCGATTTAATGCCCAATAATTCATAAAGTTCGCGGAGAGTTCGTGACATAAACGCTGTGCCTTGGTCGGTGAGAATCTCTTTCGGAATTCCCACCCAGGAGATTAAATGAAACCATGCGTCAGCTACGCTTTTTGCAGAAATGCTGCGGAGCGCCACTGCTTTGGGGTATCGTGTTGCATAATCCACCAGAAGCGGTGAACTCCATGCCCAAGAGTGGAATTACCCCTCCAACGGGGTGCGGCTCGTGCAGGGAGATGGACAGGAAAGAGAGGGAGAAAGAGGGAAAGAGAGGGAGAAAGCACAGAGGAAAGAAGAGAGACAGATGGCAAGGATTCACCGGCCCCGGTGCAAGCCACCATCTGATACTCCGCAAGTTGATTGGCCTGTTTTAGCGATGCTGGTCGGTGACACTGGACACAATGCGCAGTCTTCTTAGGCAGACGTGCCACGAACTGCTCCAGTACCTCCTTGTCAATGATTTCCTCGACGTCGCTTCCCCCGGCCATCAGCCATCTGCGGCAGGCGTCCCGCAGTTGTTGCGCCATCACGAAAGGTCGGACACTTTCTCTAAGGTCCAAGGACCTGAAGCGCTGACGGTGTGCTTCTGGACTCAGGCCGACCGCTGTAGGATTGGCACGTTCAGGTCTTGGTAGACCGCTCTGGAACCATCGAGCGGTCCCGTCCTTTTGGGCCTGGACGAGGGCTTGGAAACACCGTTCCTAGTCGTCCCTCATGCCCAACAGTGCCTGATGGTGCTCCTGGTGCAGACCGGCGAGCGATTGAATGACCTCCGCAAACGGAGTACTAGGCGGGGATTGCACCATGGCAGCGGCGATCTTCTTCCTTCTCGGGTTTCGGCACCAGTGTAACAAGGTTCAGTGTATGGAAGGAAGAAGACAGGGTCGGCGTGACTGGAACTCGTATTTTATTTGACTTCTCCAATATAACACAAAAGCAGTCACGCTCAACGCGCTTTAAACAACTGAGCATAAGTTAACTATAACTCCAGCCGGTACAAGTCCCAGTCAGTTTCTCTGGCCAGTCTCCTTTCCCAGGCCTTTATCCATTTCTCCACTCCAATTACTGAAACAAGACACAGGTGATCATCATTTGCACTTGACCTACTTACGCACCGCTCGTCTCCTGCCTCTCTCTCCCAATGCAGACCTCGCTGAACCACGCCCATAATGAAATATAATCGTATATGGGTAACAGAGAAATTATAGCTACAATTAGCTTCAAGTTACACATGACAATTAATGAGATTAATATGACACTTCTACTTGAATGTCACTATCAGTCACTATTGAGTGTTTGTAATAACTTCTGACTGCGATCCAATGTGTATTTTGGTCAAATGATGAGGCAGAAATATGTTTTTAGTAACATTCTAGAATAATTTTATGTGGAAGATACACAGTTACAACAACTGTTGCGGCGTGAAGAAAAACTAATGTAACTAGTAGTGTAACTAATTACTGTTGCCAGAAAGTAATAAGTAAAGAACAATATTACTTGTGAAAGGAGTAGAAGTAGTAGTAAGACGTTAATAATTACATTATTTGAGTAACAAGCCCCAACACTGTTCCAAGGTATAAAAGACATCAAGGCACTCTAATCCAAGGTTAGGTTCACTTCTCTGTCTCTGAGTGCTTCTATTTGATCCATTTTGAAGGCAGCAAGATGATCATTAGCTGCCTTTTAAAACTGAACAATCCGATATGCTCTTCAATGACAGGTTGAGCCTAAAAAATAGTTGTCTGAACGTGTGTTGGGTGGTAACATCTTTCACCTTTGATGTCATTTGTTAATGATGGCATTTCAAATGAGTACTGTAGTAAGTAATGAAATATTGATAGTTATCACCGTAAAGCTCTCTCTGTTTGATTGTAAGACCATAAAACTGTTATGCTGCCTTTAATCCTGTCTGAAAATGCAATTGACGTCATTTGAATTTCTGTCCGAGGTGCAACAGTAAATGTGATGCTTCTAATGGAAGGATGATATTATGAGGGCTCTTCCTAGTCCAGTCCTTCTGAGGTTTCAAGGCTAGAGTCCTGCTCAGCATTAAGCACTAGAATGAGATGCTCAGCATTAAACGCTAGTAAGTGCGCATGGCTACATCATTAATGTTTCCCTGTGGGCACAGCACGATAATACTATTAAAATTATAATTTAAAGAATACTTTATAAAAATCTTTATATTTACTGACTTTCTATTAAAGTAATGCATGTAATGACAATCATCTGTGGTCTCCCAGTGGTTCACATTATGAACAGTTTAGCATTATATGATTAATTTGCTTCCTTCAAAACAGGCCAAACAAAGGATATGAAACCAAGACTGCCTACTAATGTCACGTTCGAGACAAGGACAAAAGTGGGTCGAAATGTTCCACCTCCAACCTCAGTGATTTCCAGTCAATCACACGTCATGTGCATTGTTGCATGAGTCATGATAACACAACAAAAGCATTTCGTGTTTTTGTGCCAATTATAGCAAAAAGAAACATAAAATGCTGCCGTTAATTTTGAAAACAGCTAATGAAAGCAAAAAAGAAGGTATCATTATCTGCCTGGCCAAAAAATAAAACAAATTTGCATTTAAATAAGCAAATACTTAAGAGTTTAGGAATGGATCATTATTGCAGTGATTTACATTTGTGGCATATTATAAGTTTTAAAACAAGTATTTTAACCCTAACTGATGCAGTGTGTAGCTTTTCATTTTTTAAACAACCATATTGAAAGATGCACCCATGTACATATTCCAGGATGACAATACCAAGATTCACTAGGCTCAATTTGTGAAATAGTGGTTCAGATAGCATAAGGAATAATTTTCTTGTATGAACATAACATTTGAACAGATGTGCTAGAGTCGACTTTACAGAGTGAGTCAACTCTCCCATTGTCAATACAAGATCTCCAGAAATGAATGCTAATAAATTAATGGACATGGGTGTTTCAACATGGTTGTTTGAGAAATAAAAAGCTATGCACTGCATCAGTCAGTGTTAAAAGAATTGTTTCCTAACATGCAAGAAACATAAATAACTGCAGTAATAATTCAGTCTTAAAATAGGCCTATCAACTTATTTAAATCCAGACAGCAACTTTTTTTGGCCAGGCAATGCATAAACTTAATGTCTAATGTTTGTTTTTAAGTTTGACATACGGTAATTTCACATTCTGCTTGTTAAGGCATTGGCATGCTTTATGTACTAATAAACAGCCAAATTGCTAGTAATAGGCCTAGCCTATGCATGTTAATAAGCAACTAGTTTAATAGTGAATAGTGTTCTCTAATCTAGAGTTGTTTTGTATGTATATATATGTATATATATATACAGTATCTCACAGAAGTGAGTACACCCCTCACATTTTTGTAAATATTTTATTATATCTTTTCATGTGACAACACTGAAGAAATTATACTTTGCTACAATGTAAGTAGTGAGTGTACAGCTTGTATAAAAATGTAAATTTGCTGTCCCCTCAAAATAAAACAGCCATTAATGTCTAAACCGCTGACAACAAAAGTGAGTACACCCCTAAGTGAAAAAGTCCAAATTGGGCCCAAAGTGTCAATATTTTGTGCACCCACGATTATTTTCCAGCACTGCCTTAACCCTCTTGGGCATGGAGTTCACCATAGCTTCACAGGTTGCCACTGGAGTCCTCTTCCACTCCTCCATGATGACATCACGGAGATGGTGGATGTTAGAGACCTCCTCCACCTTCCGTTTGAGGATGCCCATGCTTGGCCAATCCATCACCTTTACCCTCAGCTTCTTTAGCAAGGCAGTGGTCATCTTGGAGGTGTGTTTGGAGGTCGTTTCATGTTGGAATACTGGCCCAGTCGCCGAACGGAGGGGATCATGCTCTGCTTCAGTAAGTCACAGTACATGTTGGCATTCATGGTTCCCTCAATGAACTGTAGCTCCCCAGTGCCGGCAGCACTCATGCAGCCCCAGACCTTGAAACTCCCACCACCATGCTTGACTGTAGAAAAGACACACTTGTCTTTGTACTCCTCACCTGGTTGCCGCCACACACGCTTGACACCATCTGAACCAAATAAGTTTATCTTGGTCTCATCAGACCACAGGACATGGTTCCAGTAATCCATGTCCTTAGTCTGCTTGTCTTCAGCAAACTGTTTGCGGGCTTTCTTGTGCATTATCTTTAGAAGAGGCTTCCTTCTGGGATGACAGCCATGCAGGCCAATTTGATGCAGTGTGCGGCTTATGGTCTGAGCACTGACAGGCTGACTCCCACCCCTTCAACCTCTGCAGCAATCATACGTCTATTTCCCAAACACAACCTCTGGATATGACGCTGAGCACGTGCACTCAACTTCTTTGGTCGACCATGGCGAGGCCTGTTCTGAGTGGAACCTGTCCTGTTAAACCGCTGTATGGTCTTGGCCACCGTGCTGCAGCTCAGTTTCAGGGTCTTGGTAATCTTCTTATAGCCTACGTCATCTTTATGTAGAGCAACAATTATTATTTTTTTTTTTCAGATCCTCAGAGAGTTCTTTGCAATGAGGTGCCATGTTGAACTTCCAGTGACCAGTATGAGAGAGTGAGAGTAATAACACCAAATTTAACACACCTGCTACCCATTCACACCTGAGACCCTGTAACACTAATGAGTCACATGACACAAGGAAGAGAAAATGGCTAATTGGGCCCAATTTGAACATTTTCACTTAGGGGTGTACTCACTTTTGTGGCCAGCGGTTTAGACATTAATGGCTGTGTGTTGAGTTATTTTGAGGGGACAGCAAATTTACACTGTTATACAAGCTGTACACTCACTACTTTACATTGTAGCAAAGTATCATTTCTTCAGTGTTGTCACATGAAAAGCTATAATAAAATATTTACAAAAATGTGGGGTGTAACACTTCTGTGCGATACTGTATATATATATATAATTTTATATACATTTAGGAAAGTTTAAACTAATTTAAAGGCAAACCTAAGACTATAAAACGGATTTACACGGTATTTAGGCTAGCTATAGCGTGTCGATCCACAAAACAATATATAAATTGTTCTGCAGATAACATATCTTAACTTCTTAACTCGTAATGCCTTGGTTGAAAACAGTTTCGGAGATCACACTACACATTTTCACAGTCGCTTTTAGACGAACCAGGGAAGTGCTCCGCCCCCGACCTGCATCCGAATATCTTATTGGAATGATCTCATACAGTTGACCTAGAACGTGCTCGGAGCTCTCTAAATCATTAATTAATAATCCGTCTACTCTACAACAATCCCACACGATGGATCTAAAGAATAAGTTACTCTGTAAGTACCTTACTTTATTTTGTTAGAATAACCTTAATCGTATCGATCATTTGCGTGCAATGACGTGTGCAGCTTTACTGAGGTGAGTATCGGGCAAACTATCTTTTATGTTTCGTTTGGCTAGTGCTTTAATGCCATTTTGTCTAAGACTTCATTTTCCAATTAGATATTAAATTACGGTTATACATTTATCTTTTCAAAGTGAATTTGAGTAAAGTGCACTAATCACCAAAATGGTCCATAATGGTATGGTTGCGCTTGAATTTGGTGAAAAAAATTCTTCTTATTTTTTTTAATTTGGAGAAACAACATGGAAGGAAACAATTAGTTAACTTATTATTGATGGTTCTTTTTCCTCCTGTAAAGAACATACGTATATCACAGTTTGTTTTCAACTTTTATCAGAAATTATATTCTTCTGTATTTGATAGTTTTGCAGCTGACTCTTTCTTTGATTAGGTGACTTCTTTTATCCCACAAATTGAAAGTGTTGGATGATGTTGTAGCAAAATCTCCATCAAACAAGTCCCCTGGGCCTGATGGGCTACCTTTTGAATTTTATAGGGTTTTTTGCCCCATCACGACCATGGAGGTTGTGCCCGAACTGTTAGTCTGCCCTGAACAGTCAGTCTACCCTGAACTGTCTGTCTGTCCTGTCATGACCACGGAGGTCATGCTTGTCTGTCTTGAACTGTCTGTCAGGCTGGAATTATCTGTCTGCCAGTTCTGAAGCGACCACGGAGGTCGTTCCCCAGTACGTGACCCTCTCTATGCTGGGAATTGCCATCTGGTGTGTATGAACAGAGTACACCATCCCAGAAACACTTAACGAACCCGAACTCCCACCCAGCCTCCCTCTGCCACCTCCCCTTCCTCTATCATCCTCACCACCACCACCGCTGCATCCTGTCAGCCCCTCAACTCACCCTCAGCCCACCATCTGTGATGTGGGTTTGCCGCGGGTCTGCCAGTCTCCATCGGCGTTGTGGCTGGAGGATCCCTTGTCTCCGCCTCCAGCCTCCAAGGCCCAGACTCCGCCTCGGCTTATCGACCGAGCAGCTCCACCATGGCTTCTAGCTCCCTCCTCTCCACTGTGGCCCGTCAGTCCACCAGCTCCACCTTGGTTAGTCGTCGACCCGCCATCGCCTTAGGACTCCACTCCTTCAGCTGCGATCCGTCCCACCGGCTCCATTGGGCTCCGCCCTCCCTCCAGCTCCGCCTTGGTCCTCTGTCATTCCGGCTCCACCGTGGCCTTCCAGATCCCTGCCTATGCCTTGGTCGCCTGAGCCACCTGCTCCGCCTTGTCCATCCGGATCTTCTCCGTTCCCCTGGCTCTAGGGCTCTCCGTCTCCGCCCCGGGCTTTTCTCCCACCTGCTCCGCCACTGTTGGTCGGCCCCCTGGAGTCGTCAGCCCTTCCTCCTCCATGGCTTCTCCTTCCATCTGCTCCACCGTGGGCCGCCATGTTGGCTGTGGTCTGGGTCCCACCTGGCTCCTTTTCCTGCTCCAAGTCCCTCCTGTCTCCGTCCTGGCTCCTCCCTCCATCTGATCCACCCTGGATCCTCCTGTTTCCTCCTTGGCTCCTTCCTCCATCCTACCTGGCTGGCTTCTGTTTCCTCTGGCTCATCCTTCCAGGAGGGGGAGAGAGAGAGAGAGTACTGTCCAGTTATGGGCTTCTGTTTTTTCATTTAGTTTTTGTCTTCATGCCCATTGAGTTTGAGCCTAGTTCGTCTCTACTGTGATTAGTCATCGTCACCTGTGTTCGTTAATCATCTCATTAGTTCCCTCATTTAGGTTCTGTATAAGTTCTCCCTGTTCTGTTCAGTCCTTGGCCGGTTATTAGTTTATGTGGATTTGCTTTTGCACTGCTCTGAATTTTCTGTTTCCCTGTGGATTTATTAAAGTCTGTGGATTGAACTACTCTTCTTTGTGTGCTTTACTAGCTTAAGCGAACTGTGGCGCCTCTGGAATATTAATAAAGAATGTTGTTAAATATCTCGGTATTCATATTTGTAAGTGTGCTTAGGAAAAAGATTTTCAATCTATGGTTACAGAGAGATCTTACTATTTTATGGCAGAATCGTTCAAAGCTGGAAACATGCAAGTAGAAAATTCTATTATATATATATATATTATTGCCATTACTAAGAAGGTTAAAGGGTCTATTTTTTTTTTTCATTGAACCAAATTTATAATATAATTGATAAATTTTTTAAAAGGAATTCTGTTTGTTTGGATTCCTTACTTGATTTTTAAGAGATGCGGGAATTTACACTTTTTGCTTTTCTGTGGTTTTAAATGTGTAAGACTGATGTTTAAGCAATTTCTCTCCTCATATAATTTGGAATAATCAATATGTATATATATATATATTATCATCTCAAATCTTTTTTCTTCCCTGATTGGTTTGATAAGGGCATTGTTTTAGTTTCAGACTTAGTAAATAATGGAGATTTATATTCTTTCTTTTGATTTTATTGAACAATATGCTAGAAATGTATCAAACAGGACTACATTAAGGTTACAAATGCTATCCCCTTTAATTTGTTGTTTTTGGTGTAGTCTTACAAATTACACAGATTTTTATATATTGAAAATACCTCAACTTTTTATAAATGGTGTTAATATTTTGGATGCTAAATGTACAAATAATTGTTTGAGAAACTTTTTCACTACTAGCAACAATTTTGCTATTAAAGCTAAGGCAAAATGGTTAGCACTTTACCCAAATATTACTTTTTTTAAGGTATGGGCTGTGCCAAATAAATTAGTTTAATAATGAACTAAAATAAATAAATTTTAAAATCATTCATTATTACCCTTGTAATATGTATCTAAATCAATTTAACCATAATATTTCTCCACTCTGCTCTTTCTGCCAACAGGAAGAATCAATTTCACATTTATTCTATTTCTGTTATTATTCTAAACAATTCTGGCTTCAAATGTCAGCTTCCCTACTCCTTGCGTTCCACCAGCTCTGTAGTATTTCCATCAGTATGGTTCTTTTCCATTCGGATTCCATTCCATTCTTTTCCCAGTGCATCTACCAACCAAGGAAACGTGAAAAAGATTAACCCAATAACTTTGTTATGGTAAGCCTTTTTCTGCAAGCGTCTAAGAAAACGAGCGCGTCTGATTTCGCTCACTTGGTGACGTGGCAAAGGGATCTCATTATAATATTACCACCCTTAATCTGTAAGTTTCCACCCACATTGCCATCATTTGATTTCACAAGAGACAACAGTGTACCAGTTCTAATGCCATGGCAAATGTTTGAGCAAAACATGCTAACTGTTCTGTCTTTGGCTGCACAGACGAGCACAGAACACTGTTTAGAGTCCCAAGAGGAGACAAGAGAGCAGTGGATTTATTGATTTATTTACTGTAAATTGTTGCTGCCACACAGATCTAAATAAACAGGCGATTATTTCACAGCTGTTTACCATTCACAGACATAACCGACTGTTTTTGTAACGTGTGTTTTTAACGTAGTGAGTCAGCGTGAGAAACATGATAATCAGGACCAAAACAGATGTTTTTTAGCCGGTCCGAGCTGTAATGGCACAACTCTATTCTGGAAAAGGGGCGGGGAGCAGCAGCTCATTTGCATTTAAAGATACAGGCACAAAAACAGCATGTTTCTGCTTCCACTCAAAATAGGCATTTTCAAAATGATATAATAAATGATCTGTGGAGTATTTTGAGCTGGAACTTCCAAGACACCTATATTACATATTGTAAAAAGGGGCATAATATGTCTCCTTTTAAATTAAACCCAGCTGCAAAATATTTGCTTCTGATCTTTATTTATTATTGTCATCACTTCAAAAAGTCTCATCTATTAAAAAAAAGCTCTGAAGACATCTTGTATTATAGAATGTTTTTAAGTAAATTGTAATTAGATTTTTCCACCTCTCTCTGTATTTTCCTCCTGGTGTTCTATGTTCTTTTTCTGTATTCTGTTTCTTCTGTATTGAAACTAATTTCTGCAATAATAATAATAATAAAAAACTTCCACAGGGGCTATACACAGCAATATAAACAACAGCTGTGCACGCTCTCTTTATGTCGTTCTTGTAAAATAATAATAATTTAATAAAAGTATACAAGCACACCGCTGTGCTGAGAACTCCACTTACTGTGGATGTTATTGAAGGTATCCTGGTAGTGCACTAAATTAAGGTGTCTGAAAGTAAGGGATGAGATCGTCAGGTGAAAGGTCATTATGTGGATTATTTTATTTACGGCTAACTTATTATTCATTCATTTTACTAATAGTTACACTGGGCAGGCCTTCATAAAAGGTCGTTTAATTACAAAAAATACAATTTAAATAAAATAATTGCCTTGACATAAGGGCACTTTGGGCATCAAGGGGAAAAGGGGCAGCTCAAGCACCCACCGTGACTACTAATAAAATTATTCAAACTTTATGTTTTTAATTTTAATAGTAAAAAAAAATCATAGGGCTCTGTCAATGTAATAAATTGTTTTTATGCATTCAAATAATTAGCATGATTAAACACAGAATTTCATAACAATAAAAAAAAAAAAGAGAAATATAAAACTAAATTTCAAAGGGCCCTAAAAATGTAATTTTTGAAAATGTTTTAATAAATTATTAAATTGCTAAAGTTTTATTAATTAGACATACTTTTTGATTAATAAAAATTAATTTAACCATTAAAAAGGAGTGCAGAAATAATAAAATAACAAATATATAATGAGAGAAAAAATAAATGGATTTCACAGGGCCCTACTAATTTAGTATATCATTAGAACATGAACATACAAAATATGTCTACCCACCTCATCAACCCACCAGTTCAAACCATGTTTTTGAGAATGTCTTTGGTAGACCGCAGTTTTAAGCAGGTTACCAGGCAGTGTGACTTTAGAGTGTATCTGGGTAACAGTGTATGTGATTCTTTGTTCCCCTCCCTAATCTTGAATATTGGCTTGCATCATGGCCTATAACTTACACATACATAAAAATCTGAAAAAAAGAGTTTGTTCTAATCAAGGTTGGTTGTTTTAGGTTTACTTTATATTAAAGTTGTAAAAATAGTTCAAATGAATCTTTTAAATAAATTAATCATATATTAGTCACATTTAAAAATAATCATATCAGGCAAACTCTCTCTTTTAATCCAAAATAAGTGTTATTTAAAAAAATGTGATGATAGAAATTATTATTTTAGATAAAAACAATCTTATGTTCTGATAATTCTGTTCTAATTTTTATATAGTTTTAATGACAATGAGACAGTGTTATCAGGTTTTCTTTTCTCCATGAACAGGCTTTATTTCCATTCTCTCAAATTGCTCAATGAATGGATGTGGTTCAAGCTTGAAGTGTTGTTTTGAGGTTTTGACTCAAAACCGGTTTCCTATCATCTCAGTGAGCCACCTAGAGCCTTCTGTACACCAACATGGTCAGAAATGGGGAGTATACTGATCACTCTCTCAATGCCTTAATTTTTTTTTCAGAGATTGCACAATAAATAATTGTGGAATAAATTTGGCACATTTTGCAATTATGATATGTTGAATGTATAATGTTGTTTAGTTTTAAGAGATTGGTAGTTTATTTTCTTCTCTTTGTGTTCCTCTTTCTTTTAATTCAACAGCATGCTTACACTGCAAGATGTAATGGTATGTTGGTCTCAATAACCATTCATGGTCTTAAAATATTCCTTTTCCCTGGTAGTTTTAGTAAGGGTTTTATAGTAAATGATGGTATTATGGCAATCATAATGTTTGGATTAGATTAACAAAAGTGCCTAAGTAAAAGAGAGGTTTGTTGTCTGAGTGAACAATAACAATCTGTTTTGCATGCCAGATCCTTGTCTTGCTTTGGACCCACCCAGAACTACAGGTGAGATCAGATAAATGAGGCTGTGCAGTATTCTTTCAAAGCCAATTTATGAGTAGCCTGAGTCTCTTGTTAAATAACTTTTTTTTTTTAAGTGTTTCGTTAAGTTGAAATACTTACATTCTTACTGCTTCAGGAAACCCAGTCTGAGTCATTGTAAGACAACATTGATTATGCGGTTAGGTTTAATACTCTGGTGAGAGATTTATATGATTTCACTCTGTATAATTATTTAATTAGTCTGTATTCAAATACCTGTAGTTTTTGCTTGACACATAGGGGCATTGTTTGTTGAATTTGAGAGCAGTTTTTTGAATAATTAAGAGATGACAGTGGTTTTGTGAGTTGTTTTATATGCTTCAGATAGTTTAAGTTGTTTAACAGGATCTGAAAAGTAGTTTTTTTGTGTTTGCACAGGTGCGAGTGGAATGAGGGGAAAGCAGTGCTTAAAAATCTCAATAGTAATGACAATAACATGCTATACTGTTGTTTAGGCCAGTTTGAATAGCGAAATAAGTTTTAGCACCACCAGCTAACATTTATTTTAAAATGTTACTGTTTTTGTTATTGATTTTTGCAATAAATAAATGTATGTGAAGTTTTACTTTTTACCTGCTTTTGCTTGCTTAGAGTTGTAAGTTTTATGTTTAGTCTAAACCCTTGTTTCTATCTCTTTAGCCCCATACAATGACACCACTGAAGAAACTGGTAGAAATCATGGCATTATGTATATCATTGGTGTCATCATCGTCTTCATTATCACTGTGACTGTCATCTGTCTCCAAAGAACGTGCCAATCTTAAAATCTTACTTTTAGGTAAAGAAAAAATGGTTTTATCAATGCAGAGAAGTAAAATTATCTTAGATAAGCCAGATTGTATGTACTCTGTTGGTTGATGCAAGTCAGTGGTTCCCAAACTTTTTCTGCCGGGCCCCCCCTTTTATACAGTAAAATATTTTCAGGCCCCCCCTCCCTTTTTATTTTTCAGAAAGTCTCTTATGCTCACCACAGCTGCATTTATTTATTTAATATACACTGTAAATTATTGGACCGTAAATTCACAGTAAATTACTGGCTACTAGTTGCATTACTTTCACAGTAATTTACTGTATGTAAATTTACAGTAAATTACTGGGAAGGAGCTACATTACTTTCACAGTAACTTACTGTGTAAGATTCCATCGTATTACTGTGATTTAGCAGTATTCTCCCGCAGAATTACTGTATTTAGCTGTGAAGTTACAGTTGATGTATATCAGATTACTGTGATTTAGCAGTATGCTCCTGTAGAACTACTGTATTTATCTGTGAAGTTAGTTGATGTATATCAGATTACTGTGATTTAGCAGTATGCTACTGTAGAACTACTGTATTTATCTGTGAAGTTAGTTGATGTATATCAGATTACTGTGATTTAGCAGTATGCTCTTGTAGAATTACTGTATTTAACTGTGAAGTTACAGTTGATGTATATCAGATTACTGTGATTTAGCAGTATGCTCCTGTAGAACTACTGTATTTATCTGTGAAGTTAGTTGATGTATATCAGATTACTGTGATTTAGCAGTATGCTCCTGTAGAACTACTGTATTTATCTGTGAAGTTACAGTTGATGTATATCAGATTACTGTGATTTAGCAGTATTCTCCCGCAGAATTACTGTATTTACCTGTGAAGTTACAGTTGATGTATATCAGATTACTGTGATTTAGCAGTATGCTCCTGTAGAATTACTGTATTTAACTGTGAAGTTACAGTTGATGTATATCAGTTTACTGTGATTTAGCAGTATGCTCCTGTAGAACTACTGTATTTATCTGTAAAGTTACAGTTAATGTAATCAGATTACTGCAACTTAACAGTATTCTGCTGTAATGCAAATTACTTGCCAGTAATGTGCTATTAATGTACACTTAAAACCTATTTTAAAATACTGTAAATTTGACATTTTCATGTGTTAACCCATTAATAACCTATAACATGTTAAATTCAAATAAACACAAAAACACAATAAACTGTTGTGAACATTTATTCTTACACATTTATTTTACTTCTCTCCATTGAACGAAGAGACACTATAAGAACATATTTAATGACTAATTTACTGCATAACTGCATGCAACTTAACACCGAGCCAGTGTTTGGTTGGTCTGTTCTGGCGAAACACTGCTTACATTCTAGACTGTCATCCATTCAAAATCAACGAGTTTTCTGATTAGTGTGCAGACTTGTTGGTTGATGTGACCTCTCTGCCTCTTTGACTTCATGCCTGTCTCTGGATTTATTCCCAAGAAGCACCTATAAACAAAAAGGCAGAGGAAAGCTGTTAGTTTCATTCAAGTGGGATGAAAAAGGTGTCATTAACCAGTCACCACCTTTAGTAGATCACAGCTGTTGCACTACAGAGCAAAACTTAAGTTAGCTCAGTTTGAACAAGGTGACATTACTGTGGTTCTATGGTTAAATGTTAAAAGGGTGACAAAATGATTACAGATATTTAAAAAAATGCATTTCTTACCAGTTAAAATTCTAAATAAACATGTCAGCTTTGTATTTATTACTAGTAGATAATATAATATAATTTTTTATATCAATAATTACTTTGTTACTAGTAAAAATTTGAATTCCTGATATCAAGAATTCAATTGTTACTAGTTGAAATGTTAATTCTTGATATCTTTAATTATATTTCAACATGTTACATTTGTTATTTCTGATATCTGAAAATGTATTTCTAATGAGAGTAATTTTTGATGAGGAGAGTAATTTTTGATATCTAAAATGGCTTACTAGTATCAATCACATTCATGATATCATAAATTAACATTTTATATCAAATTATTGATATAAAAAATGAACATTTTTACTAGTAACAATTCAATGGTTGATATTAAGAATAGCCATTTGCACTAGTAACCACGTGATTACTGATATAAAAAAATTTCTGTATTTCTGATATGTGAAATTGGAATTTCAACTAGTAAAATCAATTCTTGATATCAACAATTGAATTTGAATGGTAGTCTGGTGACATTTAACTAGTGAAAATACAATTACAGATATCAAGAATGATAGTTTTTACTAGTTGAAATTTAATTTCTGATATCAAGAATTAGCATTTTAACTAGTGAAAATCGAATTGTTGATATCAAGAATTCATATCCTGTGAAGGAATAAAAGTCAAAACGGCTTGCCATAGTGGTTCAGTTACACTGCAACCATTTAGATAACAGCAACTGAAAAACATTTCCATCACAAACCCAGTCAAGAGAAATCCTGCAACAAAGAAGAGGTGTGTGATTTACCCAGGCAGAGCATTTGCACACAATTTATATCATTTACATATACTGTTTGCAGAGGATGGAGTAAGAGCTCCACCCTTTTAAAAACAGCTTCCTCTCTGCTCCTGCACAGACACAATAGTTGAGTCTACAACGCATCACTTGTCTGAGGGGGAGATGGGGGTCTTCACCGTTTGGCTGCTGCAGTCCTGTGCGGCTTGTAAAAACACAGCACATCCAAACATTCCTTGTTTAACCCACCAAATAAAAAAAAAGCCCTCAAATACAATATTAATGTAGACATTACCTTTGGATAAATTCCAGAGTGCAAGAAGCATTGTCAAAAATGGCAGACCAGTTGTAAAGTCAGGGTGAGGCCCCATGACCACTTGACCCTCCAAAGACAGCATCCATGTCCTCGGCTTCATTGTGTCACCTGAAACAAAACCATATATAGTCATCATGCCCTAGTGTTCAGAAAAGGAATCAATAATATATATATATTTTTTTTAAGAAATTAGAGTGAAAAGAGTAGTATGGCAGCATATTCTATCTACTGGGTCTTACATGAATAATAAAAAATAAAAAAATTGCAATAATTCTAATTGTTATATAGAAAATAGTTCCTACATGAAACTGCTCACAACAAATCTGTGGACAACTTGACACTTGAAAATACATTAAAAATGAGGAAGACATCAACATTACCTTGGACAATCAAGCGAGGGGTGCTTGCGTCACAGTCCCTTCAACGTCCCTTCAACGTCAGCGCCTGTGGCACAAGGCTGCAAAAATAATAAATCAATAGAATAAGAGTAGAATAAGACTCAACTGTTAAAGGGATAGTTCACCCAAAAATGAAAATTAGCACATAATTTACTCACCCTCAAGGCAACCTAGGTGTATCTGGCATTCTCTTTCAGACAAACACAATCGCAGTTATATTTAAAATTTTTAAACTGTCCTGGCTCTTCCAAGCTGTATAATGGCAGTGAAAGGTGCCCCTGTTTTTGAAGCCTAAAAAACTGCATCCATTCATCCATCATAAAACGACGGCTCCGGGGTGTTAATAAAGGCCTTCTGAAGTGAAACGATGCGTTAGTGTAAGAAAATTATAGATTTTTTTTTATTTATAAACTATAATCTCCAGCTTCCGGTCGCTCAAGCAGGCGCGTTCACGGCAAGGCGTTCAAGCATATAACGTTGGCGTAGTGGAAGGTACAAACGTAAGATCGGGGAGCGAGTGCACGAAATGCAGAGAGCAGAGCCAGAGGAGAAAAGCAAATAAAACAACACCTGTCCACAACAATGTACTAACAAAAATGAAGATTATGAGTGAAAATTTTTTTTTTTTTTATGATTCGATACAAGGCAAGAGGAGGACAAGAGTTTTTGCCCAGACATATTTTGTTTGAAACCAGGTAACCCGAAGGAGCTCCACGAGATGGGTAGGCTGCAGCGGGCGGGGCCAAAAAAACTACGGATGTAGCTTCACGTGGTTTTCCTTTGTTGTAAACAAAACTTGGTTCTCACGAGACTACACTCTTCTCCCCGGAGCTTACGTTGCGTCTTCTGCTATTCCTACATCATACACTTGAACGCCTTGTCGTGTATGGGTGGGAGCTGGAGATTACAGTTTATAATTTCTTTTAACCGATATTTTTCTTACACTAACACATCGTTTCGCTTCAGAAGGCCTTTATTAACACCCCGGAGCCGTGTGGAGTAGATTTATGATGGATGGATGCAGTTTTTTAGGCTTCAAAAACAGGGGCACCTTTCTCCGCCATTATACAGCTTGGAAGAGCCAGGACCATTTTAAATATAACTGCGATTGTGTTCGTCTGAAAGAAGAATGTCAGATACGCCTAGGATGCCCTGAGGGTGAGTAAATCATGGGCTACTTTTCATTTTTGGGTGAACTATCCCTTTAAAAATCTGCACCTATAGTAGCAAAGAGTCAAAATGTGTGCAAATGCTGGATGAGGGAGCTTAAGGTGTCACATGTAACTGTACAAAACTGAGCCAAACATTTTAAGGGAGTTTCAAATTGCATGCAAGGTTGCACAGATGATCCAAGCCCTTTATGCTTTCTATACATATGAGTTTTTAATACATTTGCTGTGGAATACATACGAGAGCATTCAGGCATGCACCACAATGGTACTTATAATTGGGAGCGTTGCTATGCAGTTTTGAGTGCTGAAAAAACTCAATAAGTCTCAGACACATGCTCACACAAACTGACTTTACTATTCTGTTGAGAAAAACAAAATACGGAGCTAACAGAGATTTAAAACTAACAATCCTGTGATTTTGGATAATTATAGCTAGAAGACTGCCCTAATAACACCAACATATTAGGATCACACGCAAAAAAAAATTACTAAACACTACTGAACCACATAAAAAGAAATGAACGATATATACACATTAGTTAAAGATAAACATGAAAATATGGGATATATAACGTAACAGAAAAACTCAGGTTGCCAACCTTAAAATGCACGGTGTGTGTAGCTAGAAAGCTACTTCACCAACCTGTAACTAGTCACTACTGCTGTAAGGTGGCTCACGAATACAAACACCATAAAAATATAACGATTAAAAGCCAATAATTATAAACGTATAATCTACAACTACAAATCACTGCAAGTCCTTTGGACTGTCTAGTTATAACCAACGTTAATGTAACGTTACTTGCAAAACACAGATGAGTGCAGTTTGGTCTAACAACGGGGAAACTGCCGCGCAGTACATTTGGCAGTGGAACTTTCTATTCCAGAAACAAAGACGATCAAAAGGAGTAACGTTTTTCCCCCAAACAATATTTTAATTCGAATCCTGACATGCGCGCTTCATTTTTCACTTGAGGCGGCTGGCAACGGCTGCCTGCACCTCCGTATCACACACACAGCATCAGAGAAAATTGAGAAGAAGCCCAGCTAACGTTACTAATTTGAGAGTAATTTACTCGATCTTTGCCCTAATCTACGACAGGATAATTTATCTGGTTGATAATATAAAATACATTTCCTATAGGTGAAGGCCACAGCTTACCTCACGTTATTCCCCAGTGGTCACCGCAGAAAAACATGCTGAGGAGAGAACAGCAAAGAGAGAACGCTGTTAGCTCTAAGAACAGCTCATGTTAAAGTTAACAGATAATTACCTTTTTTTTCAAATAAGGCTTCATGTCTCAGTTAGATATCAACTTAATACGGTACAATTAACACTACAACCAACCAATTAACAATAATTTCTTGTTGGCGCTCAAACCTATGCAAGGATGTTAACCAAAACCTACAACTATTGTAACGCTATTTGGTTAATACTTTTAAATTACATGCACTATCATATATATATATATATATGAAAAACAGTCATTAAATTGACAGAATTTGACATTTTAACACTTACCGCTGAATCCGTCGATGAGACCTCGGCGGAGAAGAGAGAGCTTGGACGAAAAATCGCGCGCAAATTCACAGTAGTTTCCTGCAACTGCCCCGCCTGCAGTATTTTCACAGTGAAATTCTGAATACGTTATTATACTCTGAAAATCACAGTTAAAGCCTGTGAAGTGATAATAATGTAATTTACTGCGAAATATTACTGTAACATCTTGTGAAATCCTGGAAATAATTTACAGTGTACCATAAACACTGTAATATTGTGAAATGTGTCCATTTAAAATATATATTTGAATGTTTTAACATATACTGTATTCCTGTGATCAAAGCTGAATTTATAGCATCATTACTCCAGTCTTCAGTGTCACATGATCCTTCAGAAATTATTCAAATATGCTGATTTGCTGCTCAGTTACCATCTCTGATTATTTTAATGCTGAAAACAGTTGTGCTGCTTCATACTTTTGAGGAAACTATTTTTTTCATGATTCTCTTATGAATATATGCACCCTCTCAGACATGACCTTGCAAAATTATATATTTTAAATATTGTGATTTACATAGTACTACTTAACTTCCTTGCTACGTCTCTGGACTTGGGAACATTTCAGTTGCGTTGCTGTCTATGCAGGGTCAGACAGCTCTCAGATTCCATCAAAAATATCTTAATTTGTGTTCCGAAGATGAACGAAGATCTTACGGTTTGAAACGACATGAGGGTGAGTAATTAATTGTGGGTGAACTAAAAAAACCTTTTAAAAAAAAAAAAAGCATCATATGACCCCTTTAAAGTAGCCCAATTCCGCGGTAAAACCGCAGATTTGGCAACACTGGTCAGAGTGCTGGAGTTCGTCAGAAATAGAACGTGGCATCATGGATCTGTCTTGTCTTGTCGCGCCGCGCCGCATCCACTGGGTTCTGTTTGCGTTTGTCACGTCCCGGCGCTCGCTGGTGTAGACACGTTGTTTTGGTATTTGTGAATCTAAGTATATTCATCATCTGCTTTAGGTATTTACTGGTATTTTCAAAAACTTGTAACTTGCATGAGCAGAACCATGCATCGTTCATTTATATGTCTACATGGCTCCCTGCAATACATCTTTGAATCTTCAATCGCGCCATCTAGTGGTGTGTTATTGATACAACCACAACTGCTACAACTGATAACGGAGCGCTCAAGCGGGTACTGTGAGTCATATTGAGGTAAAAAATGTCAAATTAATATTTTGTGTTCAATTATTTACTTATCAGGCAATGGTAAGCGGGAAAACTACGCAGGGTAGACTTTATTACCCTGCAGAGGTTTCTTTTTCAAAATAATCTGCTGAATTTACACTATCCCTCAGCCTTGCCGCGGCCCCCAGTTTGGGAACCAGTGAAATAAAGAACAGAAAGATTTCAGCTGGATAACTTGCCCCTGTTGGAAATTAGTTGAAGAGCATTGGTTTACTCTACAGCCCATGTAATAGGCCTATATTATGTCCTAATTTCTGTTATTTTGAATGTTTTCAGGTACATCTGGAAAGCAGTGCCAAAGAATGAAACCCCAACTATCTTGGTCTCTGATGCCACCTGAACAAGACTTTTAATTATGATAACACTGAATAAAAAAAAATGTAAAAAGTCTAATTTTGCTCACTCTAAATATACTGAAAAAATGTTAACCTAAAAACATCAAAGTTAACTGGTTTTATTCAAGTCAGAAATATTTAGCTGAATCAACCTTAATACATAAATTGATCAACAAAACTTAGTTTTCTGGGTCAAATCAGGTAGGAATAGCTTTTTAAGGTATCAATTGCAGGCCATCACTTTTTACAGTATAAGCATGAGAGAGAGTTTATTTAATGTAATATAGCTGTGGAAGCTTAAAAAATTATTTATATAGATTGTATTACAAATCATACTTGCTATTTTATATGTGTTATATTATATTACATGATATTATATTGTATTATATTGCTCTTTTATATCAGTCTATATTGTTATCTATCATTGACCTATAAAATATTGAAGTATAACAGAATATTAATACACTAGTTAACATAAAATATCTATTAGTATATCTTACCATAGACATATTGTTATATGTTGTTGTTATTATATATTATTGATTATCTATCTATCTATCTATCTATCTATCTATCTATCTATCTATCTAATACCTAATAATGATTATAGAAATCTAAAAAAACAGGCTTTCTTAATTACTTGTTAATGTATCATCAACAGAAGCTTTTCAGCATGTTAAAAATATGACCAGATGGAAGATGAAGTTGTACATATAAGTGTGCTTCTATTGAACTCATAGTTCACAAGTGATAGGAGATCATGGTATATATTTTACATATTTACTGGTTTGACCCGTAAATACCAGTAAATTTGATTTCACAATAAAATCATGAAAAAAATTGATGTTTTCTAATTTTGCCCCCCACTTATAGTGGAGTACTGTAGGTTGTAACAAAAGCACTGGTGATACGTCAAAAATACTTACATTTTTATCAAAGTTTGAGACACAACGCATACAGACAGTGGAGTATCATAGTTCTTCAAGATTCAGTATCCAATTCTGCTAATTATTTTAAACAGTTACCGCTTGACATGTGATGGACTGATTTGAATGGTTTGGGTTTACTAAGGTGCAGAGGGAAAATCATTTTGCTTTTTGGTTTGTTGTTTAGTGTTGAGATGGTTCCTAAACAATGCACTTATTTAAACAGCTCTAAAAAAACAGTCTGTGTTGTTGTTTTGCCCCGATGCAACCATAGAGACTGCTGTGGTGTGGTTTGTACTGATGCTTTCTATAGCTGTTTTTCTGAAAAACACTTTCTGAAAAAAAATACAAATCCAAAACATAAAAGTAGATGTAGGGCTTTATAAGAGCAGGAGTGAAGGAATTCAGAAACTGCACTCTCACATACATAGTGTTAATGTTCTCAAAAGTTAATTGGAACTTCAACAGAATTTCAATAGAACTCGATGTTGCAGCTTAGTCTAGAAACAAACTCAGAACCAGCGAACCCCTAATGTCGATTCCAGGAAGAGCATCGATTAACATTAAACAGGCAATGAGAAAAAACAATTTGTGCACACAAAGATACAAGCAGGAAATCGTAAGAAGAGTGCGTCATCGACAAGCGAGGATGATAAGAAGAATTGACGGCTCATGGGTAAATGACATCGACTGTATAGCCATGCTTTAAAAACTCAATACCAACTTCTCGGTGAAGTTCAAATGGTCTACACCTTGTACAGGAGAGACATTGACAGCTAAAATGAAAGTCATCTTTTTTGGTAAGTGCATTTTAAGCACGTACACCTACGTAATATTTCAGAAATGTGTCAAACAGCGTGTCATTCAAATTAGCGTCATTAGGATTTTTTTTTTTTAAATATATGTAAATCTTAAAAATAATAATAAAAATAATTAGCCTATGTATTTATTGTTTACATATGCATGCACTTTGTATATTTATACTTTGTATCTCTCAAACCTGCAGTTTTATTTGTGAAGGGAATTCTTGCCAATCTAACATGCACTGTGTCAGTGTACCAGAATCAGTCCATTGCTTATATCATCTCTGGTCCTCCGACTGCACCTGGCTGCTTACCCGAATGGACCGCTGCTGTAAGCACAACCAGTTTGTTTGTTCTTTAAAGGTGTGCAATGTGTTTTTAAACTTTTTGTGCAAAGTGGAATGAATGACTGTATTTCAAATACATTCATTTTTTTGGTGAGCAGAACACCGTGCTGGTTGATGAGAAGGGAAATATTTACCATCAAGTGGTTTTGCATGCTGAACCACAAAGGATTCTCACCATAGACTGTCAGCCCGATGTTGCATACCATCTGGAATGTTTGGCACTTCGGGTAGGCCAAGCATTCTAATAGTTTTTTTTTAATACTTATGTAAAAACAGGCTGAATGTGGTAGTATGCTGTTTGTTCTTTTTGATGCATACCAGTTCCTCATGGCAATAATATCTGATTACATTTTCAGTATAAATGCCTAAATGTACTAAATTGTCTGTCTTAGGTTTCTTCAGTGGTCAAGTGCAAACGTGAGTAGTACTGGTTCATTCTGTTCCTTTTTTAGTGAACATTTGAGCTTAAAGTCTTTGAGCTATTTTTAGTACTACTTTCTGACTACCTTCTAATTTAATAATGTTATTTGTATTAAATAACTTTATTTTTTATTATTATTTTAAAAACATTTTCCCAGATAAGTGTCCCACTGCACCTGTTGCAACAGTCACAAAAGGTGAGAGGCTTGTGTAAAAATATATTTTTTTAACACTATCACTCACTCACACATATATACAGTACATACATTGACTTGTTTTTTGTACTATTTTCTCTTTCTAGTAGCCTATATAGACTCAACTGTGGAGCTCCTAGTTACAAGCAGAAATCATGTTGTAGCATTTGCTGTCGGTGGCATTGCTGTACTACTTGGCTTTGTCATCATGACAGTCATCATCTTTTCCAAGTACAGACATCCAATGTATGAATCATGACTTTACATGACTAAATGTTGACATTGGATAAAGACCTCATGTTTTTTTTGTTGTTGTTGTTGTTTTTTGGACAGATAATTTATGAACTTTAGTCGATGCTGACAGTGTCTCACCACTGCCTGGTGCGTTTGGATCTTTTGATCATTCAGAAAAAAGTTTCCTAATTTCCAGCATGAGGAAACACTTACAGCCACAGGTGCAAAAAATGAATAAGGGAATGGGACATAATACTTAAATCAGCTTGTCCCGGGGAAAGGAGGCATGTGACCGTTTTGGAGCCATCTATGTTCCCACAAAAGACAATTTGTAACTTGTAGCTATGTTGTAAATGATATTAATTTTCTTATTCTACATCATTATAAATAAACTCAGTCGACAAAATGTAAAAATTTTATGTACTAACAATTGCAAAACCTATTTTCTTCATTTCAGTTTGCCCAGCGACTTCAATTACATTTTTTTGCCAAACCACTTCTGCACTTAAGGGCATCGGCTTTCATAATTTTATAAACTTGCTGCCTTTTCTGTCTGTATACATTTGTTATTTTATTTTTCTGTGCAATAAATAACGTGCATTGTGAAGGTATTAAGGACATTTTCTTCACTGTTTTAATAATACTGATGGAAGACTCAAGTAATTGTAACTTTAATCACCTGGCTGCTGCTCATGTGAATCAAAGCTGTTTTCACTTAGACACTTGCTTTGTTTATTGCTGTTGTCATATTTATTAGATTATCTGTAAACCTCAGAAAACTCCCTCTTCACATATGAGAACATTTGAGTGACTAATCCCTGATTCACTAATCTCAACAACACTCATACACCAGAAACAACACATAAAACATGTTTTTGCATAAAAATGAGAGCATACAGTTGACAAAATACACAGGGCAGAAAAACTTATTTTTTGTATTTTATTATTATTTTAGTAAATAACATGGTGCATTGTGAAGGTATTAAGGGCCTCTTCTTCTCCTTTTCTACTGATGGGAGACTCATTTTAACAGAGTTTGCTCAACTGCTGCTCCTCTGTTTTCATTTAGACATTTATTGCTGTGGTCATAATTATTAGATAATCTCTAAACCTCAGATTCAGATCCCCCTTTTTGGTCCATTAGACTCACTTCTTCACATGTGGTGACCAACAATGTCTGATTCACCCTCATTCACCAGAAACAACATTCGAAACCCACTTTGTTAGTTGCATACTGACAGCATACAGATGACATAATGTTCAGGACACAAAACACAATAGATTATAGTGTTTCAATGCATGCACCAATTTGTAGATGATATACCTCATTTAAATCTCTCTATTTCACTGTATCTCTCTATTTGAATCTCTCTGTTTCACTGTTTGACACAGTAAGGACTTTGTCAAATAAGGACGTATGCACATTAACAATTGAACTACAGTGTGTTTTGTGTAGTGACAGTTTTTTTATCCGTTTTATCTGTCAAGATATATATATATCTTTTGAAGGATTAAAAACACATTGTGCGACATGACATTTCTTTCAGAGCATGTGCACAGTGCCAAATTGGTACTATGGTATAGGCTGCAATACCATTTAAGTAATTTCATTTCAATTTATGCTCTCTCTTTCTCAGAAGAAAGATCTCTTGCAAAGATAAGACCTACAAAGCCTATCTCCCTTCAAGAACATTCCTCAGAAGACTTTATTTCCTTTAAAACAGCCATTTACAGTTAGTCACATGCAGGGGCTCAGATTTGAACCAATGTGGTTATACCCACAGCTGAGTCACTCTCTATGTAATGCTTTTTTATTTTTTCATTGTACAATGAATCGTTAGGAAATATCAGTTTCAGTTTGAGTTTGCACTCTGCAAAAGCTGACATTAAAATCCACTACACACCTGAAAAGAAGTAAAAAATGTTCATGGAAATAACATGCTACTTTAACAATAACATAATGAAGTGCAAACTGAATGTAATGTTTTTGGACAATGTAATATTTTTTGTTTGTAGTTTAAAGGGGTGATATTATGCTTTTTTCACTTTTTCAACTTTAGTTAGTCTGTAATGTTGCTGTTGATGTTGCTGTAAAGTTACAAAGCTCAAAGTCCAATTAAAAAGGAAATATTTTATTGAACAGAAATCACTTTTCAAAAACTACAACAAACGACTCGTTTGGACTACAACGCATATTTTCCGGGATTTGTGATATCACAAATACCAACGAATGGGACGAGACCTGGTTGAGCTGCACTAGAGAAGGCAACGAGTGTTATCACAATGTCAGAGACATGCTAGCTTTCCCAAGGCAGACAAACTTAGAGTGGTTACAATCATCCGGGTTTAAATCACGCTCAAATTGATTTGATTTTGACGCAATATTTACACTGAAGCTCGCAGGGAGCTATGGTAAGGGCATGACATTTCCGACCAGGCGCATTATTATGTTGTAATAATGTAAAATATGTGAAAAAATAATGTGTTTTTCGAACAACCTAGTATGAGAGCCTGTTCTAGTACACACCCAAAACAAAATCAAGACTTTGTAAAAGAGCATAGTAGGACCCCTTTAAATACAGACCGTGCACTTAGTGGAACTTAAATAATCTACATAATTTTTTACATGTAATTTTATAATTACATCTAAATTCTATTTTCTTTGAAATATGGTTAAAGTGCACTGCCGAATGTACTGACAAGCAGTTATGGTAGACTAAAATTACACGTTTAATGTCATTTTATTGTGGAATCTGGTATGTAAGTATTTAAAGTATTTGTACACATTTTAATGACGAAAGGTAACACCCCTGTGGACTGTTTGTTGTGGTTTATTCCCCTTTTGTTGGTTTAGCCCATTCAATCATTATTTAATTATCCTCAGTGTGCTCACCTGCCTGGCCCTCGTTATCTGCCCTATTCAGTCGTCATGATGGTTCCAGTTTGTCGGTTTATGGGAAGGTTACCCCGAGTGTGGGTCTGTCTCGGCCTTGTTGTCTGCTACATAAGACATCCTTGTGCATCCCTCGTCATCATCCTGCCTGCGCTCCACACACCTGGACCGTGACACGAAGATACAATTAGGCACAATAAAATATATTAACTTTATTCTGTAAAGTATTATTTGACAGTAATGTTGAATAACACACTACAGTTAAAATTATGATCAAGTACTTTACATGTGCTTTAGTTAGTCAACACATCAAAATATAGCCTGTGTTAATATAAATATATATAGACATATATAAAAAAAATAAGGATTTAAAATGTTTTAATTTAACGTTATTACAAAGTACATTAAAAAAATGTACATAGGTGTGTTAAGAAACAGTCATAGGCTATACAATGAATAGGTCTTTTATTTCAGTAATATATCATCTGCAAGTATATTTTTTAGATACATTTAAGAGTTTCAGTATACTATAAGTGTATATTCAATACAATTAAGTGCTTTTTTTCCCACAAAGGGTAACAGAATCAGATGTGTGTTTCTCTAACCAGCTGAGTCAGAGAAAAGCATTAATTACAAGAAATGTTAAGCTGCTCAAACCAACGAAGCATCATGGCACAAGATGTGAATGATTCAACTGCCAGAGGTTCAAACCGGTGGTAGGAGATGTTCAGGTAGAGTGAAAAAGTAAATGTCTTTGGGAGGTGGCTGCACCAGAGAAGAAGCAAAACTTGTTTGGAATAATTTGCTTTATCAGGCCGCCATATCACCCTGTAGCCCAAGACTGGTTGCCCACTGAAGCTAAGCAGGGCTGAGCCTGGTCAGTACCTGGATGGGAGACCTCCTGGGAAAACTAGGTTGCTGCTGGAAGAGGTGTTAGTGAGGCCAGAAGGGGGTGCTCACCCTGTGGTCTGTGTGGGGGTACTAGCAACCAGTATAGTGCTGGGGACATTATATGCAACAAGCACCGTCCTCGTCTTTTTTTCGTGTATTCTTCGGATGAGACATTAAACCGAGGTACTGACTTTCTGTGGTCATTAAAAATCCCAGGATTTCTTTCGAAAAGAGTAGAGGTGTGACCTCGGCATCCTGGCCAAATTTGCCCATTGGCCTCTGACCATCATGGCCTCCTAACAATCCCCATATCTGTTAATTGGCTTCATCACTCTGTCTCCTCTCCACCAATAAGCTGGTGTGTGGTGGGCATTCTGGCGCACTATGGCTGCCGTCGCATCAACCAGGTGGATGCTGCACACTGGTGGTAGATGAGGAGATACCCCCTGACAATGTAAAAGCGCTTTGAGTGCCTAGAAAAGCGCTGTATAAATGAACCAATGATGAATGAAAATGATCAGTTGCTCACCATACAGTTGTTAATCTATAGTAACATGTGTATCAGAAAACTAATAAAAGGACTGTAAGAATTTAAAGTCGTATTATTAGTATTATATTCAATACTCATTATTTATTTATATCTTTTTTATATTTCTATCTTTTTTTATTGTTATTATTTAATGTTTTTTTATTTTCTTCAAAATTTGAGTTATTTGGGGGGCTATTTGGGTGGTTGGAAGGTTTATGAGAGAGATTAATATGGACAGTTTCCTGTGGTTTACTGCTTTTTTTAATGATGTATCCTTCTGTACTGTCATTGGAAATGCTTGACGTTTCTTTTTTTTTCTATGAAAAACGCATATCAGGGTTGTTTGTGTATCAGTGGATTCTGAAGTAAGCTGGCTACAGACCACTGGAAGTTCAGTTGGAACAACAAGATGGGAATTATTGAATTGCAATTCAAAAAAGTAACAATCAAAAGAGTTAGTTTAACAAAACAAGCAAAAACAGATAAGTCTTATATGCTTACAGTTTCCCTCCATTTTTGAAAACTTTGGGGGTAAATCATAGTTCTATTTTATTTAATTATTTATGTATGTAGCCTATGTAAGTATGTATGTATTTAAAAAAAAAAGTAGTGAAATATTATTGATACTTGGAAAAACACAGACATGAAACATAAAACAGGAAGTCTATTCAATATTTGACCGTTTGTTTTTTGACAGTTCGTTTGTTATCAAATGGTATAATCCTAAGAAAAGTATGCAGCCATAGCCATATTTTAAAGTTTAATTGTTAATTGTAAAACAATATTTTATAATCACTAAATTAAAAAAATGAACGAAAAACGTATGATAGTTAATTAAAAAAAGCTAAATCGTAATTGTGTAATAATTGCTTTTGCTTCTACATAATGGGGTGGTGCTGCCATCTAACGGTGTAATAAGAGTAGCATCATGGGATAAATCGAATCAGGACAAAGTACCTCGGTCGCCCTGATTTTGCCAAGTAAGACATGTTCCTGGATCAACATCTTTTGTTGTTTTTATTGTCAACATTATTGTCCAAAAATATAGACTTAACCCAATCCCTACCCCTAAACCTAACCTTACACTTAATTTATTCCTAAAATCAGAGGGAAATGATAGCTGATTAACAAGGGTGTAGAAGCACATAACCCTGATTTTAAGCCTAAAACAGGTATTTCCTGAAAAGTGATATCTCAATTCTGATTGGTTGATTGGAATGTTGTTCCAGGATCAACAAGGATGTTGATCCAGGAACATGTTGTACTTGGTGAAATCACGCTCACCAAGGTACCTCACCTCTCACATCTTCACTGAAGTTTTTCATCAAAAATTTCATAGAGGTTTTGTGTGTGTGTGTCAACCAGTTGTCTGTGTGTGTTTGTGTACACGTTTGCATTTCACTCTTAGTTGAACTTCTGATGATTAAATATTTTTCGTTGCATAAATGTTCAAAGATTTAGTTGTTTCAAGGGTTCGCTATACATGATTTGATCTTGAAACTTTGTGAATTTGGTGGGGTCTCTGTAAATTCTTCACTAACACAGAACAATAGGCTGTTTCTCTTATAAGGTGCAGACATCTAAAGGTACATCTATGTATGTAGGGCTTTCTGGCACACTTATTCAAGGTGACTGAGAAATGATTGACCCACTTTTCATTTTGCACTTAACAGAGAGGGCAGAACAACTCCTGAGGCTCAGAAATGTCATATGATGCCTTTAAGTTACAACACTTGTTCAATACTCTCAACTGAATATGCTCAAATGACCAGCTTAATAACTATGAACATTTTAAAGTAACATTTTTTACTGCAAACTAAACATGCACTTTAAAAGTCAGGGTTCGAGTTCATTTGAATATTAGGCTAATGATCATTTTCTTTGTCCTTTAAGTATTTTGTAGGGCTCACCCAGCTTAACAAAAATATGTTTCAAGAATGTGTTGCTAATATTCCCATTAATGATGATTTTCCCATTAAGTTATGAAAATTTCATTTCTGAATGTTCAAAATGTCCGGTTAAAATGTTAACAGCACATTTTTCTTGCCTTTGCAGACGTTAACGAAATTATTATGGGAATGTTCCATTTTATGGAAATGTCCTAATTTTACAATTATGGAAACATTCTTTTGAATGTTCTCTGAACATGCTGAAACATAAAGTAGCAACATTTCAAAAACATTACAAAAACAAACATCCAACTACAATTAAAACAGAAAAAAACATTCCAAAAATGATGTATAAATAATGTTTTGAGAACGTTTTTAAGGCTAATTCACACTGCACCAACAGATGAGGACCAATGGCAAAAGTCACCAGATTACAATATGTTACTTCTAAGTGATTCCAAGACCAAATAAATGCCGACCAACATCTGTCGGTGCAGTGCGAGTTTGCCTTTAAAGACCAGAACTTTGAACGAATATTGTATTAATGTTACTGTATGAACATTTGTTCATAACTTTGAGAGAACCTTGCCAGAAATGTAGCCAACATTATGGTGGTTTTCCTCTTTAAAATGATAGTACCACACACAAAATCACCTCAGTTTGAGCAACTTAACATCCATGTGCAGTGACTAGGGAAAATAACCTCCAATGTGTGTAGTTTGTCAAAATGTCCACTGCATTTTTTGTATCAGTGAATGCTTTTCTGGGAATATATCATTTCTAGACGGTTTTGGTTGCAAAAAGCTTAACTGTTAAGCTTCTCCCTCTCTCCTTTATTTAGTTTATTCTTCTTCTCTGTACTGTCTTACATTATTTTCCTCCGACACTGACTGCTGCTCACTGCAGTGATACGAGTCTGACTCACGCTTGCTGCATGTGTCTCTTATTAGCCACACTTATGCAATTCCTTATGTGTATACAGTGAAAGAAAGAGAAGAGAGACAAAAGCGTCCTAAGGGATGCAATATTCTTTGGATACTCTGTTCGGAAAGGCCTGTTCTTTTACTACAATGTCTGGACTCTCTGTGGCTAGCATTCAAACAGTTTGCACAGATTCCCATCATGTACAACAACAGTTAGAGGAAATACCATGGATTGCGTCACAAAACACAATAGTTTAGATAGATCCTTTAAATTTAAATAGCTAAATTCAACCATATTAAATGAAACGCAAACTTCAATGTATCAGGTGTCATAATTTCAATTCTGGAAGAGGCAAAATAGTGTGTTCATTATGAATAACCGGAAAAATCAACGTTTTAAATCATTTTTGTATGGTCAATTGACCGTAATGTTAGACATACTAACTCACACAAGAACAGATACAGGAGAAAACATGAACGGCCAAACACCAAAGGAATTACATAGAAATAAAGAAAATGGTATTTCTATTTCGACCGATTTTTCTTTAATATTTTTTTCTCTGATTTTTTCCCCCACAAGGTAATTAATTCAACATAAAAAAATTAAAACTTAACAGTGGTACCATGAAAATGTAAAAAAAAATGAAATAAAACAATAAGTTTATATTAAATCATATAATTATTACACAAAACAAAACACAATTAATCATTTGAATAAAAACACATTAAAGAAACATAAAAGGGTAAGCGTTCATATATGAACCTTTCATAAAACTCTTTCAGAGTGGTGAAAGGTTCCAAAAACAGAACAAAGAAAGAAGAAGAAAAAAAAAAAAGGACAAGCGTTTAGCCCATGGGCTTTCGGTATCTAGCTACATGCAAAGAATAAGAGTGAAATTGATTCTCTAGACATTCTCTCTGGCATAATGTGTACATAGACTGAACTCATCTGTCTGGTGTTTGAAATAACACAATAAGGAATCCTCCAGGACATTTGGGAATAACTGTTCAGTGCCACAGTGTCTAGGCTGTATGCCAGAGTTATACATTTTACCTTTTTTGGAATATACACATTGTTTGTTGCACCTGTATTTAAGTTAGTTCAGACTGATATGTGTTCTGATGTCACATCCAAACCTCTATCCAGATTTGTTGTCATTCATTTTGAATTTTGAAATGATTGTTTCTTTTTTATTTGCACTTCATCCCTTCTTCATTTTCTTGTCTTCATGTCCTTTGTGTTCCTCACAGCGTTTTGTCACTCTCTTTCTTTAGGTGGCTGCAATGGAGGGCAAAAGTCAAAGATGAAAGAACAAAAAGACTGCATTGTAGACATCAAATTTGATATGTTGTGTAGGTATGAGCAAGTCATGTTTACAGCATTGATGATTTTTATACTGATTAAAATAATAAAACTGACAAAAATATCGTCCTTACGTGTTAATGTTGAATAATACTTTATAAATAATGTTCAAAATCAAGCCTTTCAAATACAATGCTAAATGTATATTTACATGGAGGTATCGCTATAGAATAGTGACCACCCACTTTTTCATTCACATTCTCCACAGGGATTTCAAAAAGTTCCTTAAAGAGTTACAAGCCATGAACCAAACCATCCAGCTCCAACATAAATCACATACTTTACATACTTCGATTTGAAGCAACACAATTACTTAAAGACAAATGTGCAAAAGGTACTTGACATCTTTATGAGGCAATGAACTACACAGCACATGAGTCCATGCTAATGACTAATTGAATAAAAAATGATGGTACAATGTAAAATTGTTGACTTAGTCACTCTTTTTTTTAAGTATAAAATAAGTTTTATAGAGTAGCGAGACTGGATTACATCATTTGAAATGCTTCATGGGAATGGAGTCACCGTCGAACCTTTTTGCATTTCCATGGTAACAGAGATCAATCTCTAATTGGCGAATGCAAGTAGGACCTCTCTTTACATTTACATTTAGTCATTTAGCAGATGCTTTTATCCAAAGCAACTTACAAATGAGGACAAAGGAAGCAATCAAAATCAACAAGAGAGCAATGATATGCAACTGACTTGTGGCTTCCACAGAATCGCTTAATGTCAGAAGTCAGGATAGGTCTGTCTGGAAAGGTTTACTGTTAAAAATCAATTCCTCTATGAAAAAATGAATGGGATTTTCACTTCTGGAAATAGGCAACATCAGTGATACTAATACTGGGTTTGGCAGTACTTCAAATTGCATAAGAAAATCTAATGTTGTGCATTCACATCTATGTGCAGTATACATGTTTGCACTCACCTGTAGTACTCGTCCTGGGCGAGGGTGTGATGATGGTGGTGGATCCACTGCTGTTCCAGGGCAAGTCTCTGGAACTGAATCTCGGCACTCTGAGCCTGCTGCATCGCCTGGAGCTGGTGTGCTGCAGACATGGACCCACCCAGAGACGAGGACTGGGGCATCTCACGAAAAGGACCGCCTGTACACAACATGCAAACAAGTGTAGAAATCATGTAACACGTAGAACGAGGAAATATATCGCAAGAGAACATCATTACACCGCTTACCAAAGAGCTGCTGTCGAAGCACCTCGCTGTCAGTGAGGGAGTGTGCCAGGATGGGAGGCCCAAGAGCAGCCCCTGGGTATGGCAGACGGACCAGGGGAGACCCTGATGCCAGTGGATCCATCAGGGGGTGTACCCCTCCCGCGGCTGCCACCCAAATACGTAACAAAACAAAAGTGGGAAATTTAATAAGAGTAGCACAGTTTCCCAGTGGCACTGTAGGTAAAAATTATTTTGTACAGGAACAGTGCTGCCATTATTCTTGCTGTTTGCAACCCATTTTACTTCTATAGCCTGTTCTATTTCCGAGTGAATTGGACATTTAGCTGGCAGTAACTGTATTATTGATGTTGCTAAATTTGTTACAGAAGTGGTCCGTTTATGGTGTTTATTCAAAAACTATTTTATTTAGGCATGTTTTAGATCTACATCTTTTTTTTTTCTTGTGTAAAACAAAAAAAGTATTTGAAGAATATTTATGCTCGTCTTACAATTCAAAGTAATGGAGTTCAATAAACTTTAACTCACTAGAGCTTCCTTTCTTGCATCAACAAGAGAAAGCTAAATATGATCTGGATGTTGAGGGTGAATAAAGGGTGACAATTTTTGGGTGAGCCATCGCTTTAATTGTCACAAATACTCAATTATGACAACAAACTACGAAGCACATATAGATGCAGCATCTTGGACTGCCCGGGTCATTGTATCTGAGAAGTCAATCGTAAGCAGTTACTTATTTTGTGTTGATAACAGTTTTGTAGGTGATGCAAAGAAAAGGGTTGCAATTTTAAGAGAAATACCATTTGTTAATGGCTCGTCGAAATTCCATAAATATTGTATTTATATATGAACTTCTCTATGAATTAGTAAACGTCAATATTTAACAAACATTTGAAATTTGCAGTTAATATTTTGCTGTGGTGCCTTTTATTTGTCATATTAGAGTTTTTCATTTGTCATCTTTGTAAACAGTATGCATGTTAATTTGGTGAGGACTCTTACCATGAGCACTTTTTTCAGCACTCTTTTTTTAGCTTGTTGAAAATGAAACAAAAAAAACTTCAACAACATTTCATCGAAACTTATGCTGAGAGTAAACATGCATAGTCGACACTCCTGAACATCCTAATACGAGTAATACATTTGATTTGTTGAATTATTTGTGTCCTCACTCGCTGTATAGACGTTGTGTAACGTCCTCCCCTGTGAGAGCTGTGTGTGTTGTAGTGGAATACTGTGTACCTGATGGGGAAGATGTAGGGAGAGGATACGTGAATGCTGGTGGTCGATGAGGAGTCACGTTAAGCATCTGTGGCAGACCCCCCCCCCAAGAGAGAATCCTTCCTCCTCTGTGCCGCCTGCCGATGTGTGCTACCTCCTGTGCTACTCAAACTCCGCCCTGCCCTTTCCTATCCCTCTTAGCATCATCTCTGGGGACCAGGCACAGCATCTCTCTCACTGTCCCTCTACCCACGATCTTGCAAGTTCGGGGCGGGAGGAGTGACGACCCAAGGAGGTGGGCTACGTTCAGAGGCGTAGCTGAGTTGGGGGAGCGGTGGGGGCTGACAGAAGGGTGTGTCTTGGAAAGGTTAGAATGTGGAGAAGAAGTGTTGAGAGCTGAGTTGTTGGAGGAGGAGGAGGAGGAGGTGTGGAGGAGGTTGAGGAGGAGGGGCGGGGGCTGCTGGTGTCACTGGGGCTCCGGCTGGAGCCTGGTGGGCGGGGAGTGTGGCTGGAAGAATAGAGGAGGTTGGTGGGACTGACAGAGGTGGAGGGACAGGATTTGGATTCCTAGCTGCTGCAGCTAAAGCTTGAGGGGGTGGTGCAGGAGGTGGAGTAGTACCATAAAGGGCAACCTCACTACCAGGAGCTCCACCTCCAGCCCCGCCCCCCCCAACAGAAAGGAGTGTGAGTGTGTGTGCGAGGTGCGTGTGACAAAAGCTATTGCAGGTTCAAGTTAAGGCTCCAGCGTATAGACAGCTCCTCGCTCTTAACTAATCTGGCTTCAGCGCTCTCTTTGACTGCTCGCCTGAGGGAATCCACTCCTCCAAGCCCCGCCCAGCCAACCCGGCCCCGGACCCCTCATGCACTGGATGAGCAGGGGCCTTTATCAGCCAACCCCCATACCAAACCCAGCATGGCAGCAGCCGTGGCCGCGTCGGTGAAGGTTTTTGGTGGGGTGTGCGATGAGCTGGGTTTGGACTTTGGGCCCGGGACAACGAAGGATGCACCCTGGGGCTGCGCGCTGGCATGTGCGTGTGCATGCGGCTGCGTTGGTGGCCTGGCTCGACCAACAGGTGGGGACGGCTGAATGTGCGGTGGCAGCACCCACCGGGACATGGGTGAGGTCGGGCATTATCAGCCGCGGTTAATGAGGGTGTGAGGTTATCAGGTACCCAAGTATGGAATCTTACCCAAGCCTACCCGGCCACAGGAAGCCCCATGCGCGGCTCCCCACCACACTGGAGGCCCTGCCCTGGACGGCCTCGAGAAGAGAATGAGGCAGGGAATGAGAGCTGAGCGGGAGAGAATGGCAGAAGGATGAGCGGGGGCGAGGACTGGCCGGCGCGTGGGGGTGGGGTCGGACCGCCGCCCCACCCTGCGACCCCCCGCTCTGCAGGGCAGGGAGAACACCGCGGTAGGGGAAGGAGGCATGGGCGCCTGGTGGCCTACCCGCCGACCCAGTGGGCGATACTCACCTGAGGCGGTATGAGGAAGATGCTGCCCCGGGAGCCGGCGGAAGCGGCGGGCGCGCGGGACGCCGCCAGAGCAAGAAAAAGCAAAGGCGCCGCCCGCATGGGGGCCGTGGTGACGAGACCCAATGTGGGTCTATGTCGCTTACCCTGCCTGGACCTGCCCCACGACCAGCGTCCAGTCGTCCAGCCACGGAGCCTCAGCATGCTTTCTTACTAGAAGACTGACGGGATGAGGGAGCAGTGACGTTGTAACAAGACTCTACGGACCCTACCGAAACACAAAACAAACAACACCCCGCCCCTGCCTGTGACGCAAGAAACAAGCATATCTTCCATACTTTTGTCGTGCGGACACACATAAACTTTTTGCAACTGGTATAACCCGCCTATGTTGCTTCCTCTTGACCTCCCTGCCAAGGAGGTCTGTAAAGGTTCTCTCCTGCACTACATTGCGCTTATTGGCGTTCAGCGCTTTCTCTCCGCAGTACGTCTCGCTCGTGTTCGACCTCCTCTACGAGCACCGGGTAGCCTATTCTCTTCTTCCCCAGCTCCCTAGCCCATCACAGCGGCAACCACACGAGGGCACCCCCCGCCACCTTGGCCCGGCCAGAGTTCCTTCCCCGGTCAACGAACACTGTGGAACCTGAAACCCAAACGCGGTTTTAAGCCTTTCCATGTAGCCGTGAACCCTCCCCTCATACATGTCCTATAAGCATAAACAACGAAAACCCTCACACCTTCTCCGTGGACCCAAGTGCGGGTGTAATCTCCTAAGTTAGCAACGGCCACACCGGTGACTCTAATACCTTCGGTTGCCTGGACAATTGTTCTGGTTCTGCTACCCTGTCAAAACCGTTCGCACCTCCCATCGAACATATCCCTGTGATTGTGATCGAAAGGTGATGTTGTGATTTACCTTCATTTTCGTAACAGAAACAAAACCATCGGAAGCTAGCTAACCGTCAGTCACATACATTGACAAGGTCGGCTGAAACCCTACATACAGTTCTGAGCCCGGGTAGCCCAGAATCTGCTATTAATTACCCACTGATATATTACCCAATAAGCTGACCATCCCAGATACCACTGTCCATCCTCTCCTTCTCATACCTCCCCAATGCTCCTCTGTTTCGCTATTGTTAACTTCTCCCCAGTTCTCCATGATCGACCTTCCTCATTAGGTCTTCACCAACTTTTTGAAGCCGCCACCCACACCACCCCTAGTCTTACGAGAGCGTGATTGGCTGGCCTGTGAACTGGAATGGGATCAAAAGGTTTTGGTGCCCACTGGGGACCCCGCCGACCCCTTAGCGAGCCCCCAATGGAGGAGGGCTTTCCAAACTCCTCCTCTCTCTAGGGATCATCCTTGATGACACGGTGGTGGCACGGGCCAGAAGATGAATCAGAGTGAACATCTACTCCACAGATGTGTGGGTGTTGAAGCAGAGTGTTGTTATGGACAGGGTTAGAATGACAGTTGGACTTTGTGTTTACCCCCGTGCCTGTGTTGGAGGCCTGGAGTGCATAACGAACGGCTGGCCCCCCGCGCATAGTGCCCATGCTTGTTGCGTAAGCATTGGAGCTTGCCAATGCTATTTCCATGGTTACCATTGCCATGGTACGAGCTACTGAAAGGAGTATGACTGCTTAAAGTGCCATGGTAAGGAGTAGGCCTGCAACCTGATGAACAAGAGGTGGATACACCTGATGCAGGAAGTGGTACAGAAGGAGCAGAGGTTGATGGAAAAGGAGTAAACCCTCCCATCGGATTAGGAATAGGAGAGAGCGGGGCTGGTGGAGTCTTATTGGATGAAGAATATGGGCCCTGTCGAGCATGATTGCCTGGAAGGGATGTAATGGATGTGGGCTGACAATGTGAACTAGTGGAGGGTGGAGGAGGTGCAGGGGGATATGAAGTAGAGTTTGGATGACCAGGTCCAGAACCACTTGATGAAGGAGAAAGGGATTGAGGGTGATTGCGATTTGAATGAAGAGTAGATGTAGTGTTGTCCTTTTCCCGCTCTCTGTCTCTGCGCTGCATAGACAAGGCTGTCTGGCCAGGATAGTGAGGGTGATGTGGAAGTGGAGGTCCTCCAGGATACTCCCGAGTAAGATTTGGGGCCAGTCCAGGAGGGCTTGGGAACTCCCTTGGCACACCAGAAAGTGGGACAGAAGAAGAGGTTGATCCAGGGGGTGGGTAAGGATCGTTTGACCCTGGAGGAGGGTACTCTCTTAAATAGATTGGAGGGGGAGGAAGGTCTGCAGTATTGGAGGCTGCTTGGGGAGTCTGTCCTTGTAGTGTCTGCTGCACATTTGCATCTATTGGAGAGGGATAGTCTCTACTTGTGGGGATGGAATTTGTTGAGGGAAAGGGAGGATGACCAGAGCTGTTTTGTGGTGAAATGGCTGGGTCACGGTTCACCAGGGTCGCTGAAGGTAAAGCAGATTGTGGGGCACCTACAGGTGCTTGGTTGGCATTACCAGCATAACTGTTACTTCCTGCCTCCCTAACTTGGCCTGCTAAATCTCCCCACCTACTGTTCTTGTCTCTTGGATGAAATCCACCCCCTCCAGTGCTTTCAGTTCCAAACTCTCTGCCCTGTGCTTGAAGCTGCTGGTTTTGCAAAGGAAACTCCCTCCCAGTTCCTCGTTCCCGATCTCTAAACCCTGGTCCATATTCCCGACCACTCTGTGGTCCTGCAGGTCCATCCCGGTTTGCACTATATTCTCTGTTCTGTCCAGGTAGCGAGTTCCCAAAATCCCGGCCCACATTAGAGTTGGATCCTCCACCACCAGAAATGCTACCACAGATGCTACCGCTGCTGCTGTTTGCATTGCTACTGCTATTACTTGCAGGGAAGTCTCTGTTGCCAAATTCCCTCCCACCCCTCTCCCGTTCAGCTGCAGTGCTATACCTGGGCAGGAACTCTTTGTGTGGGTGGGGATGAGGGTGAGATAAGTAAGGTGGGTGGGAGGAGTGTCGGGTGGATGAAGGAGAATTGTACACAGAGGGAAGCTGTTGCTGCACTGGGGGCTGCTGGCTTGGATGTGTGTGGTGGTTACCTGGGTAACGTACATATCCCCAGTTGCCAGGACAACTAGAAGGAGGTCCCCCTGACCAGCTGGTGGGGGTGTAATGGTGAGTGTTGGGAGGAGGAGGTTGCTGGGGAACCGTACTAGTTTGTGGAAGCAAGGAGGGTGGAACAGACTTATCACCTTTCTCTGGTTTATCTGCTTTACCATCCCCACCTGGAGCATTCTGCCCCACCTCTAGAGGTTTCAGGGCAGGTGGAGGTGGGAGTGTCGATCCATGGCTCACATTTGAATTTCCATGGGAATACTCAGCTCCTCCCACCCCAGGTTTCCCACACTGAGTGCTTGTTTTAGAAGGGATGCGACTGCAGGTGTGTAGCGTCTCGGGACCACCAGGACCTGTATACTCCACTTTGTTTGCAAGTTTGGAATCTAGGGGAAAGTATGACTTCCTGTTGCTACTTGCATCACTTGCATTGTCCACCATTCCACGATGAGATGTATAGAGGGATGATGAGGACTTTAAGGAAGATAAATCTGCCTCCAATCCTCCCTCATTGTCCCTCTGGTCCTCTGGTCTGCCATCCTCACCTCTCCCTGAGCCTCTCTGATCCTCTGCTACACATTTCGATGCCCCTCCATCTTTGATTTTATCACCCTGCTTTGGGGAATCCGGAGAGTCAGATTCAGAATCCAAACTGGCCAAGGGGGAAGCAGAGAGACTCGGAGAAGAGGATCGATTGTCCTGGTCAATGTCCCGTCCACTGCTTATGCTGCTGCTACTATTGGCTAAGCTGCCTACAACTGAGCTCCGACTGCCTTGTGATTGGCCATCCTCATTGTCACTTTCTCTTGATTGACTGTTGCTTGACGTTGGAGGTGGAGCTGAAGTCGGAGTGTTAGTTGAAAGGGGTGGGGCTGGGGGATTGGAGGAGTCCTAGTGGCAAAATCAAATATTATATTTATAAAAATGTTCAATCTTATGGTTCTTATATTCAATGTTTCAAAAATGTTACCAGTACCTGGACTTTCTGTCTTTTGGGCGGTGGCACATGCTCCTCCCCTTCACTTTCTGATGAATCATGGCCTTGAGATCTCCGGCTGAAAAGCCCAACAGCCCAAGTAGCGACCGTCACCCGGACCGCGTCTCTGCTTAATAGTATAATTTTTAATCATGATGTGAGGCTGTTGCATTTTTATATTTAGTATAAAAAACAACGAAAGAAAACAAACAAAAAATTTGCTCACAAGTGAATGCAAAACAGCCAACAAAATTTCTAAACACAACACATACTGTAAATGCACACTGGTTTGGAATACTGTGAAAAAGACTGATCATGAACATTCAGGATAAGGTCATCTAAACTCTATAGATGAGGCATGAAAGAATTCAGTGACAGAGATAAGAAAAAAATAGAGGTGGACCAAGGATGAGGTTATCAAAGATGAAGAAACTAGGACAATAGAGAAGATCATAAAAAAATAGGCCTACATTAAGAGAAATAAAGACAGACGGAGGAAAATACAATACTTTAATCTTACCGTTTGCCTTTCGTTGCGCTCTGCTCGGGAGGGGCTGGGGTGCGGATGTCTACCCCTCCTTTCCTCACTGCCCCCCCTCCTGCGTCCACTGCGAGCGGGCATCTGTGGCCATGCCCAACATGACCGAGGGAGGGCAAAGACAAACAGAAGAAAGAGAAGACAGCATGACAAAATTACAGCACAAGACAAAAACAGATAAAGTGACAGAAAATGTTTAGGAACTAAAAGTACGTTTTGTTGAAATACTAAGTAGAAAAATACTATTTTAATAAATGGTACAATCTTCTATGGATATCCAAATACTTTTTAATAACAGATACAAGTGCACTTAAAATGGTTCTGACTGACTTAAAGACTTATATCTACACACGGTCTACCTTTTATGCTGTTCTCAGTATGCTGTAATGCCCTCACCGATTCTTTGTTGGTTCGGGTCTTCATGACTAGCTCTCTATGTGGTCCATTCCTTCCAGTCAACCATTACAGAAAGCGGGAACGTGACCACAATCAGGACGGTTGGCCTACAGGCTGCCTATCATAGCATTAAATCTTTAACACCTGGGGGAACAGAGTGAATACCACTGAAGTCAAAGTAAACTTTACCATAGCATTAGTATAATAAATATAGTACTTGTATTTCTATTTGTTATCAGATACTTAATAAATCTATCAATGCTACCAGGACAAGGTAAATTGTTCATTTAATTCCCTTCTCATGTAATATGAAGGGGTGATGAGATTGGTCCACTTTAAGTGCAAAATTATAACCAAATGTTCTTTGGTATATCCATCATAATCAATTAAACAATCTGTAATCAACACAATGTCTACACACATAGACACTAAAACATTATATTGTTTGCAGTAACAGTGTTGGGGAACAATAATGCTATACAGTATTAGAAAAATATTTTTGTGTGGACTGCATGGTACTTCAGAGGGTTTGTGGTACTCTGAAACTGAGCTTCAGTCATCAATGTTGAATGGAGCTCTGGAAAAACCATCCACTGCAGCCAACATAGGGAGAGGCACTGCTTACACCAAAAGATCAACATACACACAACACTCTAAATGCAACATGCACAGAAATACATACTTAATATTCAAACACACTCATGTATTTACATAAATACTCACAAATACACGCTTTACACGATGTAATAAGAAAAGTTTCCATTTACATTTGAAGTGTTAAACGTTATTTCAAACACCCCTTTAATGTGATAGAAACTATCTTGATTGTCTCAGATTCTTTCCACTATCAGAGAGTATATTTAACTGGAAGGTTCTTACAGATATACAGTTTTTTTTTGTTCTATCTTCTTGTTTCTAGCCTGCTTCACTGACAGCAATTTAATTTATTTTTATTTTTCTTGAATAATGTTTAAATTATAGTCTGACAATATTGGGCTAATTCAAACACAATCGCTTAGCAATGATGCAAGAATGTACTGGCATACAATAACATTGCTAATTAACCTCATCACAGTTGTAGTGAATCATTTTTCAAATTTTGAGGCACGTCAGCCTTTTGAACACATGACCCATATTCTAAACACAACCATAAGAGACACTAAATTTTTTCATGAGAAAAACGAGCTGACAAACTCCCACTTGTTTGAGAGAGAGAGAGAAGGATGATAAATAATTAGATGGAGACAAAAAGATACAGTGTTGGTAGGAGGTTAAGTAAGTCACTCCAGTATTTCAAATCAGCCTCTACTCTTTCTCTCTCTCTTTTACACACACACACACACACACACACACATTCATTTATTTATTGTGAATGAGACTATATATAGCACTCTAACAGACTGTGAAGTGAGTGAGTGTATTTAGTGCCGCCTTTAAAACTGCAAAATGTACATTTACACCCAAACCACTGAACACAAGATAAAAACCACAGCACTGATAAATATTACATATAAACAGATTTACAGGCTGTTGACAACCAACACAGTGAATACTCGGGCTACTCCATCATGGCCACAATTAACAAAATACTCATTTGTAAAACGAGAATTAATTCTAGTGCCAAACACACAGAGACTGCACCTAGTGCGTATCCCATAAATGTAATATTTGTGATCCAATTACAATGTGCACAAGGTAATATATCCAAATGACAAACAATAAATGCTGCCAGCACTCTTGTCTACAGGTGAACCTTCATTCATCAGGAGTCCATTACCAAAATCTTGGCCAAGCTCCATGCATACCAAAAGCCTTCCACTCTCCCACTGCAAACACATGCATCTAAGGAATCAGCAATACCGTCATTACAATACAGTATAAACATAAAGGCACACAACATATGGCAAGCAGTTTAAACATTTATTCTTTAGACTAGTATCTATTTAGATGTTATTAGTACTTATTTGTTAAATATTAGTAATTATTAGTGACTAGTATCTTTTTCAGTTTACTAACTGTTCATTAGATACTACTACCATTCTTTATATACTAGCCACAACACAAATTGTAAAGTTACTGGTACAAGTTAGTCTGTTGTTCTTGATAACAAATTGCAAATTTTTGTCATTTAATCCTGTAAGGAACTGTAGTTTAGATATTAACTATTCACTTGAAATTCCAGGCGACCATTAGTACACTATTCCAATTTTGGGCTTGGTTTCCCGTTTTACTGTAACATTTATGAAACTCAAAGGGGGCGGGGGGGGGGGGGAGTCAAACCCACCCCCCAGTATAATAGAGTACATAAAGTATATATAGTATAAGTATTTATCACTAGTACTGATTCCTCCTCTGGAGAATACCTCGGTTTACGTCAAATTAAAATCAATGACATTCACACCAGCACAATAGTTTGCATTGTCTCTAGCAGTGACAACTAGCACCGTCGCTGACATCATGCATCTCGTCTTCTACCCAGCTTCATGGACGCATGTTTTAAAAGTCGGTCACCTCCTACCATGTATTATGTACGTTCCCCAACTTTCAAAAATCCTACTGACCTCGAGACCTCCTATGGCTCGGTTTTTCCCCCATCCCACGCCATCTCATGCTTTTTTAAATGAACATGTCCATCCTCTGGCCCCCGACTGTGGTGCCTTGTCGTTCTTTCCTTTTTTTTGGTTTTTTTTTTCTGGTCCTGCCCCTAAGGCCACCCATTTGTATAAAGAAGCATACATACATGATGCTGTTTTTTTATAATGGTTTATGCAACTTAATTTTATTCAGTTTATAAACATTATTTTATACATTATGCACTTTTTCCACAGATTGTGATGTTGTTATTGCTTTGAATAAACGGGCAATAGTAATATTTTGCTTGATGCGCCCTCTTGTGGCATCAAGGAGACAAGCCAAAAGCTTTTTTCCCCCAAATTGAAATTATGCATTTTAAATTCAAATATAATTCAAATATTGATCATATTTAAGTACAAAATTTGAATTTAGTTTTTCAGCCTTTTTGACAGCCCTAGAATTTGGTCCAATTTATTTTCTCACTAGTTACAACTTTTTTAATATTTGTGAGTAACGATCAGCATGAATGGCTACTTCAGTTTAATTTAAAAATCTTACAAGTAATAGATGAATTATACACTAGTATCTAATAAATAGGTACTAGTTTCTATTCAGATAGTACTAGAAAAATTGGATTAAATGCTAATAACTATTTGAATATTATGAATGATGTGAAATACATACCAGTACCTAATTAATAGTTACTAGTAAGACTGAAATATGAATCAGCAACAACTGGAATGCATACTAGATACAACCCAATATAAATGAATATTTAAGCACATAATCTCCAAAGAAATCAATGGTTAAAAACATAACGCAATTTTTTTTACCAGTAACAATGGAATAGTTACTTTTCACTGCTGAGATAAACACTAGTATGTAATGGATAATTACTAGAACGTAGTACTAATAAAACGGAAACATATACTGTTCACAACACTGGATTACTTACTAGTAACGCCAATATAAAAAAAGTACTAGTAATATAAAAAGAGTATTAGTTAATTTTAAGGAATACATGTTTAAATGGCTTGCCACACACAACATATCATACACTCTGTCCCCTTCTTATACACAGATGCACAAATATAGTTGGAATTAGCTTTGGTTTTGAATTCTTTAGCACGTAAAAGCACGATGCCAAAAGGTAGGGTGAGTTAGACACCCGACCGTGCATCATCGCTCGGCCACGCACCGCAACGTTCCTTTCTTCCATTCTTCTGCTGCTTGTTATTGATACGCATGCAGAGGCAGTGCTCTACTGTACTAACAACTGGACGACCTCTGGATTACAGTTCTCAGACAATGCACTGCACATTCAATCCTGACAAGACGAGGAGAAAGGGTCGCGAGTACCCCCCCGCCCCCGTCTTTTCCTTCTCATACGAGGAAGCTTTGGGATCAGAATGGCGAATGGCATTCTTGTCGAGCTCCGTGGAATGTGAGCACTCGAGACCTGCGTGGTTACGCACCCCGATTTGCAATATGATTTCAGCATAATCTATGCACACTAGTAAAGCACAAAGACGGGAGTGCGAGGAAGGGGGAACCATCTGAACATGGCCAAAGAGTCAAATATAAGCATCCATTTTCTCCTCTTCTTACCTATAATATCCAGCGATGCGTATCTTCCGTTTCTTTTTCTCTCCTGCTGCCGTTCGTACTGTACATTGACCTACACGCGTTTAAACATACAGGCAACTCGCTGCACGAAAAGATTTACATTGTTGCGGCTTCGCAAATAACGCAGTGTTTTCCCAGCCGCTCCCCCTAAAATCGGCGCAGAAAACGGGGTGCAGCTGAAGACTGTACAAATTGATGCGTACGTTTGATTCTTCCCCACCCCCTTTTCTTTCTGCCCTTCTCCCGCTCCTCTGTCAAGACGACTTGCACTCTTTTGCAGTCTGTACGAGGACAAATCTTCATGGAGGGGTGAGCGAGGGACTCACGACCACTCGAGGGCGAGAAAGGGGCGTGATTTTCCTTATTCTTCAGGGAAAATGGCAAGGTAGGGAAGGAAAGACAAGGAAAAAGGAATAAAGAAAGATGTCGAGATAAGGGTATTTATTAATTATGTAAATTACTGCTTATTTAATTGTCGATTTACCACACTTAATTAAGGAAATTAACCTAGAACTGCTTGATTAGGTAATGGGCACTAATTGGGCCTAATTGTAGTACCTTAATGAGGTAGGGGTGCCATTACTCCTGCAAAGTTATTATTTGAAACAGGCAATTTTGTTCATCAGAACCTAATCAATCATTCATGAGGCTTATTTCAAATATACAGATTTGAAAAATCTGAAAGTCAGAAAAGTCAGCATGAAAACATGAATTTGTAACTTTAGTCAAAATACAACGCCTTGCTCTTCCTGTGAAACGACTTTCCTTTCGGCTGATGTCATGAAGGCCATACTGGCTGTTGGATAATATAACCTATTTTATTAGCTATTTATAACCAAATAGCTATCTAGGGATTGTTTTAGGAAACTTACAATCAGTCTGGCTTCATTCTGGCATATAACGCCCACTTTTCTCCATCCAATAGGTTTTCATTAATATAAAAGGCCCACCAACATCCCTAAAATCTTATTAAACCAAAATCACTCACATACACACACAGACACACACACACACACAATTACAATAATCAAATAGCCTAATATACATATATTAGGCTGGTCTAGCTAACGTGTGTCCTGCAGTAAACAAACAAGCTTTTCACTATCACAATAGCAATTCACATACACTTTAAGGTGTCTTTACACAGGCTAGGCTCTGAGCCTGCCTCAAACTGTGAAGACACAATGTCACATAAAAAAGGTACTAATCGGTCTTTGTCATGGTTATGACGGAGCACATATTTCATAATTCAATTATTTGTATTTTATATTTATAATTTCTTGTTTCTATATTTATTATATTTTCAAAAATAATTTCATAAGATATTTTGTAAGTTCTTTTAGCCTACCATTGTGGTTTTTGTGGAATATAAGCTAATTTAGATTTAGCTTCTCTGCTGCCTTTGTATTGTAAAGATGGCATTAGACTAAAAGAGCTTCGCCAAATCTGTACTTTCTTGTAAGACTGCAGTGGAGTGACCAGTCAAGCGGTCTCTCTCTCTCTCTCACACACACACACACACACAATCCATCTTCCTCAGTCTCTCTCTCCTGCAGTTTTTTCTTCCCTTTCGAATAGACCTCTGTCCCGGCTCCCATTGTGTTGTAACCATAGTAACCAACCTGGCAGAAGTGCGCGTGCGTTATCATGTCTGCCGTCCCCATCTACCGTTTGAAGCACGAGATGCTCAGACTGGCTGCAGAGCTACTTTGCATTGATTTACTGTTGCAGGTGTTTAACACGGAGCGAAGTTCACGGGTTGGAATTCATTACAGCACAACATCACACGATCAGCATTCAGTAAACAACCTGTAAACCTGTGACTGAAAGGATTGCGCGTTCATATTTATATTAGGCATATTACATGTTCATAAATCAGTAGCAACTCATACATATCTCTGGTTGCAATTGTAGTGGTTTGATACAGATTTAAATATTAATTCAAGATTTTATATCTGTATAACCTATTAATTAGTCTATAAATTAGTAGCCTATGTGGTTTATAAAAGGAAACAATGTTTAATAACATTGATTAAAGATAGACTTTTTGTTCTTTTCCTGTTATGCCCTGTAAATTATAAGCGTCACATCAATATTTAGGAAAGAGACATGTGCGTGATGCTCCTTTAATGCAACAACTTAATAAACAAGAAGAAAATAATAATGAGTAACTTATATTTGAAACATTTGTCTGTTTTTGCCTCTGCTAAAATAGGTTTGAACGAAGCCTAAGCGAAATAAACCGCAATTTGAACTAATCAGTTCAGTGAATGATTCACTCAATTAGACAGCAACTTGTCGCCATCTACTTGCATAATGAGCTAACCTGTTGAAAGAGTTACTGAAAAAAACCCCCACTAATGCACAGACTGACTTTTTGTCTGCAAACGCGCAAATACAGACAAGCAGAGTGATACAAATAAACAAAAGACTCAAATCGATAAAAATAAAAAAAACTTGAGAACCGGAAGTCCGGAACTAAGTGATCAGATACACTGATCTATAATAGAGTCATTATATAGATCAGTGGTTCTATAATGTTTCTGATTATAACTTTACACAACTTCTGAGAGATGCAGTGTGTGCCTTATGGTTTCAAGATCAGAGCACACACACTATTTAAACATTCTCCTCAATAACTTTATGTTCTGCACAGCAATGTTTCAATAGTCTTTCTGTAGCCATCTCTCTTGTGTCTGTCCCAGAGCTGATCATACGGACCTTCAGCAGCAGGTACCCAAGAGCTTTCTACTGTGAGAGTCACTGACACTTTTCACAAAGAAGTGTCCAAAAACAGAGCACAAAAAGTATAAAATTGTGGAAAGACGAGAACAAAGAAATAACCTGCAGTTAAAATCTCGAATAGATCTGGAGAAGTATTTATGAAACACTGGCCTGAATCCTCACCAGGCTACATATCGCTTAAGATCTGTGTCATGAAAAAACTACATCACTGTTTTGTTCAGCCCTTAAATAAAATGTCTCTCAGTGCAGTCTTAACATGTCTGTCTTTATTCATCTTAACAACACAACCCGAGTTTGTTTTTCTTCTTTCTTAATTGCCATACATCCTACACATAACACTTAACACAGTGCCATCTAGTGGTTTCCTAGAGTAACAGGCACAATCAATTGATATCATCACAGCCCCCTTTCTTCAAAGAAACAAACAAGTAACCTTAGTATTCTTTGTAACAATCTTAAGTTGCACTTAGTATAACATTTTAACTCAATGTTTATTTTTGCACATTTTATATGCACAGTTAACGCAAATGATGAACTACAAACGAACATTTTCTCAATACTACATTTTCAGCAGTTTCTTACAGATTTAATCTATCAGGTTTTTTAACGGGTCTTGTAGATCTTCTAAGTGTGAATGTATGGCTGTTTGATGTTTGTGTGTCTATGTTCGTATCAGTGTTGCAGTCATTTGTTGTGTACAATGCAGTTGATTCAGACTTCACATTGCATTGATTCAGGTCTTTCACTTCTTTTCCAGTCTTTAAAAGATCACGTCTGTTCCGTCTGAAGATTTGTCCATCATCTGTTTTCACAGTATAAGATCTTGGAGCTACTTCTTGCATAACTGTGGTCTTCTTGCTCCAGCTCTCGTCACTTTTGATTCTGACAACATCATCCCTCACCAACGACTGTAGATGCTTTGTAGTCCTGTCGTAGTAGAACTTTTGTCTATACTTCAGTTGCTTGAGTTTCTGCTTTATTTTCACATTTGCTTTTTGTTTTGAACAAGAGGGCAGTGTAGTGCGAAGTTTCCGATTAATCAGCATCTCAGCTGGGGCCATGCCACACTCTAACGGAGAGGTTCTGTAATTGAGCAGAGCAAGGTAAGGATCAGATTTACTGTCAGCAGCCTTTTTCAAAAGTTGCTTGAGAATGTGAACTCCTTTCTCAGCTTTGCCAATTGACTGAGCATATTCTGGACTTGAAGTGACATGCTTGAAGTCATATTGCACTGAAAACTCTTGCCACACTTTGTAGACATATCCGAGAGTAAGGCCAATTCAGGGTAATTTGAGTAGTAATCAATCACCACTAGATAGTTATTGCCTTTCAGATGGAAGAGATCCATTCCCACCTTCTCCCAGGGTGATGTTGGTAAGTCCGGTATAATCATTGGCTCCTTAGTTTGCCTTTTTCTGAATTTTTGACATGTGTCACACTGTCTCACCAGACATCTTTTCGATGTCTTTGTTTATTCCAGGCCAAAAGACCGTCTCTCTCGCTCTCCTCTTACATTTTTCTACACCGAGATGACCTTCGTGAATTCTCTGTAGTATGTCTCGTCTCGAGCTTTGCGGAATGACGATTCTGTTTTGTTTCAGAAGAATTCCATCCACCACACATAGATCACCTCCGATGTCATGGAATCTTGGAGATGAACTCGTCGGCCATCCAGTATACATGTTCTCAATGACAGCTTGCAACTCAGCGTCTTTTTTGGTTTCTTCAGCTATTTGCATCTGACACTGGAAACGCAGTGCGGACCATATTCACATGAATCTCAACATCTCCTTCTGTTGTACTCTCACTATCTCTTGTGGGTGCTCGTGAGAGGGTATCTGCCAGCACTAAGTATTTGCCAGGCGTATACACCAAATTGAAATCATACCTCTGCAATTTCATCATCAGTCTTTGAATCCTTGGTGTCATTTCATTCAGATTCTTTTTTATTATTGCAATTAATGGACGATGATCAGTTTCTGCAGTAAAGGAGGAATTCATATATATATATATAATATATATATATATATATGTGTGTGTATATATATATATACAGTATATATATACAGTGGGGAAAAAAAGTATTTAGTCAGCCACCAATTGTGCAAGTTCTCCCACTTAAAAAGATGAGAGAGGCCTGTAATTTTCATCATAGGTATACCTCAACTATGAGAGACAAAATGAGAAAAAAAAATCCAGAAAATCACATGGTAGGATTTTTTAAGAATTTATTTGCCAATTATGGTGGAAAATAAGTATTTGGCAATAACAAAATGTCATCTCCATACTTTGTTATATACCCTTTGTTGGCAATGACAGAGGTCAAACTTTTTCTGTAAGTCTTCACAAGGTTTTCATACACTGTTGCTGGTATTTTGGCCCATCCCTCCATGCAGATCTCCTCTAGAGCAGTAATGTTTTGGGGCTGTCGCTGGGCAACACGGATTTTCAACTCCCTCCAAAGATTTTCTATGGGGTTGAGATCTGGAGACCGGCTAGGCCACTCCAGGACCTTGAAATGCTTCTTACGAAGCCACTCCTTCGTTGCCCGGGCGGTGTTTTTGGGATCATTGTCATGCTGAAAGACCCAGCCACGTTTCATCTTCAATGCCTTGCTGATGGAAGGAGGTTTCCCCTCAAAATCTCACGATACATGGCCCCCATCATTCTTTCGTTTACACGGATCAGTCGTCCTGGCCCCTTTGCAGAAAAACAGCCCCAAAGCATGATGTATCCACCCCCATTCTTCACAGTAGGTATGGTGTTCTTTGATGCAACTCAGCATTCTTTCTCCTCCAAACACGACAAGTTGAGTTTTTACCAAAAAGTTCTATTTTGGTTTCATCTGACCATATGCCATTCTCCCAATCCTCTTCTGGATCATCCAAATGCTCTCTAGCAAACTTCTGATGTGCCTGGACATGTACTGGCTTAAGCAGTGGGACACGTCTGGCACTGCAGGATTTCCCTGGCGGCGCAGTGTGTTACTGACGGTAGTTTTTGTTACTTTGGTCCCAGCTCTCTGCATGTCATTCACTAGGTCCCCCGTGTGGTTTTGGGATTTTTGCTCACAGTTCTTGTGCTCATTTTGACCCCACGGGGTGAGATCTTGCGTGGAGCCCCAGATCGAGGGAGATTATCAGTGGTCTTGTATGTCTTCCATTTTCTAATAATTGCTCCCACAGTTGATTTCTTCACACCAAGCTGCTTACCTATTGCAGATTCAGTCTTCCCAGCCTGGGTAGTCTACAATTTTGTTTCTGGTGTCCTTTGACAGCTCTTTGGTCTTGGCCATGGTGGAGTTTGGAGTGTGACTGTTTGAGGTTTGGACAGGTGTCTTTTATACTGATAACGAGTTCAAACAGATGCTATTAATACAGGTAATGAGTGGAGGATAGGAGGGTTTCTTAAAGACAAACTAACTGGTCTGTGAGAGCCAGAATTCTTGCTTGTTTGTAGGTGACCAAATTCTTATTTACCGAGGAATTTACCAATTAATTCTTTACAAATCCTACAATAATGTTATTTTCTGGATTTTTTTTCTCATTTTATCTCTCATAGTTGAGGTATACCTATGATGAAAATTACAGGCCTCTCTAATCTTTTTAAGTGGGAGAACTTGCACAATTGGTGGCTGACTAAATACTTTTTTGCCCCACTATATATATATAGTTATGAAATTTCTCCAGGCCGAAGACTAATCCCAAGCACTCTTTCTCAATTTGTGCATATCGACACTCAGAATCAGTCATGGATCTGCTTGCATATGCTACTGGCTTCCAAATCTCATCATCAGCTTGCAATAAAACTGCACCAAGACCATTCTTGGAGGCATCTGTGGACACTTTGGTTTTCTTTGTTGGATCAAAGAATTGTAATACGGGTGCAAAGGTTAATGCTGTTTTCAGCTGTTGCCATTCACTCTCATGTTTGTCTGTCCATACAAAGTCTGTTGTCTTTTGTAGGAGTTCTCGTAGGCGTGGCGTTTTTGCAGAAAGATTCGGAATGAACTTTCCGACATAATTCACCATACCCATGATGCGCTGTACTCCTTTCCTGTCTGTGGGACTTTCCATTTTTAGAATGGCACTGATCTTCTCACTGTCTGGCCGTATCCCTTGACTTGACAATTTGTCCCCAAGAAATACAAGTTCTTGCACACCAAACTGACATTTGTTTTTGTTTCGTTTCAGTCCACTCAATCTGATTTTCTGTAGCACTCTGGTCAATCTGCTGTTGTGCTCTTGAAGCCAAGATTCCCAAACGATGATGTCATCAATATATACTCTAACTCCTTCAAGTCCTTCAATGATGTTTTCCATCGCTCTGTGGAAGATTTCAGAAGCAGAAACAATTCCAAATGGCAGTCTAAGAAAAGAATATCTCCCAAATGGAGTGTTGAAGGTACAGTACTTTGTGCTGTCCTCGTCTAGACGTATTGGCCAAAATCCTTGTGAGGCATCAAGCTTCGTGAAATATTTGGCACCTGACATTTCATTCATTGTTTCTTCACGTTTTGGTATTTGATAGTGCTCACTCTTTATGCTGTCATTCAGATCTTTCGGATCCATGCACACTCTTAAGTCTCCGTTTTTTTTCTTGACACACACCATTGAGTTCACCCAGTCAGTTGGTTCTTCTATTCTTTTGATAACTGCTAATGTGGTCATTCTGTCTAATTCTTTCTTTAGAGTCTAAAGAACTCTAAAGAACTCGTCTAAAGTTTAGACGATCTTTGAGTGGAGCTGGAACTCGTCGTGCAGGATGCACTACAGGCTGTGCATTTTCCTTAAGCTGAATCTTGTAAACATAAGGTAAAACACCAAAGCCTTCAAAAACATCTGCGAAATTCTGCACTATGTCATCCACAGAGTTACTTGTAGTAACAGCTGAATTTTTGTGGTTGATGTGGTACACCCTTTTGACAAGATTCAAGCTCTCACATGCTTTGTCACCTAGCAGGGACTCTAGTTCCTCAGCTACAACAGAGAAGAGTAAGTGATGCACTTTTTCCATTGTAGTCCTTGAGAAGTATTGGCTTTTTCTTGATTTTTGGCTTTTCTGTCATATTTTTGATGTCCGACATGCTAATTAAGTTTGCTTTGGCACCTGTATCAAGCTTGAGAGTGACCAGCGCTCCATTGATCTGTAGTGGTGCCACCCATTTGTCATTTTTTACAGCATCCTCTTGACTCTGTGCATCAACTGATAACTTTCCACCAGTGTGTCCACTAGTGTTTTCAGATTCCAGCTTGTTTTCACAGGTTACCATGTACGAAGAATGTAGTGCACAGGTCAGTTTCCTCTATCATTTTGACAGATTGCCCTTTTTGTTTAACTTTTCCTTTAGAAAAACATTGTTTTGCGAAATGATTTTTACCATAACACTTCGCACATTGTTTCCCAAAGGCTGGACATTGCTTAGGCTGATGTTCAGTACTGTTTGCAATTATAAATGCCATCCTTCTGTTTCACAGCTCTGGACCTGCATCGCTTCTCTTTGAAAAATATGGCACCAATTGCAGCATCTGCACTTGGAGACACGCTTTTTGGCATCATTTCACCAAATGTTTTCACATGAAGTTGAGCAAGTTCACTGGCTTGACAAATTTTAATTGCCTCTTGCAAAGTGAGCTCTGTTTCTCTCAGTAAGCGGTGTCTGAGTTTTGCATCATAGATGCCAAAACAATCTGATCTCTTATCATTGAAGGATTTAGCTGATCAAAATTGCATGTCTTAGCCTTTAGTCTCAAGTCAGTCAGGAAGTTATCAAATGTTTCATGAGGTTGCTGCACACGTGAACGAAACACCTATCTTTCATTCTTTTTGGGCGAACAATGAGCAGTGAATTTGGCCAGCACACCATCAAGCTTGTTTCTATCTTCATTCTCATTAAAGACGAAAGTATTATACACTTCAATAGCCTGTGGACCAGCAATCGTCAGTAGTAAAGCAACCTTACCTGCTTCTGGCTTTGTGTCCATCCCGATAGCGGCCATGTATAGCTCAAATTGCTGTTTGAAACTGCGCCCGTTGCTGTCCACATTTCCCGTGAGCTTCAAGTTCCCCGGTGGTTTTAGAGTATCCATTATGTCGCTTTCACAACAGTCTGCTCTTTGTTTGATTTCACTCCTGGTACCATGTTTTGTTCAGTCCCCTTAAATAAAATGCGCTCATTGCAAAAAAAGGGTGTCCCCCCCCCCCCCCCCCCCCCCACACCCCCCCCCCCCCCCCCCCCCTTAACATGTCTGTCCTTATACATCTTAACAACACAACCCACGTTTGTTTTCTTTCTTTCTTAATTGCCATGTATCAACACATAACACTTAACACAGTGCTATCTAGTGGCTTCCTAGAGTAACAGGCACAATCAATTGATATCATCACAATCACCTTATCCCTTCAGAAAGCCTGACATACATTTGTTTGATTTGCCCAGTGTGAGTCACAGATGTATTTTGTGTGTTGCCCTAAGTATGATCAAATCTGTCAAGTGTCTTAAGGGAGTTGCCCATCATTACCACGGCCATGCCACACTAAATGTGGCTAGTGTAGCCTACAAGAAAATCTGAACAATTTCAGTAAAATGCTAATAATTTAATTATTAATTTACTATAACAACATGTATTTTTACAATTTTTCAATATAAATAATATGTGACCCCTGGACCACAAAACCAGTCCCATAGGGATCAAATTTAGTTTTTTTAAATTGATATATCTCTCAAAGCTGAATAAATAAGCTTTCCATTGATGTATGGTTTGTTAGGATAGGGCAATATTTGGCCGAGATACAACTATTTGAAAATCTGGAATCTGAGGGTGCAAAAAAAAAATCTAAATATTGAGAAAATCGCCTTTAAAGTTGTCCAAATTAAGTTCTTAATGCATTTTACTAATCAAAAATTAAGTTTTTATATATTTGCAGTAGGAAATTTACAAAATATCTTTATGGAACAATGATCTTTGCTTAATATCCTAATGATTTTGGCATAAAAAATAATAATTTTGACCCATACAAGGCATTTTTTTTGCAATTGCTACAAAATACGGTCAACTGTTTTTTGGGTGTCCAGGGGCACATATAAACTGAAATATACCTAGTGTAATGCAATCCTATAAAATATTCTTGGCAATTTAAAATGTTTTCCAGTTTAATATTTTAAAATGTATTCTAGTTTAATATTTTAAAATGTAATTTATTCCTGTGATGGCAACGCTGAATTTTCAGCAGTCATTACTCCAGCGTCACATGATCCTTAGCCTTATTGCTTGAATCAAACCTTTATTATTATACTTGGAAAACAGTTTTGCTGCTTAATGTGTGTGTGGAAACCATGATACATATTTTTTTCAGGATGCTAACAAGAGTTCAACGACAGCATTATTTGGAATAGAAAGCTTTAATAACATTATAAATGTCTTTACTGCAATTTTTAACATCAATTGGCAACTTGGCTGAACAAAAGTTTTTTTTTTTTAAATCTCACTGACTCCAAATTTTAAATGGTAATGTACATAATAATAATACAAAAAACTTGGAGAAAAAAAAAAAAAATCGCACAACAGTGGGCTCACTAAGCATATTGCTGACTATTGAGGCATATATGTAACAGCACAGCCAATGATGTAACAAGGTCTTTTTATTAGTTAATATGTTTAATTAGTCAGCATTGTACAGTTAAACCCACAGATATCCTAGTGTCAACACAAACATATACGGACTTTACAGTGAATGTGTGTGCGCGTGTATATATGTGTAGTGTGTCATTAAATATTTGGATACTGAAATATTGGAAGCATGAGAATTCATTTAAATACAAAAATGTCTGAGTGTATGTATATATCACAAGGTTGAAGAGCTGTCTGAATTATGATGAATGCTGGTGAGTATGCTTTGGGAGTAGTAACGTGGTATGAAGTACACAGGCCAGGTCAAAATCCACACAACAGAGATGCAGTCTAAAACATCAGCCTGTGTTATAATACCTCATTCCAGCACACATCCCTGTAAGGAGCTGACTACAAATATTGAGACAGTTCAGATCTATCAAACATTTGACCCATCAGTTATAATTTTCTTCTCTATCCCTCCCTTCTCTCTTCACAGCATCAGCTAGATAACTCCATCTGTAAACAGATGCACAATGTCAACAAAAAAAAAAAAAAAAAAAACTCTCTGAGTGTAATCTACAAATCCAAATTTCAAAGAGAGAGGTTTCATTCAGGCCATGCGAGATTCATACCTCTCACCAGTCATAGCGTGGGCGGGAGTGAGGAGGATGGTGGCGTGGTGACTCGTGGTGAGGCGAGGGAGAGGAGGAGGAGCTCGGAGGCGCTGTCAGGGCCAGCTGCTGTCCTACCCCTGCATTCCGCTCACGTCCATAATCTAAACTACGGGCATTAGGGGGGCGGTACCGGCCTACCTCTCTTCTCCACTCTTCATCAAAGGCAGCTGCCCCACCTGAAAGAGTGATTTTTTTCAATAGTGAATAGGAGAATTTCTTCACAAAGGTCAGGGACAAAATGGAAGCGATTACAGTTACAGGGGGGAAAAAGGGAAAGAGGGACTCACTCTCTTCCAGGTTAAAGAAGTCCTGTCTCTCTTCACGGTCTCCCGTGAGACGGTTCCTTGAGCGTTCCATCACATGACCTCTATCACCAATGTGATGCCCTATAGCCATTCGCTCCAGCCCACTCTCACTGTCCCGCATCGTTTGACGTGTCTCTCTGATCTAAACAAAAACACAATGTGGTATTTCAGTGAAAACATATCTTAATAACAAAGCATTGGCAATCCAGTTTAACCAGTCCATCACTGTCAGTCTTTTAAGGAATTTAATGATTCTGATTACTCTTAAGAATTCCTTCATAGTTCCTTATTATTTCCATTACCAATTCAAATTTCAGGAATAAATATCTGGACAAGTAAAATGCATTTCTGTTGCCAAATGCAGGGACCATTGCAATGAAACAAAAAATACGAACACATTTCTTATTTTAATAATAAAACTCATGTGTATCTGGAACTTCACATTGTCATTTGAACAACCAGTTGGAAACGACACAGATTTAAGTCTCACAAGGCATAAGTACCACTTAATACAGTACCGGTTCTCGGTTCACGGAGTCTGACATGACGAAATTATTGACTTGTGGTTCAGTGGGTCAGATTAATTGAGAAACTGTTTGCGATTCATTTACATTATAAGAGTCAGGAAATCACTTGTAGCAGTGTATGTATTTTCATCAATAAAAAGAACAGGCTTATAACAGTCATTCGCTTGAGAATTGGACATCACTAGTCCTTCTACGTGTTCTTCATTAATAAAAAAGAACTGTCACACTATACGTTTTTTATAAGTTTTAACTTCATGTACCATTACCAGAACCAAATTGCATCAAATTTTGGTTTAGGTATTTATTATTATTATTTTTTTAGATGCAACTATTTCTGAATATGAAATATAAAAATTAACGCATTTTGATGCCGACCGATGACCTGACAAACACCAAATTAAACAAGTTCAATCAGTGAAAACATGGCCAGCCAAAACCAACAGATGCCCATTGAAGTCAGTGCTGTTTGTCTGGTACAGTTACTTTTTCATTCAACATTTTCTAGCTAGCAGGATTAAAGTAATTTAGGAAATAATGATCAAACAATGGAGAATGTCATTATAAATGGGCATATATCAATTTGTGTGCCAGGTATTCAAAACTAGGGTTCAAAAATCAGGGGCCGTTTACACGGCAACATTTTCAGCCAAAAACGGGACATTTTTTATGCGTTTTGCCCCAGGTGTGCCTCACACGTCCTGAAAAGTGAAGCTGCGGGCTCTTTGATCGCCCCATGGTGGCTGGCTGCAGTACAGGTCATAAAACCCACCCTCTCCATGTAAACGAATGGGACTGGAGTCAAAATAAAAAAATAAATTACACTTCCAATACAATTTTCCAAAAGATGGTTTTGGTCATTTAAGGAAAAAGTTCTCATTGAGCGGACCCCCCCTATATGGTCACAACAACGAGTATTTTTGTGATAAGTTTGATTTTTAGCTAGTAATTTGATGCTATAAAAACAGGGCATGTCGTTATGGTTGATTGGGTCTGCGGTAGTTTGGGCGGGAGTTTGATACCGCGGCTTCACCTCACGACACTACTGCGCAGACTCCGTATGCCTTAGTTTGGCAGGAAATGACGTCATTTACTCAAGATGGCAGCTGAGGTGCTTTGGCTTCACTTTTCTATAGTGGAAGGAATAGGACACGCGTCGTCCATCTTTTTTTACAGTCTATGGTTTTGTCTTTCGTTTACATGACAACGGAGTTTTGGGGACGCATATTTGAAAACGGTTTTCAAGTGCAAGTTGTTGAAAAAAAAACCGTTGGCCATGTTATCGTTGTCATGGTAATCACCCAAAAGGGAATCTTTGAAAACGGTGAATTAATGCACAGTGCCGTGTAGTGAGAGGTATGTGAGGTATGCGCACAAAGTAGGAAGGTCGATTTAAGGAAAGTGCGAACAAACATACAACCAATGGCGAGAGTACATGGTGAGCTAGTGTTGTTGCTGTCCAAAATTAATTGCTGAAATTTTATATTGCTTGTTATTTACGTCTGTGTGCAAGTGCTACGCTAGAATGACGAGTAGGCAACACGGCGGTGTTGGTGATTTTAGTGATTGAACGCCGCCACAAAGAGCTAATCGTCACTTCCATACAGGTGCCGTTTACTAACAAGGTGACAGCGCCAACTACTGGCCTGGCATACGTAATACAGCGTTTTTGGCTGTTTTCGCGGATATGTGTAAACGTGAATTGTTTTGAAAACGTTGTCGTGTATATGTGAAACTTTTAAAAAACGCAAGGGAAAAGCTTTTTTTTGACTACATCGTTGTCGTGTAAATATAGCCTCAGTCACGGACACATTCCCCCTTCATGTCTATTGCGTAATACATTGTGCTGTGTGTCCATGTGTCACTTACACCCCCGGGAGCAGTGCGAAATTCACTGGTCTGCTGATAGACTTTAGGTGCTCCTGTGTCTATGGAGGAGTATGAGATGACTGTGGAGGAAGAAAAGGTCTGGCAGTTTGGAGAACCAGACATTTGTTCCTACGGAGTAAAGAAAACGAGAAGTTATGAAAGTGTGATCTAAGATCAATTGACTTCAATCATTTATGCAATTGTAGTCAAAATATAGAGAATTAATTAAGATTTCGATTATTTTAATGTGAAATAAACAAGGCAGCTACTTGAAAGTCACAGTTTGCACTTACTCCAGCTCAAAAGCTATAAATGATAATGCACCCTTACCATTAACAAATGGAAGCCTTGTTCTTAAAGTACGTTTCAATGATTCCGATTTCTGGCTGCTAGGCCACCATGAAACTCACCATGTTCTCCATCATCCCACTCATCATGCTGAACATGTCCATGAAACCTCCACCCTGAGAAAACACACCCCCCCCCACAGAATTCTCAAAATGCATTGATGTAAAAATTATGATAATGCACAATTTCTGCCACTAATCAAATAAATGAACTCCTTCGGGTATTTTTGTTGCCATTAAAGCATAAGATGCTCTGTGGTTCCTTTTCAAATCCTCCTGGAGATGATTATTAGATTTTACAACTGATCTATAATGGAGAACTGGATTGCTCATGACGTCATAAATGTGAAGCCACCACGCCGCCATATTGGTATTCCCTAGTATTCCCATTTATTCTATTGAACTAATAGGAAATCATATGATTTTAATGAGAAAACATCACCTAACAAGTCAGAGTTTTTAAATCTGAAGTATCCCTGTACATACAATGCAAACCTCCTGAGCATGTAAATGGTTATTTGTTTAATGTCGGGAATTTCCCCTGCTTATTAAAAAGTTACGTTCATATACATTACAGTAGCGTACATCAGATGAACATGATTACAAATGACAAAGTGCTCATTCTGAAATCTGAATAAAGATTTATGCTTTGTATACACGTATACCTTACTTCTTGTACAGTTATTCACGGTGTAGTATTTTGTGTTTTTATTCATACAGTAGGCTAACTGCAAATGTTTCAACAATGATTTCGTTAACAGCGTTGATTTTGAAGCAGGTAATGATTTAAACTTTGGTTAAATTAATAATTAATTCAACATACATGCATAACATTTTACTCCTAACGGTAATGCTAATAAAACGCCATAGAATTTGCGTGATCTTTAAGAGTCTGAAATAGATGTTGATAAATCAGGACATTAAAAATGTACACATCATAACTTATTCAGAGAAATAACACTGATTACTACATACGATACGGACTTAAAGACATTAAGATTTATTTCCAAGATGATGCATGGTAAGCTTTGATTTTCAATACAACATACAGCAATATTAACAGAGGCTTGTATTGTAATATTTATTGTATATTCAAATCAATTTCTGATACTAAATCGAGATGTATTTTCATGTTTAATATTTCCTGCATAATTACGTACATAAAGAAATATATTTTGTGTTGGATCAGTTACCTGTGTCGGCAAATATGCAGCTGACACACCCACCTAAACAATTTCAATATATCACTTATCCTGCCCAAAAAGACCATAAACACTGCAGATAACATCTGAAGTAAAAATTAATTTACAAAAAATATCTTAAAGCATATCTTCAAAATCATGAGCAATCAAGTCATTTAAGATCAGTGGAATTTACCACAAAATTGAGGAGGTGCATGCAGCTTAAACACTGCTGCAAACAGGTGACAAGGAACAGGTCTACCATGCCCATTCATGCCAAAGGGGGACAAGGCTCCATCAAGCGTGTGGCTACAAGGGTAAAATATGGAAAAAATTTCATCTTCAATAAAAGCCTTTAAAATCACTAATAAACACCTACCAAGTACAATTGAGACTAAAACCCAAACTGCAGAGTGCCAAGTCAGCATCAAACTGATATGGTCCAAAATTTACAGAATTTCACTTAAAGGGGCATATGATGTTGCATAAAAGACATTATTTTGTGTATGCGGTGGAATGCAAGTGTTTCTGTGGTTTTAAGGGTTCAAAAAAAACACATTATTTTCCACATACTGTACATTATGTTTCTCCTCTATGCCCCCCACCGCCTTCTGAAAACACAGAGATGTGTACAAAGCTCACAGTTGAAAACGAGGGTTGTACGGATTGGCCAGCTATCCCGTGAGATGTGATGATGAATACCTCAAGCATTGTGCCCCTACCGTTATTGTGATGCATGTCCCGGCGAAACGAGGCGGGGGGGGGAAAACAAATAAAACCCATTACAAATGAGGCATTTGTTGCACCCAGTAGGGACATAATTACTGATTATAATGACTTATACAGTCTTTTTACGCGTTGTGTTGCATTGCGCCGTGTAAACATAAAACCATGTCATGCATTTGTGACTCGGAGAAATGACAAACACAAGTGCTACTCTACACTGCCCAAAACTCGCGGTTGAATCGTCAGTGGCGACTCTTTGAATTTGAAAACTTACTTACAGGCTGTGAGTCAGAAGTGCCAGATTGTCCTTGCAAAGTTGGAATTGCCTCAATTTATAGAAACAGCCTTTGTGCAAAGTCGCATTGTAGAAGCCACATCCCCCAGGAAACAGTCCTCCATAAAATGCGCGGCACACATAGGGCTGGGCGATTGTCAAAAATATCGTATTGATAATCGCCTTTAAAAATATCGCGATATCCGATAATATCGTCTACATAAGCCCCACCTCCACCACGCCCCGTCCCGCCCCGCCGAGATAACATTGCCGACATGCACCATAAACACACACCATGTTCAGTTTGGTCTTAATTATTGCCACAAAATTTGGTTTTACTTTTCTTAGTTTGGGCTTAAACTAAAATAAAACATTAGCTTTGCTGTTATTTTGGTGTTGCTAATAAATTCCACTCTGTTCTTATCAAATTTGTGTTTGAAATGAATTTCGTTTTGTGAGGAGAACTGTTGAGGAAAAATAATAGAACCCAATTTTAAGTTCATCATGGTGAAGTTGGACATTCTGGCAGTGATTGCAAGAATGAAAAATGCATGTTGATGTCATATAGTAATGTCTTGAATAAAATATGCCTACTTTCTAATGTTTCTCTTTCTTTTTGGCATTATCACATGTGCAGACACATTTCATGATGGTAAGTTTAATTCCCTTAATTATAACAATTGCAGCGTTATTTTTAAACTTGTAGTCAAGCTATAATGTATTTGATATTTATCATGTATGAATAAAATCATGCAGGGATTAAAAATGAACTCTGAGCAAAAACTTTAAAGTTTTTTTTCCCCCCTTTCTGGTAGCCTACTAGATCGGAGGTCTCTTTTGGCCCGTTTTTAACTAAATAAAATAATAACTGCTTTATTTATTTAGAAGCAGGGTCATTTAAATTTCATTTTTTTATATTGTAATTTTTATAATTTTTATTTTATCAAAATACAACGCCCACAAAATAAAATTCAGTGTTGGGCTGCCGAATCTCCGAACACGTGCATGTTGAGGGGCGAGCTAAGATATAGTACTATAATGTCTTCAGCCGTTTGTAAATGAATTAAGAATTTATAGTGCTATATATCAGCTTAATTAAATAATTATATTGTATACACGGTTTAAAAAAAATCTGTAGAAATATTGCACTGAAATGTGCGCTGATAGTGCGTATTTTAATTATAACTGTCATGTTTGTGGTTTTTCATCATTATGCAGTCGGTTTAAATAAATATTCAGAAACACATGCAATGCTACTTTTTGTATTTTTTCTGTTTAACTTTAATTAAACTGCAGATAAAAATAGAATAGGCCTATACCATAAAAAAGGAAATTATATTGGAACGCATCTCCAAAATAATCGCATACACAGATGCACGTTGCCATTACAGAAGTCAGCGCCAAACAACAGGCAAATAAAATATAAACTGAGGTTACAAAAGTGATTCAGTCAAGATCAGTGAGGGATTTTCTTTTCTTTTGTTCACTGATTAACATTAATGGCGGCAGCGGCTGCTGTCAATGCACGGATCCAATACACCCTTTTTTTTGTTTCCACCTATTTCGTCACTGAATACAGAACCAATTGTATTATGGATATGTTGATATAAGTCTGTGTTATTTGCCTTGATGTGTAGATGCGAGAGGGGAAGGGGAAAGAGAGCTCAGTCCAGTGTTCGCGTATATAAGAGGCGGCTTTTGTGCGTGCGTTTTGTGTGTGTGTGCGCGCAGCACAGAAAACAGCGTGCGAGTGCAGAAGTGAGTTCCATTTCATCTTCTTGCAGTTGAATCTTTTGAAATCACAATAAAAGTGCATACAGAAATTGAGAAGCAGAATCGAAATGTCATTTTATAACAAGTTATTTGATTCTTGACCTTACGCATCTGATCTGATTTTCTGAAATTGGAATAGCTTTTCGATGCCCAACCATCCTACTAAATTATTTCATTCTCGCATGCAAAAAGACCTGTATGGTGACTACGGGGCTATGTAAAATATTTTTTTGCAACTTACTAGGTTTGTCATTTGTCATTTTTTTCCCGATAATGTCGATAATCGTCTGTTACCTGACTGTTGACATCGACATCGCGATACTTACGAGACATCGTCGATAAACGATAATATCGTCATATCGCCCAGCCCTACTGCACACATCTGAATATTTGGGTTGAGCTATTCTGGAACAGTGTTGTAAAAATACAACTTAACCACTGATTTCTAGTTGTGTCCTCTTTTGGAAGGTCAAACAAAGTAGTTGCGCTTTCACAAAGAAACACACAGTGCCTTCACGACACGGCGCAACAACAATACTACAGCGAGAATAAAAATCACGCCTTCTTTCTTTGCGTGAAACATTTGGGCGGTGTTATGCAAATATTTCCACATAGTGACGTAGACATGTGTGTGTGTGTTAGAACGAGCCGTTTTAGGTGTGTGGCTGACTCTTAACTTTTATAAAGAATATCTCTTGGTTTGAGACTTTAGTCTTTGCAAATCTTATGGATCTTATCTATGCACAAACAGCTTGTAACACTCAAAGAGAAAGGAAAACTTGAAATGCATCATATGACCCTTTAACCCTCATGTTGTGTTCTGGTCGTTTTGACCCAGAGAGGAATTTCATTTTGTCAAAAAAGCTAAATAATTGGACTAAAACGTACTAATTTTCTTCAAAATTATCATGGTTAACGTTTTGGGATTTTTTCCCCCACCATATTACACTTGTGATGTTCCCAGTCAAAAATGACCAGCCTACAAATAATTGCTTAGAAATTTCTCGCTATGCTAGATTACTACTAAATATTGGACTCAATCTTTTTATCAACCTCTTTTCTGTCTGTTAGCACAGGTTTTGGGATTCTTTTTTGAAACCGAATTATTCATAGGTCTCATCTACCTTTATGCACCTCAGTTTTGGAGTGAACATTGCCAAAATTATCCACAAATAAAGCTTTTTTTTCACTCAAAAATGCATAAGCTCAGATCAATGAGGCCTACGATCAATCAGCTCCAAAAGGAATTACAAAACCTGTGCTAATTGAAAGAACACAAGGCAATAAAAATTAATCCAAGATTTGATGAGGGATTTACAAGCAGTTTTTAAAGGGGTCATATGATGCAATTTAATTTTTCCTTTACTCTTTGGAGTGTTACAAGTCTTGGTGCATAAGAAGATCGTAAAGTTGCAAAGACTAAAGTCTCAAAAAAAAAGATATTCTTTATCAAAGTGAAGAGTCAGCACATATACCAAAACAGCTCTTCGAACAAGCCCCCCACATGTTTACTGACTATGGGGACGATTTGCATAAAGCCGCCCCAATGGTTTAACAGCAAAGAAGAAGGCGTAACATTTTATTCCTCACGGTAGTATTGTTGCCGCTTTCAGTCCGTCCTGGAAGAGCTGTGTGCTCGTGTGAAAAGCGAAACTATCTTGTTTGGTCTTCAAAGAGGACGATATCCGCTTAATCATGCCTAGAGCTGATCCGTGTGGTCGCTGAGGGGATACATCAACTTAGTGCTGTGGATCAACGGATCGGCTTTCACCGTGGACAAAGCCCGGGGTCGTCACATGTGCTTGCCACTCCTTCGTCGGATCCGCCGGGCGCGCCGTTCTCGACACCGCCGCCTCAGCTCACTCTATCCCGGCCTAA